>JACDJE010000068.1:1545897-1786297 GCA_016647715.1 Pavo muticus | reverse complement strand
TACCAAAGTAAAAAAAAAAAAAAAAGGTACTGGTATTTAGCTCTATCTTTACGTTATGGGAAAAGATATGGAAATTGCGTACCTTTGGTACATTACCAATCCTCTATTAAAAAAAAAATTGTTCTCTAATGCTCAGTAATGTGGAACCCTGCTTTTTCCTCTTCTCCCTGCTCGCTCACATAGGCCAGAACTTGCTCCCACCTTTGTGACTAAAACCGAGGAAGTGAACTTATAAACGCATTCTGCCACTTTCATACTCAGAATTCCCTTGCAGAAATATTATCCTTTCTGTCCAAGTGAAACTGAGGCCTTACAAGCACTATAAAATATTTTCCATGCCACAGGTTTAATTTGATTTCAAGACTGTCATTTCCGATAGAAGGAACAAGATAGAACATTTCTAGTAGTTTAATGAGGGGGAACACTACCTTTCCTTCTTAAAGTTTTAGTCAAAAATCACCTCTAACTCCTGTTACAATATTTTTTTCTATTTTTCATTTAAAAAGCTTTTACAAGGTAAGAAAAATCTACGCAATTCAGAAGTCCTTTACTTTTGCTAGTCTGCTTACAGGTTAGAGCATTACACAGAAACCTCACAGTCTGAACTCGATGATCTTTTTGAACGATACGCTAAAACCCTCACCCAGTTTCATTAGGTAGTGCACACGCTGAGTTCTTGACTAACCTACTATCTGCGGGAGCTGTTGCCCAGTGACTGAATTAGTTACTGGTAGAATAGAGACACCTGGGACAAAGGCACTTCCTTTTCCCCTCTAAGTTTCCTCGCTGTAGTGCCACAGGAAGGCTAGTGCAAGGTTATTTTGATTCTGAATCTGGCAATTGCATTAGTCCCTACACAAAGAGACAAGGAGCTGAGAGCATAGCACTTACGAGTGACAGCAAGCGTAATGATCAGTGTAAAAGCTATTCTCCTTATTTCACTCTTAAAACTTCATCATTTGTCCATGGTTTTCTTAAAAGTGTACATTTTCTTGAGTAATTGACACATTGTTGGAAAGTTGTTCAAGATCGAGTGAACTAAACCAACTAAAATGAATTCTATCCTATGAAGGTTTCACTAAGATTGTAAGAGTACTCATGTTCTGAAAATTATCAAAAGTTAAAAAGTAAACCAATCCTAGTTTATACAAATTAATGCCATGTTAAAGCCTATGTTCAGCACTAAGGCCACAATGACAACAGATGGGTCAAATTTTCAGCTGATTTTAATCAGTAAAATTCTCTGGGTTCCAATAGTTTTTCTGATTAAAAGCAGCTGAGAATCTGGACCAATTATTTCCAAATAAATTATTCATGAAATAATGGGGAAAACTGCAAATAAATAATTTTATTAATATGGCCTGGACACCTATTTTTACGAAAACATTATTTGATAATTAATTGACAAAAAAAATCGGTCGTCATTACTATTCATCCCATGTAAAAAGAATTCAGTATGCCGTAATAATGTGATAACAGTGACTGCAGAATTTTTTATTGGATAATGGCAAGCTATAGGATTGGAAAGCATGTGTATAGCTTACTCTGAAATAGAAGCTCTTTTGTCAATTATATTGCTATTACAAGTCTACTAATCACGCTAATATGAAACAGAGATCAGTTTGATTCCAAATATCCAAATAAAGTATTTCAGAGTAGATTATGGAACAAATCTTGACAAATCTTGGAAGTGGTGAAACCGTGGCTAGGTTTGAACATGTGCCTCTGAAAGACATCGCTTGTTCATACCTGAGAATAGTGAGAGAAAATAGAAAGGAATCGCAGTATTGGATACATAAGCTATTACTGGGTTCCAAAAACAACAGAGTACACTATTCCTAACATCAGGCTGAGCATCAACAGAGGAAACAAGCTGGAAATTTGAAATTAATTAAACTTGCCATGTTTCGACTGCATCCTGGATATGTCCCAAGTAAGTATAAACAAATTTAAATATACTGAATAAACATCTGGACCATTAGTATTGTCATATATAATCTAATGGGAAAACCATTGCTTAGACTCAGTCAACTTTCCCAGGTACTAGGAACATTAGAAAAAACAGTCTTAATTGTGCAAGCCAACATATGTCAAGCATTACCATATTGCCAAATTATTTAACATGGCAATTAAAAATTCTCCCAGAGAAAATCACTATTAAAAATAAGGAGTTCAGTTTCCATAGCTATCTGTGCATTGTATTTATTTTTTAGATTTCATTAGCTTCTGAATGCATCAACAACTTTGCTACTGTGGAAGACTCACAGAGCTTTAGGCCCTGAAGTTTGTGTTCAGTTCAATATTCAGCCAAAATAGACAAATTGAAGTCTCATATCTTCTGGTAATGTAGTAATAGGGGTAGCTGAGACCCGGCATCAGCAGAATCCAACATTTTCCATAAATTCTTCATATCTGACAGTACTAAACTTTTTTACTTGGTACATCACTGGGTTCCCCTTCCTTCTGCCCTCTTCAACTCCATGTCTATCATCTTCTTCTCATTGTATGCCATAGACCAGCACAAGACAGACTGTAACTACTAGCTTGTGTTACATGCCAACAAGGCTCCCATTTGCTTGAGAACCATAGTTCTAGGAGAAAACAGCCTGGAAAAAAAAAGACTTGCATCTTCCTTCCATTGCTGGCCTACATTTATAACATTCTTCTATCGCTCTCTGTAAAACTGTCAAGAAAACCAAACTAGAGGCATTATCTTTCTTGGTTAAGCTGATAAATTCTTTCCTGCCCTCAGTAGTCCTCAGAAGTCTGCACCAACATAGTGAGATGTTAGTGCAAGTCTTGGGCTCATGATTCATGGACAAGTTTGAAAAAAGCGCAAGTAATTTTGTTTAAAATTGTAGCTTGTATTTCTTCTGTTTGGATTACAATTTTGCAGGGATTTCTCTTTAAATTGCAGGAAGGATACTTGTTTGTGAAAGGGAAAACACTGCTCTGTCAATTCTGTCTTTCTCCTTCACTTCTATTATATATATATGTGAGTGCAGAATTTAGTCAACTAATCTTGACTGAAATGGTGAAGTGTAGCTACTCTTTCTTTTGTAACCTGTCAAATACTGAATGCTAAAACTGTGGTTGTCTGGGGACCACAACATCATCCTTTGTGTTTTATGGCAACCCACATAATAGAAAACCTGAGCATAACTTCTTTCATTTCAGCAGAATTACATTTTGTCTTCACTGGTGCAAATAGCATTGTAGTCCAGGGTAGGACTAGAAAGGTGCTTATCCACTGAATGTGCTTGCTGTCGCATTGGCATTATGTAATTCTAAGTCTCTCACAAATCACTTTCAGTTAAGTAGGGGGAAAAATATGCATCACTGTATTTCTGCCCTTGCTAAAATTGGCTGCAGTGAAAATCAGAGGAACCAACTGCAGAATAGTTACACTAAATGCAAAGACAATATGGAATCTAAAAAAGAGCACAAGCATAATTTGAAGACTGCTAGGTTAAAAATCAGAATGGTAAACAAGCTCTCAGACACCTAATAGTCCGCAGGGCTTGTGTTTTCCCCAGAAAACTTGCTAAGGCTAATTTCTCTGCAGATACGGAGCTGCCACCTTGAAGTAAAATCTGGTAAGCATATGATAACAATGTCTATTGAATACACACACTGTCAGTTTTATTTACAAATGTGTGTGGAAGAGACACCAATGCCTACTTGTGGTATCCGAGTTCAGAGGGCTGACTGTCCTCAGTGTGCCTGCAGATTGCTGAGAGTCCACAGAAGTCAGGAAGAGAAAAGAGAGAAAAAAGAAAAAAAAAAAAAGAGTTGTATACCTCTTGCTGAATCTAGCATTTATGTATAGCAGGACGACAAATTTCAAGGTAAGGGAGTGGCAAGAGCATAGCTCTGCAAGTGTGTCTGGCTTCCTAATGTAGTGATGTGTAGCTGCTTATCCAAGAAGGGGGATTTCAGGGCATTGCTCTCTGCAAACATGTTCATGCTTTTTTTTTTCATTTTAAAGGTAATTATATAAAATGTTGCTGAAATAAAACAATCCCAGAAAAGTCTTTTAAATATGAGTGTGTGTGTGTTCACTCCACTGCCCAGAGTTAACTGACAAATCTGGGACCTCTGTAAGGAAAAGCGTTTCTCTGCCACATTCTGTATATAGCCAGCAGCTCCTGAGCCACAACTCTTTCCTTCCAAAGACAAAATATGATTTTACCAGGGAGACTGTGTTGTGTTTTCTCAGCTGTTTTGCTTATTTCACACATTTTTTTAATTGCTAATTCTGCCCAACTGAGGGAGCAGAGAGTCTGGCTTGTGGCCTTTCTCAGAGTGCTCCAACACATCAATCTGCTATGACCACTGCTGAAAAAAGAGGTCTTAGGTGGTCAAGAAACTGTGATGACAGAGAACCAAACATAAGATTCATGCCTTTTTAGTTTGGACTGGAAGTGACATTAGAGAGCTGTTCCCAGGGCTTGCAAAGAAAGCTACTCACACAGAAAGGTTGTGTTTATGTTCAATGCGGTCAAAATCTTTAAGACAGCTAACTTTATACCTCCAGAGTTGTCTATGAAAACTAATCTGTATTCTTTTAGCATGACTTACACTTTAAAAATATGTATTGTAATGTACTTGTCCTCTTTTTCAAGACATGATACAATAGTACGGTTGTTATCACTACAAAGTTTAGCACAGGAGAGTGTTTGAGAGGAACCAACATGGCCTTGTGTTCAGAAAAAGGGAACTCCGAGGCTTGTAAGATTTCTGATATCATGCAGGCATATATCTGTGTTCTCTATATTTTCAATGCAAATTATATTCTCATTACTTTTTAATGGAAGTTTTCCAGTAAGATTGATTTGTTTTTTTTTTTTTAACTTATATTGTCATGCTCGATCACTGCATGGTATTTCTTCATTTGTGAGCAATTCATACACAATATTCCTCAGGTCTTTTCTTAGGTATCCAAATGATGAAAAGCTGAGCCCCTTTGTGGGAAGTTGAAATGATACTCTCAAGGTCATTTCATCCAAATGACAATCTTCTTTTTACTGTCCTAAGCTGGCTGCAAATGCATTACACATGTTAGTCATAAAGTCAAACCCACTGTTTACAAGAGAAAGTAGAAGTTGGAGTAATGCTGTTTTGCACCTGTTGTTATTCTTGTCCAGTAAGAAAAACTATGTGTGAAATACATTGCTGTGCTTTCCTAATGATTTGCAGAAGAGTAAGAGTAAGAGCATTGCTTAAGAATGGCTGTTTTTTTCTTCTAAGCAAGTCTTCTGACATCATCCTAAAGTATCTACAGACATAAATTTTTAAGAACATAAAAAATTTATGAGGATGTAGAATCATGGAGAAAGAATCCATAGATTTTTGTGAAAGCAGCAAAAGAAAAATGTAAAAAGCTAAGCTGCAGCACACACCACAGGCTGAAAGCTGACTAACGTGAATCCCATACATATGTAGTAGGAAGTAATACCAAGAGGAAACTGGAAGGCCTAATTAAATGAAGCTCATACCTGATGAATGTTCCTGGCACTGGAATAACGCAGCAGAAATGAACCAGTACACAACATGGATCTTGATTTTAGAAAGGCTTCCTATACTGTACAAACAAGTCAAATTCCATAATCTAGCTGCTGAGGTAATAGCATGCAGCTGCTAACAGAAGATTGCTAATTATTTTTTTTTAAATTAATCTGGTTGGAATAAGGTAAAAATCCAGAAAGGCATAAAAATTCATCACTAAAATTTAGATGCATCATTTCTATATGAATTTAAATTCAGAAGGCTAAGAAATGTGTAATCTAAGTGGTTCTCTGGGTATTGGTTTGTGGTTGAACACTACTTGGGGTACAACTCAGCACCTGGTAGCTGCAGCCACTTGAATTTTTTCCATAGTTTCAGCCTTGAAAATTTGGATTATAGCTGTTTGATTTATAAGAAAACATTCTGTTTGAACAGAATAATTTTCAAACAAAAGAAGAAAGTAGCAAGTTTTCCAGTAAAAAAAATTCTGATAGGATCAATATAGCAGAGATGAAAGTAGCTTGGTTCACCTTTAGGCATTTAGCTTAATCTGAAGCAAATCTATTTACTCACCTGTTGGCTTATCTAAAAGTCTGCTGGGGTGTCTGTGCATCTCTTGGCATATTCATATAAGGGTAATAAACATAATGGCGTAATCCTGGCATCGTACTCAAAAATAGAGTGAGAAGAAAACTCCAAGAAAAGACAAAATCCTGCTGAAAGCCAGCCATCGAGAAAACTCCATATATGACCGCCAACATTACACCACTGACTACAAAATTCAGAGACCTATGCGTTTTAACCTGTATGTAATCACAACCTTTGATCACAAGCATCTCGTGTTCTTCAACATTCCTTTCAAGGCTCCTTGATGCTGTAAAAAACACCTGCAAGCAATCAGCTGGTGCACTGGAGAATGCTTTAGTTCCAGGACAGAAAATGTAAAGAAAGATGAACATTGCATGAAGAGCTTATGTGGACGTTTTATACATTTGTAACTATCTGCCTCTTCTCCCAACGCCTTTAGAAGCTGTACTGCCTAGTTGAAGGGTAGTAGGCAAAGGCCCTACAAACCATCATGTGTTTTTCTCTTCCATCTGCCAGTTAATTACTCAGAAAGGAGACACCACCACTCAGCCTTCCTCAGTTTGTGAGTCACTCTCTCCCCTCCCACCAGGCAGCTGGGATCAGCAGACATTAGGTAATTAGCAACATTGGTAGAAAAACTGCTGAAGCTGGACCACCATGCTGTAGTTTCTCAGAGAAAGAATTATTCCTAACTCTGGAACAGGATGAAATGGAAATTCTCTGGAGAAGATGCTGGGAGCAACACTTGTCTTTTTGCATTAGGAAGCACTTGAACAAAATGTTGTGACAGCCAGACCTAGTTCCTAAGATCTATTTTTTTTCTGAGGACTATCTGTCTGCACTGGTTTCTGGAGAGGCTCATTTCATCTCCATCAGGGAGGATAGAAGAGTGCTCAAGTACTCCATTCTGACTTGATGCAATCAAGACATCAAACTCACATTCAGGTTTCAGCCTCAGAGGTTGGAGCCAAAAGCAGCTGAGAATCCAGATCTTCAGCTTCCCAACATAACTGAGCACATTTCTCTTCCCCAGGATGTTGGATAATCTCTTCGTGACCATGGAGCTGGCAAGCTATCAGTATCAGTCAGCCATATCAGCATCTTTTAGGCTACCCTGAGCACATACAGCAGCAAAGTGTCATTCAGGAAGAGCTGCAGAGATTTGTATGTTGTGTCTCCTAAACAGCCCTGGTCTCCCAGCCCAGTCAAGATGATGATGCACAGAATTTTAAACACCAAAGATACTGAGGAGCATAGGCGTGAAGGACACACTTTGTTATTTTCTTAAAAATCAGTGTTTTAAATGTGCCTAAAGTAGTCCTAAGATATTTGTGTTCTTGTACTGTTGCTTCAAAATATAGTGAAAATAACAGGCAGAGAAATGCATACCTGGGATTGATGAAACATTCAAGGTGAAATTCTGTGCTCTTGGTCAGTTTTCCTGATAGTTCTATATCTCTTGCAATTCTTTAATTTATCCCTTCATGATACATGTCAGCAGAACTATGTGGAGATTTTGTTCTGCTCTTTATTACTCTAAGGTCAAAATCTGTGAAGATAAATAATTTAGTAATCTTGCCCTTTATACTAAGAGATGTTAACAAGTCCAGTGCAGCCAGGAATGTCTTCAGTTATTTAATTCACACGGTCAAATGAAAGGAACACTCCTGAAACACTTGCCTAAGTTATATCTGTATTTATTTAAGATGTTTTGCCATCAAACAGTGTTAAGAGCAGTATGAGTCTTATTAAAACAGCTACTTTTATCTTGGCAATCTTCCTTCCCTGCCAACACTCTTTAATGGTTTATTGAAGGGTTTCCCCTATCAGGTAAAATAAATCCTGAAGTTACCTGTTTTACCATCCATATTTTCATCATCCATATTAAATAATGCAATCATCACAAGCATCATGAATTCTAAGAATCAGTGCTGAGCAGAGATGGCAGTCTAGCCCTAAAGCTAAGGCTGTATTCCAACAGTTCCAAGATAGAACTTCCGGCTGGGGCACAGATGCTCATTTTCATGCTGTGATCTTCATTCTCCTACTCCCCTTCACCCAACTGCATTTGGCACTGCAGACACGTCTTTATTGTAACTTTGTACTTGTGTGGATTGCTTTAACAAGTATTGACAAGTCGAGTACATGATAGTTATAAATATAGCAGTAAATAAAAGGCCTTAGGTAACCTTTTCCCCTTCTCTGGGTTTTATTATACATTGCTTTGATATAGGTAGGATTTATACCTATACCCTTATCATCTTTGTAGCATGCTACCATGAACATTTTAGGGAGGATCATTTCATCTAGCTGAAATATCTGCAGATATTATGTCCCAGGGCAGTCATCACTACATGTTAGCCATTTGTGTGCTTGAGCTCTGGCTTGGTGCTCTCCATACAGAGTGCGCAGTGCTGGGCCACCTGCTTCTAGCATTTGAGCACTTTGGGGGTGACAGAGGGCAGGTCTACCAGCTTCTGTGCTTCCTGCTGAAACGGCCACCCGGGAAAGAAGACTGCAAGATTCCCAAAGACAGAAGATCGAAGAAAGGAGAGCATGACTCAAGAGCCGAATGAATAATACAGCTGGCTAAAGGATGGGGAATATGGGGACTGCTCCCTGCTACAGAAATCTTCATGGCTCTAGATGGGTTTTTGACCTGAATTACAAAAGCAATCCTGGAACGTGGGCCCAAAACCTAGGTGTTCTGGTAAGGTTTTCTGACCACCAAGGTACAAAATCCTGCTTTCTCATGTTTGCTGCGACTAGGCCTTTGTCTTGAAGAAACAGGAGCAACTTCTTCATCATCTATAGGTTAGAAGATGAAAGCTGTCCTAATCTCTGCTTTCTTTGATCTAACAAAAACCTGCCACCTGCAAGGATCTTTTAATGGCAGTGCAAACAGTTCCTAAAGCTGTTGAGGAATGCTGTGTTTGCTCCACACCTGTGGAAATGGAAGGAATTTGTCAGGAAAAAAAAGAAAGACAGAAATTTTTCTACATTTCAAAGCTGCTTGAATTTTATAATGTTCTCTTTTTACTTTAAAAGAATGCTTTAGATATTTTTGTGGAATCTTTCATTTTCCTTTAACAGAAGAAACCTGCACCCAGTATTAATCAATATATATTGAAAAAAAAAAAAAAAAATCAACAAGCCAACAATGTCCAGCTCTGCAATATATGTGTTATCCCTTTCAGAATGAAGAAATAAATGATACTGTTTTTCACATACATGAATATTTTCAAAGTTTTATTTTCTTTTCCCACAAGTCTGTAATGCCATAATGAAAGTTGTTGAAATTCAAGTGTTGAAATTGAACCTATGGTAGCATGACCAGAAAAAAAAATAAAGAAATATGTGAGAAATTTCCATTGCCCTTCTATAATATGAATAATCCAAGTAACGTTTTAACATAAATTGCCCAATTTGACTTTTAGAAACTGAATGTTTGTATGTGTACGAAAGGGAAACTAAAGTACATTCTTCCTAATGTCTGGCTACTTTATCAGAAGAGCACTTTATATCTTTTAAGAAGTTAGCAGGCTATTACATATGACTAATATATCAAATTCCAATGCAGCTTTTATTCAAAGTTTAATAGAGATAATTGTAATATAAAAGCTACCCTCTGGATCTTATAATTAAAAGGACGAGAGCCTTAGAGTCATAAGGAAGGTAAAGTTAATTACTTACTTGTGTGCAGAATATGTCCATAATCTTAAGTAGCAGCCAATTTATAGGTTTGAATTTCTGAATGCTAAGGTATTAGGAGAGTCATTTCAACTTCTTATGATAATTTCTTCATATAATTATGATTAGACCATTAGTTATCATTTAATTTACTATTCCACTTCCCAACACGGCCCTTTCTCTATGGTTTTATTTACCAGAGCAAAGATTTCAGGCACTAATATTGTCTGAAAGCTTACAGTAAATCTAAACAACAGAGATGTTTTACAGTCAGTGGTAGCAGAAAACAAAAACTGTGAGTAGTGAGATACTTTTTAGTAAATATAAAATTTGGCGAATTTTTTTTTTTATTCTGCTGTATTAACTTTACTCTGTATATACTCTATGGGTAAAGTTAAGACTGAAATGAAAGCTAAATACATGTGGTTTTGACAGAAACTGAATCACAAGTCAGATATGGAAAAACTATCTATCTGTAGCGGATTTCTTGAGCACGATAAAAATTGGTGGAATGCACCAAATCTAGAGAGTTAAAAATTTATTTGAAGGTATATATTAGTAATACATCAACAGAACAAATCGATGGTACCATGGTCAAACTGAGAAAGTAAATAAAATATCTTAACAGTCATAATTCAAGCAGACTGAGATGCTAACATTCACAATGACCAAAGATACTGACCAAGTTTTTGTCACATTTGGTTAAGCCAACAGCAGTAGTTTCTGCATCTACACAGAGCACAAAGAGAAAGAAAACAGGAAAGATATGAGCTTAATGGATAGGCACCAAGGGTAGGCTAGGTAGGATCAGAAAATGAATTTAATACTTTGCACCTGTATTCTAAATTTTCCTTTTTTTTTTTTTTTTTTTTGTCAATACTCAAAAACTATAGTAAACATCATGAAATTTTCAGAACAAATTTAATCTAATATATACTTATCCATGATGGTTACCTGATTTTAGTAAAACACTTGCAAAATCAGCATATTCAGTATGAATGGTACCTCGAATTACTAGGAAATAAAAAAGGTTCATGAAAATGTACTATTATGTTGAATTACTGCAGGACTTCATAAGCTATGAATCAACAAATGTATTAGTTCCCTGTTTCAATTCTACTCCACGGGAATTTAAGGCTTAAAATTAAATAGTGAGTGTTGCTTAAGATATTCCTGCATTTTTACACTATGTATTGTATTGTAAAAATATATATATATGCATTATCTTATGTCTACTCATGTGATACATCTATTCAGCCACTTTCACTTTCATTGCCATTTATTTTGTATTTATAATACTAATTAGATTGTTCTCTGTGCCTTCTAAAACAAAGTATTGCCAGAGTATATAGTTCAAGCTAAAAAGCTAAAACAATTAAATCCGTGTGATATCTTGGATTACAGTCAAATTAAATAAAATCTTTTCCCAGAAGTAATATAATGCTTTGATGGATCTGTGTATAATACTACATTATTGGAACATAATTATGATTGCATGATGCCTAACATGCAGAGAAGATCCACATGATGGTGTGAAAATCCCATTAATGAAATAACATTTCCTTTCCTTGAAAAATACTAAGATTTTTTTTTTATGTATACAAGTTCAAGTTATAATTTATTTAAAAATAAACAGGTTACTTTATTTTCAAATGTGTCCAGAATTTATGTTATATTTATGCATGAATTTACCAACAACAACATCATTACCCACGTATGCAAAATTAGGTATTTGCATAAGTGCTTTCAAGGTAGGTGCCACTTTGGACAAGGGAGGTATACAGTGAATGCAATGAAGCAACTGGAGCCTTATTATTGTATCCCATTTAAAATAGTAGAACTACCATATCGTGAAACAGAAACATTCTTGATCATGATTTTTATCTTATAATATATATTAATAGACTACATAAAACTATCAAATAATCTAAATCATTTTAACTAATGGCCAAAGAGTTTGAGCTAAGACTAGAAGGAATGGCCTCAAACTGCAGCGGGGGGGGTTCCAGTTGGATATTAGGAAAAATTTCTTCTCCGAAAGAGTGGTCAGGCACTGGAACTGGTCAGGCCCAGGGAGGTGGTTGAGACATCATTCCATGAGGTGTTCAAGAAATGTTTAGATGTTGTACTAAGGTTCAGTGGGAAATATTGGTGGTAGGTGGTGGTTGGACTAGATGATCTTAGAGGTCTTTTCCAACCTCTGTGATTCTATGATTCAGTGACTTGCATGTCAGTGTGGCTTAACCATGCAGAAAGGGAATGTTTGTTCTTCTATTGATGGCATATATTAGATATAAGTTTATAATAGAACTGTAATAAATATAGATAACCACGCTTTCATATTTTTGTTTAATACAGATCACAGCCAGAGGATTGGTTTTATTCTTTCAGCAGAATAACTGCATTTAATAGATAATATTGTAAAATACATCCATTGGATTAATATTAGGTATTTTCTTGTCGAGTTTTAAAGACACAAGGTCAAAGAACATCAACAGTTCCTGCTTGATTTATATCTCATTTTGAAATGCAAACATTACTGTAACAGAATAAATATTACTTTTCAGGGTAAAGGAAGGTTTTTCATTGGAGAAACATGAACATAGATACGCACTTTCCTGTACTTTATGATAAATAATAATAATAAATAGAAAGATTTTGTTCTTAAAAAATGTATGTATAAAAATGAACAATTAAAATTTACATAAATGTGAATTATTACACTGTATTTCATCATCAAAATATTTTAGAATGACTTGCAATGGGATATTCTGGTAGCACTGCATCAAAAGTTTACTCATACTAATTGTGTCTTTCAAAAGAGATGCTGTACATCTAGGTGAGTGCTGTAGCCACACAGCTCTCTCACCATCACTTGCCTCCAAATCAATCAATGCCTCTGTCTTGACAGCTGACCAGTTCATCACTCCAGAATATTTTTGTAACCTCGTTCCTTTCTTCATCAGGTACAATTCCACTGTTGTGACTTATTGTTCATTCACACATTCCTCTCTTTTACTTTACCTGGGAGTCAATCTGCAATGCAGCAAGGTTGCCTTCTCAGCATCAACAGTGGAAGGAGGTGTGACTCAGGTAACAGAGAAAAGGTTCAACCTCCCACTGCCCAGTCAATCCAGGATCAAGCAGGAAGCAGTATAGTAAACAAAGTATGTATTTTCTTGGATTAGCGTGTTGTGTGGGTTTATAATGTGCTTGTATAGTACAAAAGTGAGGCTATGCTAGCTGTCTCTGACCAGTTTTAGGACAACACAAGAAAAGTATTGGTCACAAGCCAGTAATAAGAAAAGAATAGCTTATCCCATTCCAGAGATAATGGCTTGCTAGAAAACTCCCCATAGGAAGCAGTCTCCAAGTAGAGATGTTTTCCTCTTTGCTGCCAGCCTTTAAATGAGATTAGGGAGCAGGTGAATTCAAGTTGTGCAGATGAATTGCTCACACCTGTGCTCCCAGGGCTGGCCACACCTCTTCACCAGGTGCACAATCACTGGTTCAGGCTGTGACCTAACAGTTCCCATACGGGGAAGAAAAGTATACACTTTATATATCCAGTAAAATATTTTCTAGAGACAGTCCTACATGATCTTCTGGATTGCCAGGTCTGGATCTGAATGTGCATTTCTGATCATGTGTAGTCCATCTCTATTTAGATCCAAGGTTTTGAATCCATCCTTATTTAAAGTCAGAAGTATTTTCAAGCGTTTCATTTTATTCAGGCTAAGATCCAGATCTGGAATAGTCTGATAATGAAACTCTGTAACACATTATATGTTCAGCTATATGATGTTAACCTACCAAATATCCTTTTACAGTGAGATAACTGATTAGTAGACAAGGGGATAGCAGTGAAAGTTGTTCACGTTAAGTTTCAGAAAACTTTTCACATTCCCATGTTTCACATGGACAAACTGATGAAGTACAGACTAAATGAATGAATTGAGCTGACATTGCTGAGCTTACAGATTTGTAATCATCAGTAGGAAGTCCAGCTGTAGGCCATTCATTAGTGATGCAGCCCAAGAGCTGATAATAACACCAACACTCTTCAACATGGTCACATTGCCTAGAGATATTGTGGAGTCTACATTGTTGGAAATGTCCAAAACTCAACTGCGCAGTCTTAGGCTTCCTGCTATATCTGACTGACAGTGCTTGAGTAAGTGGATTGGATGTGACGGTTTTAAGAGACCCTTTTCCGTGTAAATGATCTTCCAATTTTGCGATTCCATCCTTCTATGATGGCTCTGTCACATCTTTTTATGGGTTTTTTTGGCTTGAAGTTTTGACTTGGTTTATTGGCTTGAAGTTTTATTCACGCTGAAGTCCAATACAAGCAGATTCATTTCAGTACGTTGTCACTGTTCTGAGAAGCAATTAGTATAAAGAATTCCAGACTAAATCCAGTTCTGAAATTTATATGCAAAATACATATGTTAGAAAGTGGCACATACATAGCTGAAGGCATAAAGTGCCCCAAGTACTGTACATTATTTATGATTGAGTTCTACAGCTTTTTGTATTACATTTCCACTTTGTTGTTTAAACCAGGGTGCTACTACTACAAACAAAGGAAAACATTTTCAGTACAAGATCAGGAAAGGCATTTTTTTAGGCTCATGGAGAAAGAAAAAAAAAAACATAGCTTTATGCTGTGGGAATTCATTTCCCATGTCCTTCAAAATATAGTACTGAGATGGGTTATAATGGATCTGGTTTATCTGGAGCAAATACCGTAAGATATGATTTCCCTTTCAGCTAACAAGAATTTGCTAATTATTAGCATGGAAGATTAAGTGTTTTGAAAGAACAGTGAGAAGGAAATTGCAGTGAAAAAAAATCATATTACAAACTTGCAGCAACACTTATTATTCCCATTAAATATGAATCATTTATTAAGAAAAGTGACTGTAAGTGATACACATGCATTCACAGATAACTCAGTGTGAGGCTTATGAAATTAATGGGAAATAGAGCAATCTTTGTAATGTCCTGTTTAATGGTTTGTCCCTGCTAATATAGCATGAAGCATTTTGAAGGGTCACAGCCTTATATCCTTGCCTCACTTCTGGTTATTGTACTGCAAACCTGGTACCACGAGTTGGGCAGAAGTACTCAGGATGCGTGTCTTCTCCTTGATTAGGTACATTCTCTAGAAAAAGCACTGTCAGATCTGTTTAAGAATGAAGGGAGTTGGTATAAGTAAAAAATAAATCAGTAACTGCTAGAAATATTATAAATGCTAATGGCTAAGGTCCAGATCACATCAGACATTTGAGTCCACTACATTTTATTTAAGGAAATGGCTGTAAAGAACTTGAGTCGGAAAAATTTATTCAAATTCTTTTTTACTACCATTATTAGATGAGAAGATGTGCAATGTTGATTGTACATAGAGAGATTTAAAAAAAGAATCGGTGTCAAACTACTCTCTCTGCATCTCATTTAGGTTGACAATACATCTACAATATTGAGGTTGTAAGTTTTAAGAGGATTATGTATTTGTTTGAAGAAATTATAAAGGAGATGTTTTGCTTAAGTTTCCAACTCTGATGCTTTCTATTACTTGTTCAAAAAGGGTAGATGAACATTATGTTATCTGGTGATTCTTTGGAGGGAAACTTTTTATATGTTGAAATAATTCAAATATGTTCTTCTTTATGTGTTATTCTAGAGTAGACATAGAGAACATAAAGAGGACCTCATTTTCTCAAGAAGTATTTCTAGGTTTCTCTGTGGTTCCTCTCAGCCAAGATGGCAGCGCCTCTGGGAGGAGTAGCAGAGAGGAACGAGTATGTACTGATCATGGCCTCCCATTCCCCACCTTTCAGCAGAGTGGTAGAGGTGTTGGGACAAGGAGGAGGAAGGATATTAGTATAATATTTATTTCTCACTCACTACCTGAATCTATTTTGATTGGCAATAAATTAATTTTTCCCAAGCCAACTTTGTTTTCCCCATGGCAATCATTGGTAAGTTATCTCCCTGAATCTATCTCAACCAAAGAGCTGTCTCATCCTGTTTTCTCACTGTTCCACTGAGAATGGGGAATGAGTGAGCAGCTGGATAGGAACCTTGCTTTTAG
The DNA here is from genome assembly GCA_016647715.1 of Pavo muticus. Classification (NCBI taxonomy): domain Eukaryota; kingdom Metazoa; phylum Chordata; class Aves; order Galliformes; family Phasianidae; genus Pavo; species Pavo muticus. Next base: position 1,770,411 of record JACDJE010000068.1, on the reverse strand, counting down.
TCAAGGAATGGTATGTGAGTTTTACACATCTTAATACTTAGGTGACGTATCAGTAGTCATCTAATAAAAAATATTCCCTTAAAATTTCCCTGAGAGATCATCAAAGTTCACAAATGCTTTTTTTACACAAAACTTAGGCCATTTTCTGCAATCCAATTTGTTTTAGATCTCATTAGTGTTTCTTAAAGTTTTTAATTTAATAAAAAAATGGGGTTGAGGTTCTGGCCCTTCTATATTAAATAAGTAAGGTTTGGGTTGTGTATTAGCAAAAAGTTCTTGACTGAAAAGGTGGTCAGGCACTGGAACTGGCTCCCCAGGACAGTGGCTAAGGCCCCAGGCACCTGGAATTCAAGAAACATTTGGACAATGCCCTCAGACATAGAAATTGAATTTTGAGTGGTCCTGTGCAGAGCGAGGAGTTGGACTTGATGATCCTTGTAGGTCCTTTCCAACTTGGGATATTCTATGATTCTAGGTACAATAGAAGCTCAAAGTTTACAGCAGGAAATTTCTCCATGATAATGTACGGAAGAGACTTCTGTTTCCAATAAACCAAAGACACTGCTATATTTACTTAGGGGAAAAAATGCACAGAAATATAATACAACTTGTTGGAGCTATAGGAATAAATGGAAAACTGGTGAGGTATGTTCAATTTTCCAGCTTCTAAAAGTCACTTGGAAAAGGAATTGTTGTCCTGTATACTCCATCATTTGGTTCTTCATAGTGCTTCAAGATCCTACTGAGGCCTTCAGTAGACTTAATTGTAAAAATATTTTTTTAAATAAGTTTATTGTAAATTGTTTTTCTTCTGGAAATGTAAATAGTATTGGAATGCCTTCTAAAAATGTTGGTAACAAATTACCTTCCATGACAACTTTTCGTGAAGTCCTTCCTCATTCATATGCTAAATCTTGCAACCATTATTGACTGCAAAAAGATGGGGACAGAACAAATTCAGGAATCCCAGTAATGAGTAAATCAGCCTGCCCATTGCTAGGATAGCTGTTGACTCTAAGAATGTCCGAAGTATGATCAAATACAATTTCCTTCAACAGTAGGTTTATGCCTGCAGGCGACATTCACCTCCCTATGTCTACAATTTAAACCATCGCAGCAAGAATACAAAAAGGATTTAGTATAAAGGAATTTGTACTCAGAGCTTTCCTTCTGAAATTCCAATTCTGAGTTATACCATCAGTTGAATGACTTTTACTTTTTTTCATCCTTCAAAGTAATTAATAATAGTAGGCACTCAAAATTTTAATGAAATCATTATTAGCATATTTTCTTTGCTTTCATATTGTTCAATTTCAATGGATGTTTTTAGACAGAGGGTTATTACCTGCTGACCCTCTGATTAGGAGATATCTATTTCAGTATCTTCCTCCTTTCCTCTCAATACTGATTTTTTTCCTCTGCCTCTGATATTAACCCCATTCTCCATTGTATGCAGTGGATCAACTGCTGAAACACCAAATAATCTGCCTAACTCACATCATTTGCAACAAATGAAATAAAACAACTGGAGCTTCCTCTCTTGATAAAGTGAAGAAAGAAGTGTAATTTTTACTGTTCCTCCTGGATGCAAGAAGATTGCTGTACTCCCAGTAAAATTATTTGATTCTACCTTTCCTTCAGATAAAAACAGTACTGTTTTTCTTTAAGTCTGTGACAAATCTATATTATGAGTCACTCACTGTAAGGTCAGCGTAGGTGCATTACATCACAGGGAGAGGCACAACTCAGCGTAGCATTTCTGTATTATATCACTAGTCCACTTCTGCCAAGTTTTGTCAGCAGCAGCAAGGGTCAGATTCAAAATCTATGAGTTCTTTGTAAAATTATAAAATAAAACCAGATGAGTATTTATTCAGGCACTGGGAAAATGAAAACTTTCCTCCAAAGGCCAAACATAGTCAATACTTTCCTGTCTCAAGGAGCACATAATTCTGTGCATATAATGAAACAACAAAAAACCTTATATTAAGGTGAAAGAACACAAACCTCAAGGAAGAAAGAAAATGTAAATAGCGTATAAAACATATAGCCCAAAATTGATTTTGACAATTATATTTTTTTCTTTGTTTTCTTATGTGTTGATGCAAGTACTCATTGGAGAAACATTCCTTTGACATGCAAATTTTTGCAACGTTATTAAATTTTAGTGAGCTACATTTATTTTCTTTCTGTTAGTGATGGTTCAGACTCAGGAATCCACGTGGATGAGTCCATTTCTAGCAACCTGAGTAGGAATATTCAGTGGCTTCCTTGGACATTCACACACAGACTAGTGCTCTTCTGCTCTCATTAGCAATGATTTAGTACTGAAGTACCTAATTTATTATCAGATCAGAGCCATCTTGTACATGGCCTGCTCAGAAAATAGACAAGGATCATAACGCTTTCTGTACTCACCCTATAAGCTGAGTATACCCATTAAATGACCTCTTGAAGGCAACTTCAAGTATCTCTGCAATAGCCTCTGCAGTAATGAGCCATGAATATCTGCCTTCATCTCTGCAGCTGCCATGCAGAAAAGTCTTTATATTTTTTCCCAGATCAGTTGTTGTAGAAAATAATTTGTATCAATCTACAACAAAGAAGTGTTGTGACCTTTTTAATGCCAGGCTCATCTGTTGCATTCTCCAAAGCTAGCCTGATTTCAGCTCTGTGGCTATGTGAGGAAAGGCTATCAAAATATCTAATACTGCTCCTGAATGAACTTACAGCTTTAGTAGAAAGCTTCCATCATTTTCAGGAAGACCTTGGGTTATGCATTTGTCCTCTGGACAATGTCATAGGTATGAATAAATGGACCACAGGACAACTGATCCTATGCTTTAAATTCATATGCTTCTACTAGATGGGGTCAGATGAAGATGTGCTGAGAAAGTCTGGGGAAGGTGCAGCCAAACCTACCTTCATTCATGCTCACAATATTTTTGAAGTGTCTCAATGTTACCATAGTAAGAGAGGCACATTTTGCAACTTCAGCATCCACTGCATACAACAGAGTTCTGTTCTGCCTCAGTCATATAATATAGATACTAACACAGTAATCCTATATCTGAAGATTACTGGAATGTTAACCTCAATGTTAAGAAAATATTTGGACTGACAATGAAGAGGCTTTTCACTGCAAATTGTATTTTCCATGTGATTTCTATTTATGGTTCATCTGGAAATTGCAGAGTACTCATTCAGTTTTGACCCAGTAATATGAACAGATCCACAATCATTAAGCACAATACAATTAGAATTAGAATTAGAATTAGAATTAGAAACTGAGAAATAATCAGTTTAAGCTTCCACTGAGCTATAATTCACATAAAGTGTGGTACTAGAAATGTGTATGACAGCTTTCCATCAAAGAAGATTGTTTGTCCAACAGAATTCTGTTTGATTTCAGTGGTAGAAGACCAGACCATAGAGGTATAAATCTGAAGTTCTGTTTCTGTTTGGCCTCCTAGGAGACCTTAGTTTATAGATGATTTGAAACAGATGAAGGAGAAAGGAAAACAACTATACCACCAACAGCTAAAGTTTGAGAAGGACATCAGATTTTTGTCCATATGTTCTTCAGGAGATAAAGGCAAGTTTGCTGGGCTGATTAATTAGCAAATTTGTCCTAATTGGTGGATAGCTTAATTCTCCACCATTACTTGCCTTCATTTGGTGGCATTGTTTCTAGTGTGAGTATTTTTCTTCAACTTGTGTATAACAGTAAATAGAGTGAGGCAAAATAAATTAAGAGAACTATATGAAATTATTTCTTTAAAAGTTCTTTTCTTTTTTATTTTTCTTTTTTTTATTATTTTTTATTTTTTTCTATTTTGTAACTCTAAAATTTAGTGCATATTTTCCCCTGGGTACCTCATGGACTTTTATATGGAAATATAGTAAGAAATTACTTTCAAATCTTCAGAAAGATTCTTGAAAAATTCTTAAAAAATAATAAAAAATAAAAAATTCTTGAAAAATAATGGCTCTATTCCTGGAAATAATAGTAAGGAAAAACAAGACTAATATAAATGAAATATTATACGGGACTTTTGCTTAAAATATGTTACTGAAATACCGATTTAGAGTCATAAAAGTTTGGAAATGTTAATAGGGTTCATAAAGTAAATTAAATTTTAAAAAGTCAAAGTAGCTGCTTACAAAATAAATTTTGAATGAAAGATGTCCACTGCCGGAATAAATTGTGTTCAATCCAGCATGCCTGCATCTGTCGGTATTCAGAACATGGAGTGACAGACAAATCACTTCTTAAGCAGCTGTCTGAATTTATTAGAATTTATTAGAAAATAGCTCTCTAGCCATTCCACATGAAAACTGACAAAGAGAAAGGTCAAGGTCCATCAAGAGAAGAGCAGGTGAGTGCCATCGTAGACAAGATCTTTCATAATGGTCTCATTCAAACAATCATATAAAGCTGACTCTTCTGTTTTGAATTAAAAGAAAAGATGTTTCTAGTGGACAACAAACAGGATCAATTCCCTCATTGCTGGTAGTATCAAGGAGCCTGCCTGCTGTGTTCTTGCTCTTTTTCTGCAAGGTACTGATATGTTGCATTTCCTAGGATTTCAGTCTACTTCCCACCCTACTAAATAGAAAGATTATTATTAAAAGAAGGAAGATTTCAAAACATATTTAGCATATTTAGAGTTATCTCTCTTCTATCAGATCTATCCAGAACTCTTGAGCAAGTCACTCAGAAGGTGGATGAGTCTGGAAATTTGTGATACCTATTTAACAAGAGATCATCTGTATGGAACACCAGAAAACTGAAACAATTGAAGCATTTGATCTTGTCACATGAACTATTTTGCATGCAAATATGTGAATATCCTCAGGTCTTCTGATGCTTGAGCACACCGTCACTTCAGCTCCTTTTAGATGATGTTTACCAACCAGGTGGACAAAGCCATGATTTTTTAACTGCATAAAGTGGCATGAGATTTTTTCTTTGCTTTGGTGTTTTTTTTGTTTGTTTGTTGTTCTTGTTTTCTTTGTTTTGTTTTGTTTTGTTTTTTAACTTTAATCTACTTTTAAACATTTAAATTAAGTTTAATACTCATGGCTAATAAGATTTTCCATGGTTAGCTGATTTAATAGGATACTAATAATGGATTTAATATGTCTTACAATTTTATCCATCTTAAAGCTAGATGCATAGTCTGATCAAGTCAGAAGGGACTGAGACATCTCCCACATGAGGAAAGGTTTAGACAGCTGGGATTATTCAGCCTAGAGATCATAAAATTGTAGAATCATAGAATATCCAAAGCTGGAAGAGACCCACAAGGATTATCAAATCTGGCTCCTGGTTCCACACAGGACCACCCAGAATTCAAACCTCATGTCTGAGAGCATTGTCCAAACTCTCCTTGAACTCCAGCAGCTTGGGCCCATGACCACTGCCCTGAGGAGCTTGTTCCAGTGCCCATCCACCCTCTGGTGAAGAACCTGTTCCTAACACTCAACCAGACCCTCCCCTGACACAGCTCCATGTCATTCCCTTGGGTCCTGTCACTGTCTCCAGAGAGCAGAGATCATAGGATCACAGAATGGCTTAGGTTGGAGGGAATCTTAAAGGTCACATAGTTCCAAGCCCCCTGCCATGGGCAGGGTTGCTACCTACTAGATCAGGCTGGTACTTTTGTCTACCATGGCACACTGTGACTCAGATTCACCTTGCCATCAACCAGAGCCCCCAGATCTCATTCCACAAGGCTCCTCTCCGGCCTCTCATCCCCCAGTCTGTACCCATAGCCAGGGTTGCCCCATCCAAGGTACAGAATCTGGCACTTGCTCTTGTTAAATAAACTTAATGTGGTTGGTGATTGCCCAGCCTTCCAGTTAGTTGAGATCTCTCTGCAAGGCCTCTCTACCCTCAAGATATGCTCAAAGGGCATATTATTAATCTATACAAGTACCTGAAGCAAGATCAAAAGATGGAGAGGCTTTTCTCAGGGTGTCCAGGAATGTAAACACAGAATGTTCCTCCTGAACATCAGGAAACACTTTTTTACCGTATTGCTGACTCGGCACTGGCGCTAGTTGTCCAGAGAGGTTGCCCAATTCCTTATCTTGGTGATCCTCAAAAGTCATCTGGATATGATCCCGGGCAAAGTCCTCAAATTAACCCGTGCACATTGTGTAGAGAGATGGGCACCTAGAGATAGTGATTCATCCAGTCCATTTCAGGCATCGGTCTCAGGAAATGGCCCTTGAAGGCACCATCTTCTCTACATTAATTACACTGAGCCTAGATGACCATTTTAACTTATTGCCTGACTAAGGGAAGGTGAGACAAACCTAATAAATCTGCTTGGTCTTTTCTGTACCTTTAAGCACCTAAATATCTTTGAAAAACTTCAGCTACAAAAACCTGTCTCTTACTGAACTGTGATAGCTAATTTTCTCTTTATTTAACAAATTGATTGCAATATAAAAGCATTACACTGGTAAAATAAACTTAGTACTTCAGATAGCAGAACGTGTATGATCAATTTTTCTAGAAGTTTTAAGACACTGTCTTGGTATATATTTTATTGCATTCGAGTTCCTATGCAAATACAGCTTAATCTAAAATTTAAATGGAAATTATCATCAAGGATTCATCATAATTGGATTTAAATTAAGCAAGTCTCTAGAGAAAATAAGTGTGAGTAACCCCACCAAAGCCCTCTTTGAATAAAACTATTCTATTGAAGAACACAGATGTGTAGTATTTAAAATCATTTTGAATGGGAGAGGACTGTTAAACCAAATAGGACAACTCCTGCATTTTTGCTGTCTTCACATTTTCTTCACGATGACAGAAGGCTAAATTTAAAAAAGTTTATCCAACCTTTTGCAGCAACACTTTAAGAAATCTCTCAAACTCCCAACTATTCTGTCAAGATTACTGAAAGACATGTACAAGTATTTCAATCTGTAATTTTAACTTTGAAGATTATTTTGACGTACTACATGAATTAAAGCTGTAGTTTATATTATCTTGTATCTCACTATGTACTTTTATCCCTAGTTTCAGGTAATTAAACAGATATTCAGATCTTACATTTTGATTATTATTTTGGTTATCTGGCTGACAGCACAGTTCTCCAATAACATGTTACGGAACTAAAAACGTGGAAGCCTGTTCTATATTTACAAGATCGGCTATTGACTTAGGACTGTTAAACCAGACAGGCATCAAGGATGTGACATTTTATGGAAACAAGAGCTAGCTTCCACTTAGTGAATTGGTGAAAGCTTTCTGGAAATGCTTTCTAAAAAGCAACACAGGAACTGAGTCATTCAAATGATGCATCATTCAAATGATGCACTGGTGAATTCTGAAATGCAACTGAACTAACCTTTTATGCTCTTTATTCTTATCCTGAATTGCTGTGCAGTTAAAATTTACCTTACTGATAGTACTAACAATATCTGGATATAAGTAGTACAACAGTGGGCTTCATATTTGTGTTGAAAGTACCAACAGTAAAAATTAGACATCTGTATAGTTAGCAGAAGGGAGCAAAGTTGTAGCCGTTCTGTTTGAAACCCCTTCCAGATTTTAAATGTAAGCAAATTAGATTATTATTTTTTTTAAGCACAAAACAAAATGACACATGAAAATCAGGTAAATGACATTTCAATTGACAAGATACTGATTCTCCTTGGGTATATATTAAATGAAAATTTCAGGAGTCGTAGTCTGTAAAAGAAATATTTCTATTTTCCCAGCATGGAAAAAAAATGCCTACCAATCACCAGCCTAGAAAAAAAAATAGTGGCATTTTGTCAGTGCAGAAAATAGGGACAAAGAGCTATATCAGTTCTTATGGGCCATGGAGAAAGCACTGTATTTCTAGACACTAGATCAGGCATGCCCAACCTGCAGCCTACAGGCAGCATGTGGCCCAGCACAGCTCACACTGTGGCCTGACCCTGCTACGTGCCATCATGGCGGCAGCTCTGGCGTGACACTCAGCACCAATTGAACATCGGTTCACTATTCAACCAATCTGGGCTAAAACCAGGGCACAAGCAGGGCATGGTGCAGTGCTAACTCAAGTTATGGCAAATAGGTTTACGGATTTTGATGTATTGGCTGAACACAGTCCTGTGAAGAGAAAAATATGCAGCTGTGCTTTCCATTGTGATTAAAAAAAACAACATTGAGAACAGATTTCAAGATTGCCAAAAAACCCCATCAATTATTTGGTTTACTTGTGACTCCATTTTCAGTCAACTTAAATACATTACTTGTGAATTTTCAAATGGAATGTAAAGAATTGCAATTTAAAATTGGATCATGCCTCTTTACCAGACTTTTATAAGCCCTCTCTTACCAGAGACAAATAACCCTTGCTTCACAATCATAGTTTATTCATGTCATCACTTTCTGAAAGTACATACATTTGTACATACTGTTTTCAAGGATGAATTACAGCAAGAGTAAAATTTCATCAAAAATCTCATAGCTAATGGTGGTGACTGTTGAAAAATAGTGTTTTGTGGCTGAGAATTTGCTCTATTAAATAGTTTTTCTCTTTGAATTTGTTGTAGTTTCCATGGAAATAATTTGGAGGTATTACGTTCAGAGCAGCCTACGTAGATGCAGAATTAGACAATTCCTCTTTACTCACTGCAGCCCAGGCAAGCAGAAAGAATCGACATCCACGCTCTACTTGGAATTAAAACTGATCTACTGTTGGTAGGTCTTTCCGGGCATTTCTCTTAAATAAGTTTGGTGGAAGTAATGATTTAGAGCTGTGACTATGCCCCTTTTCTAGACCCATCAAAATATGCCTCTCAAAGATGTATGAAGATAAAAATCCAAATGGGTTGCATTCGTCTCTGAACCTTCATTGATAGAATTTGAGGAACAATTTTACTTCCTGTGAAAATTCAGGTCTACTGCTAAGCCACATATATAAGCAATTAATGTTATATTTAAATAATCAAACTAAGATGCCTAAGTTATCTAATCAACCACCACTTTCCTTAACAGTGATGAAGAGCAACAAGTATCTTCAGTAATTCAATCCATCTTGGAACTTGAATATAGGTGAATTACTTTTTGAAATACCTATCATTTCCTCTCTTTATTGAAAAGCAGAGCTCCTCATTTAAGCAACTAGAATTAACAGATATAAATCTGGGATATCTATCACTCCACAATAGTACCACTCCTCACCTTAAATAGTGCTAAGGATATGCCTTAATGTCCTGCTGGAGTGAGGTATACTACACTGCTGAACAAGTACCAGTTTTACTGTTCTGTTTGAACACATTTATATCACTTCTCTTCATGCTTCTCTTTATGATAAATAAAATGATAGTTTAAAATTGTCTTCACTCTTCACATTTGTTAAGTTTATGCTTTGTACTGGACATTACTAATGTGTTACTTTGAAATCCAATACTGTGAAAAAGTAGCAGTAACAGGATAGGGCTTTCATTTTGTTGAACAAAGTGCTAAATAAAAGAATCACACTTAACTAACTGAGATAAATAGTAAGTAATCATAACAGCTCTTTTTAGAAGGAAATTAACATTCACACCAAATTGTTGTGGACTGATTATTGTGAGTTGAATATTGGTGAAATTAGGTATCTGGTCGGAAAAAATCATAACTCAAAATAGGTTGTCAAGGTTTCTCCTTACAATCTTCAAACTTGATCCAAATGGTCTTCTAAATATTTAATAAGGAAAAAAATCAATGACTTGGGGTAACTGTGATGAAACTACTAACTTTACAAGATTTTTCACGGTACTCTGGTCTGCCCCGATTTGGAGCTATTTTTATCTAATCATAGCAGCTTACGGATGACAATAATTGAGAAAGTGGTGAGAATGCATTTAATTCACAATATCAAAGAATCTCATAAAAAAAAGCCTTCATGTGTGGGCAAGTGACATATTGTCTGTTTTCAAGCAAACTTTCTCATATAATTCAAAGATGAAACAAGATTTTTTCAGTAACATCTTCTGCAGCCTATTAAAAATACAATCAATATAAATTTTTATCATTCTCAAAAAACTGTGCAGGTGACTTAGGTTTGTTAAGGCATTTTAACAATTTTACAGCTGAACTGAATAGAACCACAAAAGGGTTAAGGTTGGATAGCACTTCAGGAGGTAACCTAGTCCAGTTCTCTGCTCATAGCAAGGTCAACAAGAGCACATTGCTCAGGACTGTTACTTGGTTTCAAAAATCTCCAAGGATGAATACTCCACAACACCTCTGGGCAACCTGTTCCAGTGTTTGACCCCCCTCACAGTGAAAAGGTTTTCCTCTTGCTTAAACAGTATTTCCTGCGTTTCAGTTTCTGCCCTTTGTCTCTTGACCTGGTGGAGGACATTACCGAGAAAAGCGTGGCTCTCTTTTCTTCATTACCTTCTAGCATTTATTTATACACATAGATAAGATCCCTGCTGTAACTTCTCCAGGCTGAACAGTCCCAGATTTTTTCGTACTTCACTCCTTCACTCCACGGTCTTCTACCCTAGCCCATGCAGAGCAGCAGAGATGGGGAGGGAGTTACAGAGAGTCATAGCCACTGAGGTTTCTCTCTGCTTCTCCTTTTATACCTTGACTTTCCCCCACTCCTTTGTGGGCTGTCCATTTGCTGCAGTCATGGAGACTACTCTCCCAGTCTCCATGACTGTTCAAGGAAAATTGAGATTGGCTTCACAGTGACATCAGCCAGCTCCCTCAGCATTCAATGGTGCATCTCATCAAGGACCATGGGCCTGTGGCTGGACATTTTTATTGTGTGCCCTAATCCAGCTGTCCTTCACCAAGTGTAAGTCTTTCTTGCCCTAGTCTTTCTGATTTGTCTCAGGGCCCCACGGTTGCTGAAGACGAAAGATAAGAAGCACTGCAACACTGTGTCCCAAGGGCCCCTAAACCATTCAGCAGTGGGTTCACATCTTTCCTAGTCTTACTTTGCTGCTAATACAGTCACAGAAAGAAGCCCTTCTTGTCCTTTATATCCCCTGCAAAATTCAATAACAAATGGGATTTTGCTTTCCTAACCTTTCCCTGCATGAATACTGTGTCTATATTGCTGCTGAGTCCCCTGTCCCGGATTCTATTTCCTGTACGTTTTGTTTTTAAGTTCATAGAAGAGTTCCGTATTCATCCATGCTGGCACCTTTCCTTAGCATTCTCATTGTCAGGATAGATCATTCTTGAGCTTGGTTATTCATGAAAATAATCAACTCTCCATGACATCTTTTCTCCAACTTTTTTCTTGAATTACCTCAGGCCCTCATCTCCTTGTCTGTGAGATCTGAAGAACTTTCTGTTAACAGATGTCTGCTCCTTACATAGGTGTTTACAGATGAAAGTCAAGTCACTCTATCACCTTTTATTTGAGCAGATCTGTTTTGCTTTTCTATTGCTCTCTATAGATGAGAAACAACTGAACAAGCTTTACATTAGTTTGAGCCCATTCTTCCACACTTTGCTGTGCCAGCTGATTTTTTTGTACAAAGTTCAGTTGCTAGAGTGCAGGCTCACATTGTCCATAATTTTTTCTAAATATCTTGCTGACAACACTGTATGAAAAATAGAGTAACCATAAGATTTTAGAAGAAATTATCATTCTACATCCTATCCTAAAATTAATACATTTAGAGCTGCTAAACCAAACAATTTCTGTAAGCATTTTACTTTCAGTGTTTTGATTTTCCTTCTTTCCATTCACAAAATCATTTTCCTTTCTCAGAATTCTGTTGTGTTGCTTCTTTTTTTGCCTGAGTTCTTTCTCTAGGTTTGATCCAACATTTACCAAAATCAGTTGAAAAATTAAGCTCATCTTACTGGGTTTTAGGTCAAAAATAAGAGAGAAAATATGTTAGTAACAACATGTCATTAAGTTGTAGTGCTGGTTGGGAGAACAGAAGCAATTAATTTAACCTAACAATTAAGTCTAAAAAGTTAGGTATCTAAGTCTGACCCAGTCACTCCTTTTACATGCAATGGATTATAAGAGGCATCATCACAAAATGATTCATAGCATCATAAAATAGGTGTCCAAGTTGAGTTAGTTAACTGAGTCACCATACATAAGTATGTTCTTTCCACTGAATATAAAAATAATAATTACTCTAGATTTAGAAGGATGGATTTTAGATATATAAGGGGTGATTCAAATGTCTATACAGAGATGCATAAGAGTAGTATAAGAGAAACGATCCAGCTGAAGACCAGGGCTTATATGATAGTTTTGAATAACATGGAAATTCAGCTCTCAACAGTTACTCCTTGTTCCAGACTCAGACCTGTTAATGAGTTAACTAAGCATTGCACTGGTTGCTGCCTTAGTCTTCCTAAAAAAATATGAGCACATTTAGACATCTCACTAAGGAGCCCTTGGAAGAATAATGTACCTATGAGTCTAGTCAATCCCAAAGCTGGAATGCTGGGATGCTGTTAATAGCAGAACTTGGGATATCTAAGGCAATAAACTGTCAAAGCTTAAGCCCTAAGAAGTCCTGAAGTGTGTAAGCAATAGGAGTTAGCTTTCTTACTTTGCAAATCTCTGGGCTAGACTTTGATGTCTATATTCCCTTTGGAAATGTCTTTGACCAAATTCATAACCTTCCTGTCTTCCACATCAATTTTTCAACTTGGCCTCTATCGTAGAAACAGTAAGATGTGCATCCAAAAATGATGATAAAACAAATGCTAAAGCAATAGCATAACCTGAAGGATGCCTCATAGAGGAAGAAATATTATCTATGAAAAATTGCACTTCATACAAATATTCCCCTGAGCTGATAAGGAGAAAACTATGTTAAACAGCATGAAACAGATGTGGCCACTGAACCAAATGTGGCAAAACCCAGAGGTGTTACTGAAGACAGTTTAGCTATCTGTAGAGGTTATTCCTCTTTCTGATCAGAATAAAATTAATTTATTGTCTTACTGATATGATAGATTAATATCCATTTCTTGAACTCCTCCTTTTTTTTTCTTTTCTTTTCTTTGTTTTTTTTTTTCTTTTCTTTCTATTTTCCTGTATTTAAAGTACCCATACTTTCAAACAGCATGTTACATCTGACCTATTACATCTATTTTTACTAATAAAAAATTTTACATGAGGAAAACATGTTGAAGTTCCTCAGAAGTGGCTGCAGAAAACGCTACTGGAAAATATTTCCAAACATAGAATGGACAAAAATGTGACTGGGAGTAGTCATCATGGATTTGCCAATGAGAAATAACATCTGTCCAAAGTCATAGTCTTTCACATTTGTATGACTGACTCAGTAGATATGGACAGGACACTGACAGTTTACCTTGACTTTGGGAAGGCTGACACTGTCTCAATAACATCCTGATATGCAAACAGTTAAGACATGGTCTAGTTGGAGGCCAGACACTAGTCATGTAAGCCTATGGTGTGATATTGGTTTAAGTAATTATATTCAGGTCATTAACGATTTCAGTGATGTGACAGAGTGCACCCTCAGGAAATTTGCAGAAAATGCAAATCTGGGAAGAGTGATTGGTGCACAAGATAGTCGTGCTGCCCTTTATAAGGACCTCAGCATGCCAGAAAATTAGTCCTACCAGAATATTATGATTGCTGGAGAAGAAACTGATCATAAGCCTTTATTGCAAAAGTCAACAGAATGTTGTGCTGCACTGGGAAAAGCATTACCAGCAGATCAAGGGAGATGGTCCTTGTCCACTCATGAGAATACATTTGTAATGCTGTTTCCAGTTCTCTGCTCTCCAGTACAAGACACATGAACACACTGAAGTGAGTCCAGTCAAGAGCCTTGATGATTAAGGACTTGGAGCACCTGACATACAAAAAGGTGAGACTGAGAGAACTGTGACTCTTCAGGAGAGGTAAGAAAGCTCAGAGGCATCTTATCAATATGTATAAATACGTAATGGGAGCAAACAAAGAGTGACATTGAGTCTTTTCAGTGTGCCCACTAGAATTACAAGAGGCAATGGGAACAAACTGAAACACACACACACACACACACACACACACAAAAAAAAAAAAAAAAAAAAAAAAAACTTGTTTAAAAGTAAGAAAAAAAAATTACACTCACAACCAAGTTGATGGCTTTATCCTTGTGGGTATTCAAAGTCAGACTGGGCACAGCTCTGAGCTACCTACACTAGTTGATCCTCCTTTGAGCTGAGAGTTGGGCTAGATAGTCTCCACAGGTCCCTTCCATTGTCATCCTTTCTTTAATTCTGTGATTCTGATAATTATTTTTATCCTCTTTGTCAAATGATTAAAAACAAATTTAAGGTATTGAGAGTAAATGGTACGTCCTGCTGATAGAACATGCTTGAGATAATGGTTTGGTGGATACAGTGATAATCTATCTCAATACATCAAAATGATTATATGCATAAAGATTTTATAGATTTATGAAATTTTGAGAAAATGAAATGCAGAATGTTGTTGTACATGTATATGTATATATATACATGTGTATGTTATGCATGTACATGCATAAGAAGGTTAGCTACCCTTCATAGATCTTTATAGATTACTACTGAAATCTGAGAAGTAATTATAGAATTAATTATGTATGGTTGCCCACATTTTTCTATTTTCACATATAGAAACTAATGCAGATGTGTTGTACATGTATACAGTTGCTTTTGACAGTGTGCCTGGTTTCGCTGGGGACGTTTTGTTTGGTTAAGCAATAGATATCATCACAGTCACTTATCTTAGTCAGATGACTTGTGGACAAAACTTTGAACATACCTCTTTCAAGTAGAACTTCTACAGGAAAATCACTTTCCATAATTTCTTTGTTCCCTCCATGAGTAAGCAGTTCTCAATTTAATGTAATTAATGTTTATTTCATTGCATTTTGAAATCCTTTTCATTAAATGCAAATGAACATCTCCCTAGATGTCCAGCTATGTTCTAGGCGCTTCTGCATAGTCCAGAAGAGTTTAGTGTTTTAATTTAGGACAAATCTTTCCCCGACTTTCTATGCTGGCAGCAGATTTCAGAGAATGATTCTGATGCACAATACTGATATTCAGACAGCAAGATATACCAACAGCAAGAGCACTGTTAACTAATTATTAAAGAATAATATTTTGAGGATGAAAGACCATTTTGATATCCACATAAACGGAAAGACACAGGTAGCCTGAGGGACAAAGTGTTAGGTGTACCCCCCTGGAAAGACAGTGCAACATCAACAATCAGATGGCAACTAAGGTTGAACTGAGACTAGGTAATGTCAGAATGTCTGGATCCAGAGATACTGGCCTGTATGTAGAGGTGGTTATGCCAGTAGGCAGTCTGGGGATGTCTTAAGAATAACAATTATTTATATTTGTAGCGTTGCTCAAATACGTTTTGAAAGATGATGGGTCCCATTACAATGCCATAAATACAGAAACTCATGCAGTTACTAACTTCTGAATTAATTTTATATATTGCTTGAGGTTACCCTACACGATCTTTTCCATGCATCATATGAGGGCTGCTCTGAAAGTAATGCCTCCTGATTTATTATGTTGACCCATAACATCAGAGGCAGACGGCGGTGGTATGGCAGTAGAGGTTGAACCTTCCCGCCAATATTCTGTTACGTTTTGTTGCTGTGTGACACATGGCAGCAGTGGGGCAGTCTGACACAAAGGTGTCTGACATGGAAGTGTGGATGAAACAAAGGTGTGTCACTGAATTCCTCCTGTGGAAAAAATTGCACCCACTGACATTCATTGATGCTTGCTGAACTTTTCTTGAGACCAAAAAGTGGATGTGAGAACAGTAAGGCAGTGGGTGGTACTTTTCATTGGAGTCAACAGCGACACTTGGACACCTCTTCTGGTGCCGATTTTTACACAGGCAGTACGTAGGCTCTTGTTCATCACTGGCAAAATTGCATAGCTACTGGTGATGACTGTTGAAAAATAGCGTTTTGTAACTGAGAACTCTCTCTATTAAATATTGTTATTGTTCTCTTTGTATCTGTTGTAGTTTCCATGGAAATAAATAGAATGTATTATTTTTAGAGTGACCTATATACATGAAGAAAGAAAAGCTTGTCAGTCATGCAGTATCTCATGCACAGAAGTCTTCTTCGTGTATTCTTGACCTCTTCTCCAAAGAGCACGCGTTTTAGTTTTTCAGCCTCCTTCAACGGGAAGATATCTGTGAAGATAACATTTGTGTCTTTAATAAATGCATCCATAAGATAAATATGTATTCTTACATACAGTTCTAAAACTTGATCATGATTCCTGTGGGGTCATAGAAACATCAGGCTATTGTCACTTGTTGAATGAATTTGAATTTTATTTACTGTAATACCAAGAGAGAAATCTCACATTCTATTCATGAAAGACTCAAGGTAATAAAGCTCTGTTAATATCTTGTAATAACACTATCTGTATCTACGTTCTCTGTATATTTAATTTATTGTAATACTCCTCTATCATGCCAGACACCTACAAAAAACATCCAAAAGTGAGCAAAAAGAATGAAGGAGTTTTTGCTTCTATCTAAAGAAACATAACCAAGTTTCTGGCTAACATACGAAGTTGAATTGAAATAATTGCTTAATCTTCCCAGCACCTTCTACAGCTGTCATTTTTGGGGGGGCTGGGTTCCATTGATCTCTATGTGACAGGAGTTGTGAATGTGAGCATGAAGATGCTAGACATGGTATGTATGTATTTGAATCTGTGGTAATTATTTGTGCTCTTTAATTTTTGGCTATGCCTTCAGTTGCCCTATATTTAATTTAATCAGTCACTTTCCAACAGTAAAAACACAACCTCATATCACTTCAAAACAAAATCTATTGACTCCAAGTCTGTCAAATTTTGTGAAAAGGATCAAGAGTTCCTATTTTTCCCAACTCAGCATCTTAAAGTGCATTTTTCAGCAGAGCACTTTGGAGGGACTGTATTTTGTATGACTTGCTATTTTAATTTAGAAAACAATGTAAACAAAACAAGAGCTAATCTGAGGGTTGCATGAGATAAGGGCAATTCTAAAAAAGTCAGGGCAGATTTGCTGCAGTTTGCAGAAGAAAGTGGTTGGAGTTACTAAGTAATAAATCCAACAAAACAGGAGAAAAAGACTTATTTTTAGCTTTTGTTTCAGAGTTCTGAAAACTAATCCTCATTCTTATTTGGAAGACATTCATACAATAACATAATGTCCCATAGTCATTGGGGAAGTGCCATAGACAGTACCTCTTCCCATTACATCAGAGACTGAGCTGTCTGTACACTGTAATCAATACAGCCAAGAGGATTATTTGGTGTATTCCCTTTCTCAGCTGTGATTCATTATTACAAGTCATTTTGCTTTCAAAGATTTTTTTCCCTAGTCTTACTCTCCTGAGCAACCAAAAACACAGTCTTTAGGATAACTGCACTTTGTCTAATTATTTCGCCAATGAGAAACTGAGACCTTTTTACCTTTTTCTTCCTGTAAAAAAGTCTACAGAAAAATCAGAAAAACTTGATCAGAACAAGTCCCCATCTATTCTTTTTTCAAATATTGTTAAAAATTTTAGCAGAGAATTCAAATGTAGCAGGGAAAATTGCAGAAATAATGGCCACAGCATAAATATGTGAGGGAAAGAGATAAAAGCTTGCAGTAAAACTGGTTAGACTGATCTCACCTAATTCCAGCTGCACAAGAATTACACCTCTGGGCTAATTTACTTGTCTAGGCTCTTTCTGGAGTCCGGAAAAATAATCTCATGGAGATGTTTCCTTTCTCGATAATTAGTAATGGCATTGTAGGGAACCTGTTTTAGCACTGGGGTTGGACTCTATCTCCTGAGGTCCCTTCCAACCCCTGCAATTCTGTGATTCTATGATTCTGTGTATTCAATAACTCATCGTAGGACCATATATCTATTCTATGGTGAACTGAATCACTTTTATCTTTTTTTATCTATGTTGAACAATAGTTTGATGATAATAAGGAAAGTTTAAAAAACAGCACCCCTACAGACATCAGTTCAGTTGACACCAGCACTTGAATGTCTTAATTCAAAACTGAATCCCATTACAATGGGGTACCAGGTGGAGTGAATCACCTGCAGAGACCTCCATTGACAACTGAACCGTTGTGCCTTGCCACATACATACTCTTAATCCATCACAAATGCAAGACAATTGTATTCTCTGAAGTTTCAGAGAAAGAAGTTTAATCTATAACATTCTAATCACATTTGAGTCAGGCTAGTAATACACAGCATTGTACAGTGGGTGTACAGCACAATAGA
The DNA here is from genome assembly GCA_016647715.1 of Pavo muticus. NCBI lineage: Eukaryota > Metazoa > Chordata > Aves > Galliformes > Phasianidae > Pavo > Pavo muticus. The sequence continues at coordinate 1,752,147 of JACDJE010000068.1, read as the reverse complement.
TTTACTCTGATCCATCAAGCCATGTTAACTCTACCTGACTTTGAGCAACAATGATGAGTTTGTGTCGTTTTTCATTCATCTTGCTCATGAATTTACAAACCTCAGCCAGAGTAGATCTTCCCTAAGAGTGGAGACAGAAACTTGGCCATTTAAACACCTTCTCCTTGTTGACAGGAATATTCATGTTATCTACATTCAATTTTCATGTTTACTTTTGGACAAACATTTCTCTTCTATATTATTACTATCTTTGTAGTGATGGAAAGAATTGCGTCGAAAGTGAGTTCCATCACCAGCTTCATTTCTAAGCTAAGCTGTTCTTCTGATGCACTAGAAATGTTAACCTCTGTGGATTTATACATTTCAAGAATTCAGGAAGGGCCTGAACTCTGACAGAAAACCAAGCTGAAAATAAATATTTTATGAGCTCTGTCTAGGAGCATAGAAAAACCACAACAGACAAAAAAAAAAAAAAAAATACACAGGGTAACAATATTGAAAGTATAAGCAATTACTAATACCGTAGGTCAAGAAGTAGGTATTAGCAGAAAATTACATAGTGTTAGCATAATGGCTGACAGAGCACATTTTGTTTAGCATCTCCTTTTCTAGAGAGAAACCTTCTCATCCTCAGTTTAGATTTTGTCATTTTCAGCATCACACTTAATTTTTTAATTACAATGCAGTTGTTGTTGTCACTCAAAAATTCAATTTGGGCAAGAAATGGGCATTTTAATTTCATCACATTGAAAAATAAATAAATTCATGGCTAACTTCTGAATGAAGGTCAAGGTTTTGGTAAGTAAGTAGTGTTGAGTTCTTTGAATGAATATTAGGTGCTTATTTCCAATGAAATATTTTGTTGGCTGAGTAGATATTGTTATCTGGTGTTTGTGGCAAAATTTTAATTGCCTAATTTCACAGATCATAAAGGATTCTGGAGATCAAATGAAAGATGCTCTGTACTTCCCCCCTCTCCCCACCAAAAAAAAAGGGGGGGGGGGAGGAAGTGTTTGAATATCAAAACTGTTAAAAACAAAATATTCAATTAATTTTAAACTGAAAGGTGCAAATGCAGGAAAGCTCACTGTAAAACTAAAATTCAAATCACCCATTGTTCATTCTCCTTTTTCTCCTATCATTACCTGTTAAGTAGATAAAAATCACTCTGTATCAAGCACAAATCACACTCATCCTGAAATCAGTAACATCTTTTTTTTCCTCCTGAAATTGGCTTTAATTTTCCTTCTCTTAAACCAAGCTGATGTCTGTTTTTACTCCTAATTCAGTTCAAATAGCCTTTCCCTGTTTCATTCCCTGCCCTCTAAGTATCATATGGCACACTGCCATCAGCAATGGATCTCAATAACTACATACTAGATGCCACCTGCCATTAAACCCCAGACATCTGACCTTTGCATTATTGTCATTGTGTATAGTATCCTTTGACTGTTTCTGAAGATATCTTTAAATATATACATATATATATATATGTTTTTTAAACCCTTTGAGATGTTTGAACAGTCAGAATAACAAATCATTATGTATCTCTGTTACATTATTCCCCAGTTCTATTTTGCAGTCTATGATAGAGGAGTTCATCTTCTGGCAAGGCTGGTCTCTTAACTCAGTTGTGATGTTAACCATCATCACTACCTCTCTCTACTGCTGCACTTAGCACCCTTCTGCTCTGTTCACCTCTTGCAGCAAACTCAGCAAGGTTTCATTTCTTGCAGTAAAACCTGGGGGTCTTAATTATATCCTTTTCTCTGACACGTCAGGAAAAGAAAAGAAACTAGTGTCTCCTTCCCATTTTCTCTTTTCTCTTTTTAAATTTGATCCTGCCACAGCTTGCAACATGGTTATGCAATTCTTCACTCCAGCACATTGAACAGAGGTTGCTTTCCATACTTTTTCAGCTCTTAATTAAAACTCAAGCATCAAAATGTATTGGAATGCTAACATTGTCTCAAATTCTTACATAACTTACTACAAATGACGATTTGTGTACCCTGGCAGCTACCTTTACTTGCCAGCAATGCTGGCAGAACACACTCTCCCTGGGGAAACTTCTGTCCATCTGCAGTTCTAAATGACTTTGATCTCCTTTTTTGATTTGTTTATCAACAAAGTTCAAATGTAAAAGAAATTTAATGTTTCAAAATTATCACAGCTGGCAAAAGAGAAATGAAAATATCATGACTCCCTCCTCCATGCAGAAAGACAATATCATTGGACAGAGGAAATGTGTTTTTGCATCCTTACTGCCTCTCACTCTATAGGTTCTTGAGATTTCATCCAATCAGTGACATGACTTCTTCAGGATGACAGTTCTACTGTCACATCTTCTGTCTTAATTATAGCCCTTCAACGAGGATATTCTACCAGGAAATAGATGTTCAAAATACCAGAAAGGACAAAGAATCATGCATTTATTTATTAAGGATATGCACACAACCCTAAACCTAATTGTAACCTTGCACAGATTTTAGCTGAGGTAAAATTAATCTTTCCATTTCTGGCTAAAACAGAGTTGATAACACACCAGTGTTTTGATTATTGCTTGCACAATATCAAGGCTTTCTCTTCACTTTTAAGTAGCTGGAGGTTAAACAGGAAAACTGGGAGCAGGTAAACTAAACTGACCAAGAGCATATTCCATATCGTATGATATGGTCATGGCCCAGTAATAAAAGCTGGGGAGGGAGAACATTTAGAATTACAGTGTTTATCTTCCCAAGTAACATTACACATGAAGAAGCTTTCCTTTCCTGGAAATGTCTAAACATCTGCCTGCTGCTGGTAAGTGGTGAAATAATTCATTATTTTGTTTTGATTGCACATGCAGCTTTTTCGCTACCTATTAAACGTCCTTTATCTCTAAACTGTTTTTATCTGTGCAGGTGACTGAGTACTGGCACAGGTTGCTCAGGGGGCTGTGGGGTCTCTTCCTTGGGGATCTCTAAAAGCCACCTGAACATGGTCCTCAGAATTTTGCTCTGGGTGTGCCCTGCTTGAGCAGGGGCTGGACCAGATTGACCCAGATGTCCTTGTCAACCTCAGCCAGTCTGTGACTCTGTGATTCTGTGATTGAATCCATGAATTTTCTCACCTTTGCCCTTCCAATTCTCCTCCCCATTATGCTGAGGGAGAGTGTGTGAGCAGCTGTGTTGTAGTTAGCTGCCTATTGGGGTTAAAACCCCTAGCATCGGCGCTCTTACACCAGGCTCCTATGTAACATATGGATGCCTCTTTTCCTGTCCTGACTTTCAGTCTTCCTGAAAGACAAATACTAGCATCATGTGTCCTGTGTTAGACTCGGGGCTAGGGTTATATGTTAAACATGGAATTTGCCTACTGTGAAGATAAAGACAGCCAACCCCAGAAGATGGTTCAGTTGAGTCAAGACAGGACAAGTAAGAAAATTACTGGGAAACTATTCTTCCTTATACTTTTTACCTCCTTGCTACTTCCTCATTTAGAGGCATTATAGGATTATGAATTCCATGATGAACTCTTTCTTTTCCTTCCAGGGAAACATCAAGGTAGATTTACAGTTTTGGCATCAGCTATAATATTTTTATGTATATGCTACAATATGAACTGTGATCACTATTTCAGCATTTACAACATTTTAGCTGACAGATAATACAATTGAACCAAGTGGAAAGATATTGTGCCCTGCACTGTGTGAGTTCTGCAATAATATGATACATTAACCAAGCTAAACACAATTTTTTGCACTGATGTTTTTGCACAGTTTTGTATTTTCTCTACTATTGTTAGCTAAGCAGCCTTCACAGTATATCACAGTATATCACAGTATACCATTACACTCATGCAATATCTTCAATGGTAGCAGAGAGCAGATGTCAGGCAGGATGAGCCTTGCCTTGTAACAAAAGCCTCTAGTTTATTATACACATATAAAAGGAGATATTCTTAAGAAGGCTGTCAGGTCCTTGCCCTTCTGGATTCTGAGAGCCCTGTGGCACCCAGTGGAGACAATGGAAAGCTTTTCATTAACTTTAGTGAGCTCTGGATTAGTAGTTATGATCAGCCACTGTACAAATATTAATGAGATGAGCTGAACAGTGCCCTTAGAAGCTAAAAAGACAGAAGATATTTTTTCATCCATTCATTTCTGAAAAGGGTGAAGGGCCATGATGGAAGGATGTAAAGAGATACCACACAGTGTCTCAAGATGGGAAATGAAAATGCTCATTAAACTCTTTAAAAATCTAGAGGGATTTAGAGGGGTGAGTTTCTATTGGCTCCCTAATAATTCTTCTTATGGATTTGTCCTTAAGAGGAATTAGAAGGTAGATAATGGCTGAGGTTAATATACATTTGCTGAAACTTCTTTCCTGTCTGTCAGAACCATGTCTATAGGCTTTTAAGTATTTCACTGCCACTCCTTAAGTAGAAAACCACCAATGAATACTTAAAAATACCTTGAATGTTAATCACGGCTGATCATTTTAAAGTCTAAAATAAAATTATTTTTTCATAATGCTAACACGTTGCCACAGCAAGCAGGTAGCAAAGAAATAAAAATGGGTTCAAAAAGTAGTTAGGCATATTTTTTGGAAGAAAGATACCTTCTTCAGAATTTGTAATACTGCCCGGCAGTATTATAAATAATGGTAGGGATAAATCATGAAGTTTCTGTTGCGCATGTTCCTGGGACAAAATACTCAGAAAGCATCAGTCTGTACTTTTTCATTGTTAATGCTATTTCCTAAGCATCTACTGATAGCCAATAGCATAGATAGTGTCTTAGATAAGCCAGATGTTTCGGGTTTCAGTGGGACACTAAAAGTTTCTGCTAGCCCATTACTAGCTAGCTACTAGGCCAAATAACTCATTTGGATTCTGTCAAGCAGGCAGAGAGAAACACCATTTTTCAGCATAGTCACCACCACTTGCTATACATTTTCACCAGTGATGAACGGGAGCCTGCATGCCACACTCATAAAAATCTGCACCAGAAGAGGTGCACTGTCACTGTTGCCACTGCTGAAACACGCCATCATACCAACATGCACTGTTTGGTCTCCATAAATGCTCAGTGAGCATCAATGGATGTCAATGGATGCAATTTTTTCCACGTGGAGGAATTCAGTGCCACATCTTTGCTTAATCTGCACTCCCATGTCAAACTCCATACTGTCCAACTGCACCTCTGCTGCCATCTGTCACATGGCAACAAAATGGAGTGGAATATTGGTGAGAATGTTCAACCTCTACTGCCATATCACCATCATCCACCTCTGACGTCATGGGCCAATGCAATAAAATATGAGGCATTACTTTCAGAGCAGCTCTCACAGATGATATTTATCTTGGAGAAATTACAAAATGCCATGTCTGCCCTCCCACTAGAAAAGCCTAGATCTCAGGTTTAAATTTTCTATCTAAAATATAAAAATATCATGGCACTTACTAACTTCATGAACCTTTCAATCATTTCTATAGCGAGAAAGAGATGAGGACTTTTGAGAAAATACAAAAACCTTCAGAATATAATTATTACATGAAGTACTGCTGACACAGAAACCTTTCACCTTTATTTGTTTGGACACTCTAAAATATTTTTTTCCAATGTGTTGTATATTTTATATTGTATATTATACAAGCAGTAAGCAAATGGAACAATCTCTACTATAGTTTTGAGCAGGTGAACTTACAGATTGTATTTTTGAGCCAGATGTGATCAAGAAACCTTAATTTGACACAAGAATGACTTGATGAACTTCTGTCATCTCTATTACATTTAATATCAGACTGGACTGATTCCAGAATCCTTCTATTGCTCTAAAATGTATTGCTTGATTAAATTTCATTCTTTAGCTTTAGATGGAATATGACAAATTTCACAGATGAAAATGAATTTGGAAATTTAAACATAGACTACTGAAAATCAATAAAGCTGTATGAAGGATTTAAGAGAGCTATTTTAGTTACAACCAGTCCCTCGATTCCTTGACAAGTTATAAGAAATGAAATTCCTACTAAGTGGAAAACTATCACTTTAGTGCAGCCAGAATCCCACTGTATTTGTTGCACTTAGTTGTGAAATCGTTAATTTCCTTTTTTAATAAAATGGTCCTACTTATGTTCTGTCTTCCCTCACCTTCTAATAGTTTGCACAGAAAGTTCAGTTGCATCTTTTAGGCCAATTCTTCTCCCCTGAAAACACAAAGGACATTGTAAGCTTATAAATAAAATATTATCCCAAATTCCTGGTTAGTGTCAGCACTGAAAGACATGAAATCAAGAAACAGGAAATATTTTTCCCCAAATCAATTTATTGTCCATCTTAATATACATCTGTAATTACAAACAAAACTCCTTAGTATGATCCCAGGTGTTTCATTCAATATTTATCTCTCTGTGCACTAGTTTGTCTTCATTTTGTGTCATATCATCAAGGTTTTTGCTATCATTCCAAATTAAATTATTTTCAGAGCCGTCTAGTTTATTCTTGTTCTTCTAGTGACCATGAAAATTTGCCCATAAGTCTCAAAATAAATTTTCCTTTACATTAATGGTAATCAGTCATACATTTGTTTGGGATGCTCCCTTTACAACCCCCTGATCAGAGTTTCTGGTGGTCATAGGTTTACAAATTCCATTCAGAACAACAAGAGCAAAATGATGTACTGGACAGTGCTGTTGGGGTAATGATCAAAAGCATGGGGGCAGGGGCTTTTTCTCTCTAATCTTTCCGATGTGGGGAAGAGATCAAGGAAGAGTGGATGGATCCCATGGGTAAGCAGCTGTTTGGTACTGGCAAGACAGATTATGCTTTTAGGATCATTTCTGAAGATTTGAGGATTGCTAGGAAGAGCCAGGGCCACCTCAGCAAGTAGGACTAAAGCATCCTTGCCAACCTGCTGAGGAAAACTTGAACTTAGAAAGTATGGAGGAGATCGATTAAGATCAACAATCAGAAGAGGTAGACCAAGATGGCAAGCAGCGGATGCCATCCATCCAGGGTGATGTGGGCAGGATAGATATTGTAATCATCAAAGTAGGGCTGAAGAGCGACTGAAGTATATGCACATAAACAAAGGAGTGATAAAAGGGCAGCTCTATGGGAGAGTCTTTCACACTTCTTCTGGGAAATCAGCACAACTAGGGACCTCCCTGAAGTGCCTGTATACTAATGCATACAGAATGGGGAACAAACAGGAAGATTTAAAGGCCTGTATGCAGTCTCACTGGGATCAGGAAAATGTGGTGGAATAAATCCCACAAGCAGAATGCTGCCATGTGTGGATACTGGTGCTCTAGGAAAGACAAAGCAAGGAAAGTCACTCGTTATGTGAGAGGGCAGCAGGAACACGTGGAGACCAGTGTGAGAACAGACACTAACCCTGCTGAGAACTAACCAATCAGGATATGAGGACAGACAAATGTAGGCAAAACTGTGTTGAGTGGCTCCTTCAGAAAACTTTATCTTCAGAAAACTGAAAGAAGTTTTACATTCACAGCCCCTGTTCTTCATGGAAGTCTATAATCTTCACTATATCATCCTGGAATGGTAACACAATAATCCAGATTTCTGGAGTGCATTTTGACAACATCCTACCAGAGATGATTGGGGACCCTACAATAAGTGGTACTCTTCTGGACATTCTTCTTACAAATCAAGAATTGATATTGGGTATTGAAGGTTGGGTACAGCCTTGACTGCATTCACCATGAGAATTTCAAGATTAGAATCTTAAAAAAAGGGTAAAAAAAGCGCAAAGCAGGATCGCAGCCCAGGGCTTCAGAAGGGCAGACTTTGGCCTGCACAGGGACCTCTCTGGAGAATCCCATGGGATATGGTCATGAAGAAAGGAGAGGTCCAGGAAATAAGTTTGATTTCCAAGGCTCATCTCCTCCTGTGAATGGCTAATCCTGACAAGAAGGAAAAGTACCAAATGCAGCAGGAAGCAGAAACAGAGAGAGATCATTCGGAAGACATACAGAAACACCAGTGGAGCATGACAGGATGCAAGAATTCGGGTTGTTCAGCATGGAGAACAGAATGTTCCAGGGAGAACCTTATAGCATTCTTCCGGTACCTGAAGGGGGCCTACAGGAAAGCTGGGGAAGGACATTTTAAAAGGGCATGTAGTGATAAGATGAGGTATGATGACTATAAACTGGAAGAGGGTAGATTTAAACTAGATAAAAGGAAGAAATTTTTCATTGTTAGAGTGGTGAGACAATGGAACAGGCTGCCCAGAGAAGTTGTGGGTGCCTCTCTCTGGAGGTGTTCAAGGCCAGGCTAGATGGGGTTTTGAGCAACCTGGTCTAGGGGGAAGTGCTCCTGCCTATAGCAGGGGGTTTGGAACAAGATGGTCTCTAAGGTCCTTTCCAACTCAAACCACTCTATGATTCTATGATTCTACGTGGGGATGGGGTTAGGAAGGCTGAAGCCCATCTGGAGTTAAATCTGTTCAGTGTCATTGTGAGACTAGTCTTGAAAGGTTGTGATGACTGGGAAAAATTCCAAAGGACTGGAAGACAGCAAATGTCACCCCAATTTTCAAGAAAGATAAGAGCAAGGATTTGCAGAATTAGAGGACTGTCAGCCTCACCTCAGTAATATCACAGAATCACAGAACTGTAGGGGTTGGAAAGTACTGCTGGGGATCAAGTCCAACCTCCCTGCTAAAGCAGATTCCCTATGGTAGATTGCACAGAAAAGTGTCCGGGCAGGTCTTGAATACCTTCACAGAAAGAGACTCCACAACCTCTCTGGCAGCCTGGTTCAGTACTACATCACCATCACAGTAAAGAAGTTCTTTCTCATATATGGAACTTTCTGTGTTGCAGTTTTTTTCCCATTGCCCCTTGTTCTACTGCTGTACATCACTGAAAAGAACCTAGCTCCATTCACTCAACTCCTGCACTTTAGATATTTACAAACATTGATAAGCTCCCCTCTCGGTCTTCTGCAGGATGAACAGTCCCTACTCTCAACCTTTCCTCATGTAGGAGATGCTCCAGGCCTCTAACTGTCTTTATATCCCTCCCTTGGACTCTCTAGGATTTCCCTGTATTTTTGGAACTGAGGAGCCCAGAATGGAACACAGATGTGGCCTCACTAGGGCAAAGTAGACAGGGAGAATCACTCCCTTCGACCTGCCGGCTAAGCTATTTTTAATGTCCTTCTTGGCCACCAGGGCACACTACTGGTTCATGGCCAACCTGTTGTCCACCACAATCCCTAGGTCATTCTCCGCAGAGCTCCTTTCCAGCGGGTCATACCCTAACTTCTACTAATGCATGCCATTATTCCCAGTGCGGGAGAGATAGGGATAAACTGGGCCGTCAATACATGGAACATCACCACTCTAAGTAACTTTCTCTTAAAAAAATGAAGTTCAAAATCTCTTTCCCTCTGTTACCTTATACTTCCCTAATTAACTATACCCCAATGCAAACTCTGCTTGATGACTTCTCTCATGCTTTAGTTCTTTTCTTTCTTAAACATACTTTGTGACTATGGTTAATAAAGCTTACTGTAAAATTTACAGCTCTTGTTATTTTCAGTTAGTATGTGCCTTCCAATTTTAACTCTCTCTTCAGTCCTTCATGTATCAGACATTCAGACTGTTGACACATTTGTCACATTTGACACTGCTAACCACTGAAGATTCCTAACACTGACTTACCATCTTCCACAAATCATGCATCATAAGAAAGCTTCACATTTCATGAGTTGTGTCAATTCTCTAACCTTAGCAGTTTTCTAAAATAGGATAGAAACGACATATGGGAGCTTTCAACATATATTAGTGAAGGACAAGTATGCAGAACAAGGTATCTTCCTCTGATCTGCTGCAAAGGTTTATGTTTCTACCTCCAGTTGTAACAAGGTTTTCTTTATTGCACTACTGAAAGATTCAGAGTGACATGATTCAAATTTGGTATGGGCAAATCATGTCATTTAAAGCTTAATTAATCTTGCCTAGGATGTAATGGAAACAATAACAAACCTATAAATGGCAAATGTGTGATCTCGACAAACCCAGAGAAAGTGCTGAAATCTTTTACTCAGAAGACTCAGATTTCAAGCAGCAGCCTTGAGAAAGACAAATTAATGAGTTTTAATTCTGATTCAATCCCATTATTTATCTCGACTTACATAAGTTCAGCATGCCTTCTTTTCAAGACCATTATAACTTGGCCTCTAAACCACGCATTAAAAGGAAACACTCAATCTGATGATTCAGATGTACTTTATAACTTTGTCTAACCTATCATGGTGTTGCTTTAAAGAGACCTAAATGATAAAGTGGTGCTAAACTGAACAGTTGCAACTTCTCACACTGTGATCTAGCTTCTTTTGTTCTCTGGTTTTCTGAACTACTTGTCTGTGGCTACTGCAAAGGATGACCTGTACAAGTGCTGTTAAGTAGGGTGAAAAACAGAGAATGGAAAAGAACAGATCCTTACAGCATCCTTTCAAATTTAAGAGAACTAAAACTGGTATAAATGAAAAAAATCTATTTCAAATATCTACATCTAAAATTTTAGGCAGTGAAAAAGCACTTTGTTGACAAGGAGTGTGGAATGATGAATGTTAATTGTCAGAAACTGCTGAATGCCTTTTTTTTTAGTTGCCACAAACAAATTCACATATCAGAACGAACAATACTGCTAAATATTCCTTTTTGTTTGTTTTTTTTTTCTTTTTCTTTTTTTTTTTTTTTGTTAAAACGCACTGGGGAAAAGAAAAACAAAAAACTGGAAATTCATACATCTTTCAAAATTTGAAATTGAAGCAATATTTAGAACCATAGATGAAGAAACACTGTGGCATTGGTGTAATATACACAATGCACTTGTTTTTTTTTATCTGTAATGTACATCAAATACTTTACAACAATGCATTAACAAAAGGCAAGAAACATCTTGCTGTACAGAGGAAACCCCAAATGCAACTTGAAGCCTAGAGTCACAATGAATGAGGATATTAAACAAAGTGTGAGAAGCTGTTCCCCATAAAGTATGTACGCTGCTCAGTTACTTGTGCTTAACTCTTGACCCACATCCACTGTCATATTCTCCCTCCTTCTTTCAGCCACATTCAATACACAGCAACGAACTTAAGACTCTACTGGCCAACGCTAAAGTTGTCCTACACTGTAAAATATATATATAGTATATATATTTCTTTCTAATTACTCCCAGGTTTAGCTTTCATTTCTTTTAGCCTTCTAAAAAAATCTCTTAATTTTTTCCACACTGGTTATCTGGGCCTTCCTATGGAACAGGCTTTAANCACTGATAACACCTCTAGGCCTGGCCATTCAGCCAGTTTTCATTCCACAAGCCTGAGTGCTTTAGCACATATTTAAGTCACTTTTTCTTCAAGTTGAGTAAGTATGTAGCCTCAGTACGATAATTTGAAAAATCTTCTTCCATGAGAACTAAGCTTGCTCAAATTAATTCTCATTAGATATAACAGAATAGATAGTTACAAAGTCACTGTAGCTTAGCTAAGTCTCTAAGCCCTTACTTATGACATTTTATGATAAAATTTGCTTTCAAAAGAGTTATTTTCCAGAACATGTAAACTTCAACACCTCACAAAGAATACAGTAGAGACCAGTCTCCTCTGATTTGGCAATAAAGCACACCAGATGGAGAAGAAAAGACAGCATTAGAGAGTTCTCATCAGTTCTTCTTAGTCCTCAGTAATTTGTGGATGTCCCCGCTCTGGAGGCATTCAAGGCCAGGCTGGATGGGACTGTGATCAACCTGATCTAGTAGGATGTGTTCCTGCCTATAGCATCGGGATAGGAACTAGACGATCTTAAAGTTCCCTTCCAACCCAAACCATTCTATGATCCTATGATATACAAGTTAATATGTAGAATTTCCCTGATACCTTCTTTGATTGCTCTGGTTTATTGAAACTCTGTTTAATTCTGAATATATTTCATTAAAAATTCAGAGATAATTTTTCACAGCGTATGATCCAAATTTAAGCCAATAACATGACATAGGGAAAAGAAAAGAGTTTTTCAAGTCTGGTCATCTGGCAACAAGGCAACTCTACTATTTCCACCTGTAACCCGAAACAGCGGAGGTAATTGCATGGAATATTTTGGCAACATAGATAACAAAACTGCAGACCAAGAAATCTCGAGGTGCTAAATTATGTATAGTTCTCACATCTGCATTTTGTCTTTTTTCTGCCAGTAAAAATTCTAAAGAGAAATAAAACAGTTTATTTAAATAAAAAGCAGCTAAAAAACCTTTACTTCCTGAAGAAAATTAGTTCACATACTGTGAGGAATTTGGAGAAAACAGGCCAGATATATTCTTGCATTTTCAATTGCCAAGGGGCTTTTGCCATACTTTTTTGTACTAAATAAAGAAAAAAGTCCTGTTAGCCTCATGGATTCCTGCTCCCTGTAACACATTCAACAGATGTCTTGTATTAAGAAGAAAATGCCTGTAGGGTGTAAGTTCTGTCTAGTCAGACTTCTTTAAACATTAACATATAAGGGATGCAGATATTTGCCAGGATTATCTTTCTTTTTTATGACGGAACTTCACTGAGAATTTACTTATGAATAAGGGAAACAAATCTGCAAACATTTCCTTCAGAAGACATTAGATATGGAAGGAAGTAAATATTTCAGGTAGGAAGTTTCCCTTTGTGTCAGGTTACTTGATTAAATACATTAATTTAGTAAATTCTCAAAACAAAATTTCAGTTATCTGTTTATATTTAGAAAAACAAAAGCACTTTTTTTTTTTTGGCTGTCATACTTCAGTTAGGACCAATAAAATTACATGTTGCAACAAACTTTTAGGCCCCTGAAACTTAAACTCACATCTAGCCTCTCAGTAGTAGTTGGGATTACCGGACACATCAGAATAGGACCCAAAACACATAACATGAAACAGCTCAAAGCAGCTATTAGAAAAACTATGAGGAGAAAAACATGTGTTTGAACATCTCCATTGCCTAAATTGCCCCTGACATGATTATTTCCTTGCTGTCAAAGGGCTAGGAGGGAGTTCATGTCTTCTTTCAGAGAAATAGTAAATGCAATCATGCCACCTTTTCCTGATTAATGCACACATGTGTGTATGCACTCAAACACTCCCTGTGAAGTGTGGGTATGCCTCACTGTTCTTCAGTCTGAAGGGGACTCATATATACACAGACACACTCATTAGACTGACTTGAGTACTTCACTAGAGTTGTTATTCCTAGAACAGTGACAAAACTTCTGAAGAGATAAAGAATGCTGCTCAAAACCACACAAAGCAGCCTTTAAAATAATATTCTCATGGGAATGTATTCTCATGGAGTGCATGATCACCCTCTGGGCTGTGTATGCCATACAATTAAGGTTCTCTGATACCTGTATGGATGCTCTATCTACATGCTGCTAAACAGAGGGGAAGAGGGATTGGATTGAGCTTGGATTGAGCTCAGCATAAAACTGTACCACATTTGTAAAGGCTCAGTTTATAAAATGAGACCTTGTAATGGCTCAGCACCAACCCCAGTTACATAGTAGAACAGAAGTAAAAGATTTGTGCTCAGAGTTCTCCACACTTTGTATGGATTTAGTAAGTAACAAATGGACAAAGTTTAGGAAAAAGGAGACTGCTTGTTAATTTAGGGAGTCAAATTCCACCTTTCTTAAATGAAGAAATACGAGTGGAAATATCTCATCTGTAAAAGCAGTTTTATTGTCATGATACAGACTGCAAAATTGAGGTTAATTGTCAATTACAATACAAAAAGTGTGGATGGAGTCAATGTGGGGAGCAACATTGGCTACACGGACATCGGAGAGTTGGTAGAGATAGTACAGTTATTTTACAAGGGAAGACTAAAATGATAGTTGTTACTGTTCATAATAGAGGGCTCTTTACCTGTAGGCTGCAGTAGCATTAATAACTCCCTCTCATTTGAATACAATTGAAAATGCACATTTATTTAGTAAAATAAATGCATACATTTATATTTATAGATTTATATGTATATATTTATTTGTTAAAATGAATGTGGGATAAATATTCAAAAAATGCATTTCTATCCCTCTATTTCAAAAGATGAACTTGTAAGTCTAAGTGATTTTGACAGTTGAAGAGACATTTTATAATTGGCCTTGATAGGAAAAGTTATATTTATTACACTGAGTGGGGCTACGTTTTACTAAATGCTCTCGAAAGCAGAGGCAGCAGTAAGAGTTGAAAAGACTCCAACTATAACCAAACAGCATTATGTTCAGAGGCAAAAGGACATAAAGAAGCACTCACTGTGTCTTAGGAGGCCCAAGGTAAACATAAGAACTGCACCCAGATTGCATTGAAATGAATTCTCCTGATGTACAAAAATTGGATTCTGCTTAAAGATTTTGGGAGATATAACAAAAAGGAATAATATGCTCTCAGGGAAAAAAAATATTTTCAGGTACATAAAAAGAACTTCAGAAAAAGAACCTTATTTTGGTTTCAGATTCATACAATCAAAAATTGGGAAATATAAAAATTAAGGTTTCCTGTGTTGTCTCAGTTTAACATCTTTATGTTTATTAAATGATCATCTGCGTTTTTCCTAAATTTATTCAGCATGCAAAGATACGTTCAATTATTACTAAGTACAAAATCAATGCATATTGATACTAATCTTGTTTTATTTGTTTGTTGATGCTGAAATTGTGAATAGAATATCAATCTCAGGATGATTTTCTCTTCAGCGTATGTTAATAAGCTTCATCCATTTACAGTGCTGAGTTAATATATGAATAGATCATTTTTGCAGCTATGTTCTGCGGTTTGGATTCTTTTTAAAGAAGGTAGGGAAGCAATATAACTAAAATAATTGCAAAAAAAAAAAAAAAAGGAACTGTAAGAATTAAATGCTAATAAAGAATTGTAATTATTCATATGGTCTATAAGAAACAGTATTTAGTTTTAAGTTCAACCCATCACAAAGTCATCATTTTAAATGTTGGGTACACTGGAACACAAGCTAGCATTTCAGAATCTAAAGCTCTATCTCTCAATTATTCAAAAATCAGTGTGTCTTTTTTTAACAGTGAGATAAGAAACTCCAAACTTTTTTTTTTAATTACACATCTAGGGAAATGAAGGAAGTATGTGAAAACTTGAAATTTTATTTTTTATATATATGTCTGCATAGAGTTTACAGTAGTAAAATGAAAAATAACATTTTATGTTGAACTAAAATAGTACTAAAATAATATATTTTTTTCTAAAATATTAACAATTTAGACTAAGTTATTACAGGGGGGAAAAAAAAAAACAACCTCTTGATTTTGTCCATGAATTCTGAGATTTGTGTAAAATCATATTATCAGCAAGCAAAAGAACACTGAATATTTTTTTAGTATGCATAGGTTCTGTATTACAGAGTCTCTTGGGTATGTTACATCACTAAAGAACTCACGAACAGAAAACAAAAACACAACGAAGCATTTATGAAAAGACAAAAACATCATTCTGATACGGAAAACATAATCTGATTTGAAATAAGCTTGGCAACTGAGTACTGAATTCTTAACAGTCCTGTTTATGCGGTGAACTGGGCACTGAAGGTTTATTGGGAATGCATTTGAGAAGTTTTGACAGTTTCTTTTGGACCACAGAATATTTTAAGACAACCCTCATACTATAATAAAAAAAAAAAAAAAAAAAAAAAACCAGACTCATGTACTTTGTAGGATATGTATAAGGATGTCTATATAATATAACCCCACTTCATACAGCTTTTCCTTAGTTAAGGAGTGAGAGGAAACATTCCTCCCACTTCACAAGTAAACTTACCTCAGATCACATATCAAGCAAATCATACAGCTGAGAAACAGAAACCTAGTTCAGAGCTCCATTCCTTGCAGCAGTAGTGGCAAATTCCTGACACTGGTGCCAGGTTTGGCATCAGCAGAAATTTATGCAGGTATCAACAAAACAAAATGTGCTTGAAGAAATTTCTCACTAGACATGAAAAAGTTTTACTAGCACTTCTTTTTGACTTTTGAAAGTTCATTTATTTGAAATTACATGATCTATAGAGTTGGTATAACAGGAGAAACCAACAATATATCTAGCTAGTTCCTTATCTTTTTCTTAGAACCATTAAACTGTAGAATGGCTTAGGTTGGAAGGTACCTAAAGCTCATCCGGTTCCAAACTCCTTGCTGTGGACAGACTTGCACACTTCCAGGGATGGGGCATTCACAACTTCTCTGGGCAGCCTGTTCCAGTGCCTCACCACCCTCACAGGGAGGAATTTCTTCTTTATATCTAAGGTAAATCTACCTTCTTTTAGTTTAAAAAATCATCTATCACTATACACCCTTGTCCTTCTTCAGCTTTCTTATAAGCTCCTTTAGGTACTGGAAGGCTGAAAAGAGGTCTCCCACATACTTCTCGTCTTCAGAATGAACAATCTCAGTCCCTTCAGCCTTTATTCATAGGAGAGGTGCCCCAGTCCTCTGGTCATCTCTGTGGCCCACCTCTGGATCTGCTCCAACAGCTTCACATCTTTCTTGTGCTGGGAGATCCATAGCTGAACGCTGTATTTGAGATACTTACCTAAATTTGGGTTTACAATTACAGTTGGACTGAAGTGTGTATTTATTTTTGGATTCTTAATGCACTTAGGTATATAAAAATTGAGCATGAGAAAATGCCATTACATGACTTAAAGAAGGGAATTTAGACTATTCACAAGGCTAAGACTGGATTAGAAGTAAATTTAGTGTCTGAGACAGAGAGGACTGAAGATCTAGATTAAATTTCAGAACTTTCAGTGTCTAGGAGGCTAATACAGGGATTTAAAAGTGCCGGGAAAGAATGGCTTCTTAGTTTGAAGACCTATGTGAGCTGCTTATTTAAGTAAAAGTGTAAGATTAGGATCTGGAGTGACGATGAAAGAGCACAGTGTTAGGAAGGGCATGTGAAAAACACAGAGGGCTATGAAACACCTGGAACTGGTTTTGGTTAGTTTTCTGAGCCGTTATAAGATGCTGAGTAGAGTTATTAATAAGAATAAAGTTTGATCCTGAGAATATAGACTCAGATTTATCCAGTAGTTGAATATCAGCAATACCGAGTAGAGTAGAGGAGAAACAAGACTTCCAGTTTGGGTGGCAGTTTAACTTCAGGAAAGTAGGGATTTAATTTTTCACCTTATTACGTATGATTTGCAAGTCTGACGTTGTGTGATTAGCTGGATCAAACAAGTCAGGAAGAATAAACAGATGCACTCAGCCAATAAGTTTATTGTTAAAGTTTGGTTAGTATTTCATTTCAATTCGAGGATCAAGATACTTCAGATAGAACCCATATGAATCACAGATTCAGAGACAAGTGTTAAAAAGGTAAGACTATTTTTGAAAGCTGCAAGAAAGACAGATCTGGAAGTTGCAGGAAAAAAAAAAAATCTCTCATAGCTGATCTCCTGTCTTAAAAAAAAAAAATCAAAACAAACTTTTTGTAATATATAACCTACTTTTACCAACAATCAATGCCCACATTAGTATTAGGTATTAGGCTTTCCAAAACTATCCTTCATCTCGACTCAGAAGATAACAATGATCAGAGGGCTGGAGCACCTCTCCTATGAAGAAAGGCTGAGGGAACTGGGCTTATTTAGCTTGGAGAAGAGAAGGCTCAGAGGAGACCTCGTTGCAGCCTTCCAGTACTTGAAGGGAGAGTATAAACAGGAAGGGGAATGGCTGTTTATGAGGGTGGATAGAGATAGGATAAGGGGGAATGGTCTTAAACTGAGACAGGGGAGGCTTAGGTTAGATATTAGGAGGTTTTTCACACAGAGGGTGGTGACACACTGGAACAGGTTGCCCAAGGAGGTTGTGGATGCCCCATCCCTGAAGGCATTCAAGGCCAGGCTGGATGTGGCTCTGGGCAGCCTGGTCTAGTGGTTGGCGACCCTGCACATAGCAGGGGGGGTTGAAACTAGATGGTCATTGTGGTCCTTTTCAACCCAGGCCATTCTATGATTCTATGATAATCATATCCTGAATTACACTGTGATAAGCTAAGTTCTAGAGGTCCTGCTTTACAGTGCCTAATCTATAACACAAGCTTCAAGTAAGGATCTGCAACCTAAATCTACCTTAAGAATGGAAATCTTAAGGTTATTTCTTAAGGTTACTGGTGGACATGCAGAAATTGGATGAAAGCTGAGTCTGGAATGCCTTTAATGTTTTTCTTCTTAACCTGAATCTGAAGTCAGAGTGCACATCTACATTTATCCACAAACAAAAATGAAGCATTTGTCCTGGTGGTTTCAATCCTCACGTTAGCTCTGCATGGCTTACAGGATGCCTGCAAATCAAGTTCTTCAGTGTCTATTCTGTCAGCATTAACTGCATCACTGTTCCTAATGTTTATTCTCAATTTGCATCTACTAGTTTTAACTGTCACAGAACAAACCATGACTCCCCCCCTCCTGTTAGAACCAGCTTTTTTTTCAGTACCACAAGATTTTTTTCTAATACTATATTATCAGCTACTTGGTCTCACTTTATAATGCTATGAAACTGATGGGCAGTAATATCCAACCTAAGGGAAGCGAGAAATATCCTGGCTACATCTAAGTACCTAGGCTTTTGAAAAAGATGTGAGGTAAGACACAGTAAAAACTTAATACTGAGTTCTAAAGGGTCAGCAAAAGCTAAGCGTGAAGCGACAGAGGTAGATAGGTTCAATTTAGTTATTTCCAGTGTATAATTCTCATCTACTGAATTCTCAGTATCATTGATTTATTGACAGTTATAAGCTTACTGTTTTAACAAAGGTTCCACTTATAGGCATAACAGACATAAATTCAATATGAGACAGGTGCAGGATTTGGTGCAAGTAAATGATTTACAGCTGTTCCTCTAGCCACTGCAGGTACCCTCCAATATGGCAAAGATGAGTTTGGGCTGAATGCTGGGGTTTAACACAGGCAGTTTGAAAAGCTAGCTTTATTTGTAGCTTGTACAAAGTCCACTGAATATGAAAATTATTGGGAAGAAATAACAAAATCAAGCCAGCTTTGTGCTGAATATGGGTTACCTGCTTATGCTTACTGATATAGTTAAAAGAATAGCAGATAACAGCAAAGACTCAAGAACAGGTATCTGTTACATTCCAATAACAGTTCAACAGAGTGAATTACATTTCTGCCATGGATCCCTGTAAAGAAGTTTAAAATTTGATTTCTACACATTACAAATTACAAAACCTAAGTCTACTGCTGGATGCTAGAAAGAACAAAGATCTAAGCCAAGGTCTTTACCAAAGATTACCAAAAGTAGGCTATTGTGTTATTAGTGCAGAGGAACCAGAGCTGGATTCAGGCTATGCTTGTAAATAAAGACTGAAGAGCTGAATATTAATTACATTTCTGGACCACAGCAATTTCTCAGGGTTTTCACAAACCACTTCAATGAATTGTTTACAAAGCAATACATTGGATGACATAAGATTAACATATCTACAGACAAAAAAAAAAAAAGAAAAAAAAAAGCATCCTTTGCACTGTCTTAATGTATTGATAAAGACATTTATTTTGAAAGAGTTCTGCTTTGGGGAATTAGTTTTCTTGCAAGAACGTATCATGGAGCAGAAAAAGTGGACTGCTCTGCAGAGGGTAAGCTAGAAGGAAAGCAGATGGAGCAGTAACTTAACTGAAAAGACTGAGCGTTCCACAGTACCCCAGAGCAGAAAAAAAAATCTGCTGACAGTAACTAGAGTCAACCTGTACAAGTTCATTGTGATAAGGTAGATCTAAGGTCAAGCAAGAAAGTCAAAACAGTGTGCAGGATACAACCAAGAACACAGCCAGCCACAGGCAAGCCTACACTCAGGTAAGAGCCAGAGGCAAGTGCCTGGACTGAAACGCAGCTCCTGAGCTATATAAGGCCTCCAAAAGAGCTTCTCACGGAGCTTTCACAGAGCTCTTTTCACAGCAGTTATCCCAAGTCATGTGGCTGCACTGCATCAGATCTGGCCTTGACCACAGGTGGTCGAACACCTCAGAGAGAGAAAGACTGTTGGTGAGCTCAGGGCCCTGACAGCAAGGTCAGGAATACATATCCAATATTTTCACAATAAACTCCTACCACAAGAGCTGACTGATTGTATGGTAACAGGAAAGAGACACCTAAGTAAACAGATCAGCCTCTCTGTTCATTTCCAGTAGGAATTAGTTACCTTTGCAATATCATTCCCTGTTAACACTGTCATAGCCCACACAAAAGACAAACCTCAGGTTAGCCTTCTGATAGTTCAGTAAAGATAAAGTACATTAAAATGCTTCAACATTCAAAAAATATAATTATTAAATCAGTTATAACACAGTACATAGTCATATCTCTACCACACTTTGTAATCAATGCGCTTGAGCTATACTATGGACTATCAATGTTGTTAATGTCCATCTTCTGGTATTCTTTTACTGTATTCTGTAGGTTTTCTCTACTCAGAAGCTGTGCAACCATCTGTATAGAAGTGCTCAAATAAATGCATATCTTTAATACCAAAACAAACATCTGAAAGTTTTCCAAACAGCTACATATATTCCTCTGATATCCTGAGGACAGTATCTCTAGATCTGTTACCACGTCTGAGCCCTGCAAATAAGGAGTCATTTGAAACTATCAGGGTCTTGCTAAATATAGTAGATCCAGGCGCTGTATATTACAGCCATTCCTCACAAAATGTCACAGAATCCCACAAACACCATCACATCCCTTCAACAAATTCACTCATAACTTGCCTTCTCTTAATGAAGAAAAATTGGTTTAGGGATGCTCTAATAGCTCCTGAGAATCCTCAAATCATGCACTCCTTAGCAATACCCAGTAACAATATCCGTCCTTTCAGTTTTACTGCATGTAAGACCACATATGGACTTCTGAACTTCTTTTTCTACTCAAATTCCTAGAACAGGTCAGGATTTTCTACTCTGTCTTCCACAAATCAGATGGTTTGTCAACTGAATGGTGTCTGGATCTCAGTCAGCCACTTGAAGACTCTAGCACCACTTCTGAGTTGCATTATCAGGTTCATGTTTTGGGGAATCAAGGTTTCTCAGTGAATTTCAAAAGCATTATTCTTGCCCAATATGTTAATTTTTCTTTCTAACATGGTTTATTGAACACAACTACAGCTTTCAGTTGGTTCCGGATTCTCTTGCATTTAGCGTTGTTCTTGTAGCTGCAGCTCTTTGTGCCATTCTTGCATCTGTTCCCAAGTTGCTCTTGAAGCTTCCAGTGGGACTGCTGCCTTCGTCTTTTTAACTGTGGCTAGAGGTGCATTTGCTGCAATTGTTGCTGATGGTTTGCAGCTAACCTTACGTTGTTTTTTTCTGAGGAATTCTGAATCTGTATTTTCTTTTGTCATCATCCTTGTAGTACATTCTCCATCACGGGTGAAGTGGCTTTGCCTACAGCCATCACAGGAATTCTGGTTTCACTCCACTAGACAACTCTTGATCACAGTTTCAAAATAAATCTAATGCAGCAATTCTACCCAACAACTACAAAACCTTCTTCTTCAGGTAAACAAGAAGTTTTTAGAGTTATTATAAAAGAATCATGACACACACAATGACAGCCCCAAATTTTCAAAATCCACATATACTTGAAAAATTTATATGCAAGCTTTTGTGCTCCTTCCAGTCTGGACCTTAATTCACTGAGGTAGGAATTAGCCTCCTGGGCTTATTGCAAGCATGTATCATTTTATTACAGAGCAAAATCAGTCGATTTGCTAGATTCAAAAAAGACACATGAACCGTATTTGAAGGAGCTAACAAAATTAGTTCTTGTGAGTCATCACTGCAATGCTGGTAAAGTGAAAGTATTCGGAACAGGAAGAATAGATATTTTAGTTTTAAACTTGAAGCCTGCAAAGCTGACATGGCTAGGATAAAACAAGTAACCAGAAGGAACATAACGACTTTTTAAAATCATTTTCTGGCAAGTTTTGATAGACGGTTTATAAAGGTAATAGAGTTAAGGATCATAGCATACTAGTCCACAGGTTTATAATGAAGGTCAGAGATTACAATAGTCACAGCTCTTTGGCCTACATTAGAGTTAATTCTCCAAATAAGACTTCTCTACAGAAACTGATGAAAAAAAATTATTTTTACTTTTCTTTAGATTTTGTAGGATCTTCAGGAATGGTTGGAGGTCTGGAGCCGTCATGTTGACATTGATTGCAGAGGCAGGTAAGATCACATCATATAAGAATATAGTTAGCTTTCAGCAAATGCGGTTATAAAGCATGTGACGGTAACCATTAAGCAAATTGTTTGGTCTGGAGATGGGCTAGAGCTCAGGACATGCAAAGAACAAGGAAAGGTGCTGCATAATTCAAGAAAGAGTCCTTTGAAAGATAAACATTAGAATATTAGTCAATGCAGAAAGAGCAGTCACTGAGGGTAAAGAAAGGGAAACAAGAAAAAAAAAATAAAGCTGAAAAGAACATCTATATGTATATATAGAATTATTCTTTTTAAGTGATGAACACTTTGAACTTAAAGGACCTGAATCTGTATGGACCTCCAAAACATCGCTTCATCATTTACCAGGGAGTGTCCTCAAACATCCGGCCCATCAATCACAAACACATCTTGTCAATGGAGGCTAATTATATATATATATATATATATATATATATTTATATATATATAAATATTGCAGTATTTCTGCAGCAAATACATGCTGGAGAACAAATTATGTAACATCCATTGCTGACCACTCAGCTGTTCACATCAACCGCTTTCACAGATCTGTTGCTTTGTAGGCTTGGAACTAAGATTTACATGAGAGGTGGAATTATGATGACAGTTTAGAGCAGTGCTAGTGAGAAGCTAAACCCCAACATCCAGGAAGTGTGCTGGTAGGTGCAAAATTATTTTGAATGCAGGTTCCCTTGCTTTCACTAAAACGAGGGCTGTGTTATGGCTTGGTTGCACAGGTATTCTAGGTAATGTCAGGGCACTCAAAGACATGCTGGGTTAAAGTGAGGACTGGGTGAGGGAAAACAGCAGGGAAAAGCTGGTTCACTCAATTTTATGAGATCTAACACTGGTGATATTACGATTAAACATGGCTAGGTTTTAGATAACATTACAGTTGGGAAAAATAAGGACTGGAGATGTTTATTCATTGCTGCTTTATGGTATCTTCAGGGCTAGGAGAAAAGTTAGAGCCAGTGAAGCAGTTTGTAGTTGATTTTGAGGTAACTGAAGGTAAGCAGGCTCTAGACAAACTTAAAATGTAGCAACAAGCTATTGTCAAAAATGCAAAATGCAATTTGGACTGCAGATCTGGACTGCAATGTGTTTTACATTTTCTGTTTCAAATTAAATTCAAATGCTTTAAGTTTCTTATTACCATATGCCGTATTATTTGCTCTCCCCCATAACATTCCTCAAGAATGGTCATACCTGTTGAAATCAACATTGCATCTAGACCAACATGAAGAGTCTGACAAGAAGACTCATAGGGAATAGCCTCATCGTTTCACAGACCTCTATCATGCATAAGATACACCCCTTTTGCCATATAATTTTCATGTTGAAGATTCATAATCTACTTAGCTGTTCCCTGTAAAGAAGCTATTTCAAGTATGTAGTCACCTCTTTGCAACTTTTCTGAACTTTCTTCAGTTCATTTTTGCAATGAAGAGGGAGGATGCAACACCGCTGCAGGCAGATCAACATCTCAGTGGAGAAGAAAGGAATAGTTTCCATTTTGTTGTCTGCTCTTTTTATCAAACATTTCTTAATATTTTGATTTGGAGCACTGGGATGACATTTTTGACAGAACTACTACAATTCCAAGATGTCGTTCCATAAGAATGGTGATCGGCTCAGAGATCAATCTACTCCCTGTGTAAAATTTAGATCCATTTCCCCACATTTTTTACTTAACTCTGGATACCCATGCTGAAATTAATCTGCCATTATAGTGACCACACATTTGATTTCACTGAGCTCTTTTCCTGATTTTTCATAGTCAGGTTTTCCTAAATAGCTTATTGTCAGTAAACACTGTCACATTTTCCAAAGAACATCTCATTAATGAATACCCTGGAAATAATCAATCATAGCTCAGTTCCCTAAAGGGCTCTACTGATAAACTTCTTGCACTGCAAAAAATGACTCCTCATTTGAAGCTTGATTTATTTTTATTTTTATTTTTTGTATTCTAGACAGTTATTTACCTATGCAAAGACTTTGGTTCTTATTCCATGGACGTTTTAGCTATGTAGGAGCATTTTGAAAGGCTTTTTTGACAGTATCAGCCAGATTTCCCTAAAACATGTTGATTCCTCCATAAAAAGCACAATAGATTTGTAAGGTGTGACTTTTCTTTAAGAAACTTGTGTTAATAATATTGAAATAAAATGGTAGGCAGCTAAAACCACCTGAACTATAGGAAAGCTGATAACAGTGGAAAAAAATCTATTTGTGGCACAGATAAAAATGAGGAATTCTAATGCACTGCAAAAGAAATGAATCATAGCAATGAAACGAGCCTTTTAACTAGACATGAATTGTTAAATTATTAATAGTGCAGAAAAGGAACATTTATTCAATTAATACTTCTGTCTTTAGAAGGAAGCTGGAAAAGATACAGGGATCACATAGAAATAAAAGGAAAGATTCTTACTTCACTAGTAACTGAAAAAGATGTTAGACAACCTCAAAAACTGATAAACATCTTACAGGCTCATAAGATGTTTCCAGTAACACTTAATTGTTTGCTGAGGAAATATCTGGCCTCCTGATTTAATTTTATTTATTTGTTAGAGTGGCAAAGAAACTGTAGGAGACTGAAAATACCTTTTTTTTTTTTTTTTTTTGGTCACCATTCAGAATGAGGAAATGGAGTGATATGGATGATAATTGATTAGCTTGATTCCAGTCAGAGGTAAATTAATAGAAAATGATTTAAAAGTCAATATATAAAGAATTAAAAGATGAAATTCTACTTAATCTCAGTCAGTGTGGGTTTTGTAAGGAAACAGGTTTTATCAAACAAAATGAGATGGATTGTTGACAAAAAGCCACACTGATATCATATTGTTTAATGTGCTAAGTATGTGTTACTATGAGAACCTGTAGCAAAATGATAGAATGAATTGGCACTTCAGTGTATGAGGAAGATATAAAGATACACTGTAGGTCCAGTCACGGTATCAGTGTGACTGTTTGTGACATGCTATGAACTCTTCAGATTTTTCCTATCCCAAAAGGATTTGGAAAAAATAAAGTGGAAGAACCACAGAAAAGAATATAAAAATATTTTAAGGGCTGTATAAATTGTCAAAGGAAATAATTGAATACAAATTGAAACAAGACTGCTAGTCAGATGTTCTTGCCTTTAGTAACATGAAGATCTATTAAAATGGGCAAGTAAAAACAATAATTTATTTTATCTTCTGTTAAGCTATGATTAATCCACTGCTATCTGAGTAGTTAATTGGGGCTGGCTTCAGTAAGACCCTTCTATAAAGTACATGGATATTTCATGAACTGAGAGAAGTAGAACCTTCAAGGTTAATGTGGTTCCACTGAGTTAAAAATCATATGAGTTTGATCTTCCATATGCGTTCCCTTGGGGTAACATCAGAAAGAAATTTGCAGTTTCCCTTTCACGGCATGACAAATATACTTGTTTTCCCTATCACCTAGAGTAACTAACCAGACTATCCATTTGTACTGGATGCATATATGATCAATACTGGAATAATGTTTCTTTTCCAAAGTATGCCATAGAAAACTGCCACTTGCTTTTCTCTTGGGAAAAGGATCCTGCTGGCAGATAACTATTCTGGTATCGCCATCTTAGCTTTCATACAGACTAAAAAGAATAAAATGAAAATGCTTATTTTTGCCACAAACACAATGCACCCCAGTGGCTGGTAAGCAAATGCTCAAGTAACGCTAGCACTTACTTGTTGAACATAGCGTGTTTTACCTTCTCTATCAGGAAAACAAAACAAAACAAAACAAACACCAAAAAAGTAGTAACATTTTGTGTTTCTCTACTAAGAAATACCCTAGATAGATTGCACTCCTTTAATTTCTACTCCTTCATCCAATTTCTCAGACTGAGAACTTCCTACTACATGAAGAAAACTAGTAGACATTTTCAAACATGGCAATATTTCATTAGCATACCCTTCCTTTGTTAAAAACAAAGTTCTGCTGAAATATTTTACTTTCTGTCAACTTCTGACAAATTGCAAACGCAGCTTCCTAGTAGGTCACACCAAACAGATTGTTTCAGTCAGGCAACTGGGGATTTAACAGCCAATCTCAGGATCAAGTTTCTTGGCACAGTCAGGAGTTGTAGGACATCACGAAGCCAAGAACATAGTAGTAGCCTTGGGAAATCTAGTTAGACCCCAGCTTTAAAGACCCTGGAAGGCCTTTCAAGATTTGATTCATTTAACATCCTGTTCTACGTGTTCCTTGTGCTAGTCATCATTCTGGGGAACTCCCAGGAGTGCTCCCACTTCTAAATTAGCAGGGTGCCTCATTTAACTTTAGAAAAAATCATAGGATATGCTGTGATTTCCTGAAATTCTTTTAATAATTACTTTCCACCATCAATATTTTTGAAGGCTTTTGTTTATGAGACTGTCTTCAAATAAAAAGAAAGATATTCTGAAATGTTGAACTTTTCCAGACAATGGAAGTTCTAGGTTTCATCTAGCTTCTAATCACAAATACTACCATCAAAAGCCCTTTGCTTTAGGTACTGTCCTCTTGCTCCTGTAACATACAGAGCAAGAAACTGACAAAGAAAAGGAGACAAATATCTCCATCTGATTTTTGGTTTTGTTTGTTTTTTACTTCAGATCATGTGTTTTCAAAAGGAATAGTTGCAAAGATCACAGCTGCATTGGTCAAAGTGGACCAAGGAGCTCTCTTATTCTTTAACAGTCCCTAATAGTATGACAGCCCTAAAAGAAACATCTGACTGCAATTTCTGACTTAACTGAAAATATCAAAGTGGTGTTTCCACTGAATTTGCACTGCAAAACAAGTAAAAAGAAAGTGTAAACATATCTATATGCAATACCTGATGGCAGTGATAGGAGTCTATCTTCATTTCTTTCATTACAGAGCCAAATTCTTTGGTATACCACAAAAAAAAAAAAAAAAAAAAAATTGCATACAAGAAAAATAATCTCTGCATTCAATATTTTAATTGGAAATTAACATTTTAAGACAAATGCCTTACCCTTGAGGTATCTTTTTCCTCTAATTCATTATAAAAATGCACAAAGACTTCCCCAGATAAGAGTGCCAACTGGAAAATGTGGAAATGGATGCTTTTACTATCTAGGCTGAGCCCCATATAAAACCTGAATGAACAACGTAAACAGTGAACCGTCAATTAGATTTTTATTTTTGATGGCAGCAAACAGGTACTAATTCAGCAATGAAAAGTCTTTTCACAGTTACATGGCTGTTTTGTGGTGTGTTTTTTTTTCCTTCATCTAGCTGCATTTCCAAAATAGTGATAATTTAAAAAGTTAGACTCGAGATGGTAGAAAAGATCTTTATAACATGATTTTTGGAACACAGAAATTTAACACCAGCAAAACAAAAAAAACAAAAAACAAGCAAAAAAAAAAACCCCACATGTAAATTGAAGATTTTTTCCACTTTGTAATGAATGTTAAACAGACAATTTTCAGTTTTAGGACCATTTAGCATGGTTCTAAGTTTCTGGAGGGAAATGAGATGAAAGAGGCTGTAGAGAGCAATTGTGTTAGTAAAGAATTCAGTAAGTACAGTATAGATTGTTAAAAATAATGTAATGTGAGGCAAAGTCATTTTCTGTCTTAGTGGAAAGACCATCTTGCCAAGATCTTACAATATTGCTTTTTAAACGCTTCTTTTCCCTCAGGCTAAAACTAAAAATATTGGCAGTTTTATTTCATTGCAATATAGAATCTACTCAAAAGAAAATGTACACAAGAGGAAAAAAAGAAAAAGAAAGATATTTTTAGGCCCTTTTTATTCTATTTTGCTGCTAATATGATTTCACTGTGAATCCTGATTTACACGGACCCTTTGCTGCCTCCAGTGGAGGCTTTGTACAGCTGCCTGACAGTAAAGACACAAAACTATTTTCAAAGCTGCTTATGAATTCTCAGATTTTGATGTTAGTTTTACTCCAGTTTAGGCCACGATGCAAAAAAGCTCCTTTAAGTTCTTCCATCTGGTAACAGTCCTCAAGGGATGGCTGGTGATCACTGAAAATACAGGCAGAACTCACAGGCTGCACCTACACTAGAAGACAAAACTGAATGCTGCTAGGGAGGGTTCCTGGCACTGGAATCCAGCCATGTACACTGTTAAACTGCTGTAGCAAACCCTGACATGTGGTTGTGACAACTCTCCCCATTGATTCTGTGGTACTGTTGGGAAGTTAGGAAGCACAGGAAGTCATTAGTAGTTCGCGTAAGGCTGTCCTCTCACAGGGAATAAGAAGGATGGACAGAATGGATGTGGCCTATCCTGTGCCAGCTGGCTTAAGTAACACAGTCTTTAGCAATGGTCTTGAGCACATTACATTTACTCCTAGAAACACAGCCTGTGTGTGCCAGGCCCTGGATTTCCCGCAGTTTGACTGACTCAAGATGTTTTCTCTCCTCTAAAGAATGGCAGTCTTCCATACACAAAGAGACAATAATCACAAGCCCAGATTAGCGGAAAACTTCCAGTGGACTTGAAGCGATTCTGCACAAGAAAGGCTAGGAGTCAATGTCTTCAATCTCTAGGCTGCTCCATATGGTCTTGAACTACTGTTGAATAAACTTCATGCCTTCTTGTAGAAAGCAGCTTTTCTTACTATGAAGCTGGTCATGAAGAGGCTGCAGTGTACGGTGAGGACTGCAATGCTGCTTTCTGGAAGGACAGAACCAGCGATTATTTTGCAGGCCTGTGGTCTTTCAAAAAGTACTCTTACCTACAAGCAGTCTCTGGACCACGATCTTGCTGATAGGTGTGCTCTACACCTGAACTGTAAAAAGTCAGCCAGTTGTCCACCAGATAGTCACAGAGCCTGCTCAATGGATGAGCAGTATGTCTGTCTACTGATCCACATAAGGAAAAACGTATCACTGCTTTTCAAGTTCCAAATGTTTGTGCTTACCATTCAGATGCTGTTAACAAGTCGTATGTGAGATATCCTTATGTTGCCTGAGATGACTTTTGGTTTTTAGCATAAATCTTTAAAGAAATGGTGCAAACACAGAGTGAGTTAACATTCTGAAATTTAGGCTGTACTATCAAAATACGTCAATTGCCAGCAATGGCTCTACAAAACACGTGTGATTCACTTGTCTCTTCAAGTTAAGAACCATTGCTGGGAAGGAAAGAGGAAGGTACTCTGCCTCTACTGAGTTCTTAGGAACACTGAAGCAATCCTCTTTCCTTTTGCACAGAGATCAGAGCAAGCGAGCAAACATAATGCATTCTATCAGCTAATGAGACATCAGCTTCTACTCATACTCTTTGATATGGTAAGGCAGTCTCTTGCAACTGCAGCTATACAACTGCAGTAAGTGAACAAATAAGAGTCAACAGTGAAGACACATTACTGTTACTACTACTGTTACATTACTGCTGTACAGTAGCTATAGAACTTCCTATGGCCTATAAGTTTCTTACAATGGAATTAACCTCCTCAGCTGCTTAAAAGTTAATGTTCTGGTTTATGTTAGCATCCCACTGAGGTCAACTGTCAAGAGAGGTTTGACTTAGTTCTCTGAGGCATTTATCCTTACTCTGAAAAACTATATAGAGAATAATTCAGAGCGGTGGTCTCCGGACCTTGAGATTTCAGGAGATACTTGAACACAACGCAAGGTGGCTAAAAAAGGTGAGACAGCTATCAGAACACTTACATTTCCTTTTGCTGCCGGTTCAGGACAATTTCCACAGTAGCTTTGCATGGATCCAGCACTGCAAAACTGATAGAGGATAATTTTGAAATAGCTCAATGACTGATGCGTTGGCCAACACAGAGCTGCCTTTAGCCTTGAATTTACACATACAGAATAGCCAGAAATCTGTTTTGTGGTATTTTTTAAACTTTCTACCAAACATCACGCTGGCCCTGATCATAATACCAATAAAATATTTAGGAACTATATCAAAGTTCTTCACTTTTGGTTGCAGTGATGATTGATGGGATTTTAATCTTGTTGGCATTTGCATCAGGTAGGAAGTTGGGGAAAGCCCTTAAAATGCTCAATTGGCTTTAATACCCCTAACATCTGTTGAAGTTTTTGTTCAAGTTATATATATTCTCTGGCTGCTTTCAGCGCTACAGGAATTCTTAATGCCTCATCATTACTCTCCCCAGCAGCTGTCACTGGGCATTGCCTCTGAGAGCTGGAGGCTCACAGAAATGACTGAGCCAGGTGCATAAATATTATTTTATAGCGATGTACAATACATTATATTGAAAACATATTACTCATTTTCATAACTTGGAGGAGAGATTTTGGA
Organism: Pavo muticus; assembly: GCA_016647715.1. NCBI lineage: Eukaryota > Metazoa > Chordata > Aves > Galliformes > Phasianidae > Pavo > Pavo muticus. The sequence continues at coordinate 1,721,579 of JACDJE010000068.1, read as the reverse complement.
AAGCATTGTCTGTTGGATGCAATATGTGTATCTTTTCTGTATAGCTTTTTAAAAATAGCTATTATAATTCCAAACTAATGCTTACTTACATATTATATTGATATTGATTGAAAAGTAGTACAAAGACAATGGCCAGAAAAAAAAACCTGCTTGCCACCTGCCTGTGCAATTATTCTTTAAACATCAGGTGGGATAAAAGCTCCTCAATAGAAATTCCTAACTTTTATTGGGATAAGAAGCTTAAATTATAAAAGTATCTGTGGCTATCAAATCCTTATTCTTATAACAGACTTCCAATATTTTGGAAGTCCATTTACCATGCTAACAGGCCAATATCCACTCAATTCAGAATTACCAGCCCCACCTTATTCCATCGGATTTATCAAGAGGAATGAAAAGTTTGTTTTAACCAAACAGTGCTTCTGTTTTTAAGATTACTGTAAGCAGTTGTGATGTTTAAGGAAAAAAAAAATGCATTTTGAAATCTTATTTTGAGGTTCTGAGGTCAATAAAGAGCAACGCAAGGAGCATTTTTATTGTCAAGCCGTAAGAACGTCCATCAGAATTTTCTCCTAAGCATATACTGTATTGGTTATGAGACTGATTTAGGCAATCAGCTCTGCTCTGCAATCACTTGAGAAAATGTTGCACTTACTTCTATTAAATATAGATAGGAACCTTTGTGTCTGTTATAATCAGCCGAAACAAGAGCATGCTTGAAACGTAGGGCTCTTAGCATGAAAATTTCACCACTCTTAGACGACAGAACCGAAGAGTACACATTATCTTGTTTTCACGTACACCACATAAGTAAAAAAAGTCAAAACATCTTTCCTTTTAGTATCTTAACATGGCATAATAGAGTGGAACTGGTAAAAACAGTGAGTAATGTGTGTTATTTAACAAAGCTAAAATTCTGCTTGGCTTTTGCTCCATGTTCCAAATGTAGTGCCCCTGTTTCGTAACCCACCAAGGGAATGTGGGAAAAGTACAGCGGTTAAATCTATCCACCAAATACAGCATGTGGTCCTTTAATGCAAATGTGCTCACTTCATAAGCTCCTTATTCCAAAGAACACAATGAGTATTTTACTGATAAGTCATTCAATAACATTGTAGGTTGATCTATTCATAGATTTTGATTGCAGAGGAGTTCACTCACTTTACATCCTGTAAAAATAAGCCAATAGAATCACACCAGGTATTTTAAAATGAAGTCTATCGCTGCAGGACAAGCCAAAATGCTGCTTGAATAGCATTGCTTCTGTGATCTGCTCTTCCTGGTTCAGGTTGCACTTTCAGACTTGGGTTTCCTATCTCCTCAACCTTCTTTCATGGAAAGCAAGCTGGCTTTTGTCCTGGCTGTGAAGCTGTGTTCATCTTTCATCTCTACCTGAAGAGATTAAAGCTTACATGTTGTAAATCCTGGAAGAATGCTTTCTGCAGCAGCCTGGCTGCCTATTGTTGACAAGAGTCAGGTGCTTCCTAGTGTCCAGGGAAGAAGTCCAAGTTCTTTAATGGCAAACAGTGCACCTACTCGCTTCAGAAGCCTCAGGAGTCAGAATGAGGGTGGGTGGAAGTCCTGGGGGTCAGTTTTGGCAATATATATGTTGAATAGCCGTTGGTAGCATTTAAGTGGTTAGCATTTAGGTAGCTGGTTTAAATCAAACTCTAAGAAAATGTAACTTGGTGGAACACTTTCATTCCAAATCGATCAGTGTAAATTTCACTTAACTGCACCAAAGCCATGGGAGCTGTAAACGTATTTGTGCAATTTAGCACACACAGATCAGAACAGACCCTTGCCTCAATTTCTGTGTATATAAAAAAGACAGTAGAGTGCTACTTATCTGCTTGACAACCCAGTTAGTATTTCCATAGTACTCTGAATTTATACAAACAAATTAAAAAGGAGTATTTCTGAGCACTGAAATTGTCTATGATGTTATTTTGTCCTTGGCATGTTTTTGGATCACGCCAGACACCTTTTTACGAAGTTACCTCATGGAAGTGATTAATGCACAGTTTTTGATACGTCGTGTCTTAACCAGAGGAAGAAAGCAATGCAAGTCATCATCCCATGGCAGCTGGTCTCCATGCCAGACCTGTGTTGGTACATATGGATTGCTAGGGATGATGTAGCCAACTTGTGAGCTGAATGGTGCGGTGCTGCCTGGTGCACACTTAGCACAGGCTGCTCTGTACTTAGGGCATGGGGACCGAGCCTTTCAGTATCTAAAGGGGGGCTGTAAGAAAGAAGGGGACAGGCTCTTCAGCATACTCTGTTGGGACAGGACAAGAGGAAGTGGTTTCAAACTAAAAGAGAGGAGATTTAGACTGGATATAAGGAAGACGTTTTTTACAGTAAGTGTAGTGAGGCACTGGAGCAGGCTGCCCAGAGAGGTGGTGGATACCCTGGCCCTGGAGACACCCACAGTCAGGCTGGATGAGGCTGTGAGCACCTGATCTGGCTATAGGGGTCCCTGTTCATTGCAGGGGCATTGGACTGGATGGCTTTTAAGGGTCCCATCCAACTCTGAGATTCTACGATTCTATGAACACCAGGCTGTACCTAATTGGTTCTCCAACTTGCCCATGTCTATCAGGTGACCCCAGCACATAGCCAGAGTGTCAATATTTGGCGTGACTAACTTGTAAATACACCACATCTAGTTATGTCATGCCAAGTGCCATGCTTTGTCGCTGCTGAGCTACTCTTCCAATTAATTCTTTTCCCTGAGCCTCGAGGTGGCAGGTAAAGCTAAAGAGAAGGTGGGATTCTGGACTTCAGTCAAAGCCCTTCCTGCTCAGTCTTGTCCCCGAGAGTCTCTCTCAGCCACGGCGCCCGGGGGGCCGCGCCCGCCCCGCTCCTCCCGGCGGCGGACAGCGCACGCGGATCCGGCGCCCCTCAGGGCGCCGCGCGCGCTGCTGTTCCCGCTGCCTGGAGGGGCCGGCTCGCGGCGCAGCGACCGCTGAGGGTCACTCACTGTTCGCTGCCTCCTTACCTGTCCCGCGGCCGCTGTGAGGCCGGTCCCTCCCCGCCCCCGTCTTTCAGGGTTTGGAAAGCGCTCCCGCCACGCGGTCCAACTTTGTATTTGCTTGTTGTTTTTTTATTCGTCTGCCAAGGGAGAGGTTTATACACACAATCAAAGTAAATAGAAAAGTTCAGCCAGATCGTGTTTCATCCGCGTTTCCCTCCAGCTCCACAGGTTCCGAGGGGCTCAGCCGGGCACAGCGTCGCCGAGGAGCGCGGTGGCACTGCCCGGCGGGGCAGCACGGCGCTCACGGGACACGGCGCTGCCCCCAGCCCGTGCCGAGACCTCGTCCCGTCCCCGTCCTCGTCCCCCTCCTGCTCCCCGCGCAGAGCTACCAGGCAGCGCCGACCCAGGAAGCCGCCCCGCCGCCCGGCACTGCCAAGAATACACCCAGACCCCGCTCCACCACCTCTGCGCGGTCTTCCCGGCCGGCGGGAGCAGAAATAGGTTTCCTCTTCCCCGGTGGCGCCCCACCAACTCCCCTTCCCCGAGCCGAAGTTCCTGGTAAACACGCGGCTTCCCCGCCGCGCGGCCCCCGGCGGGTGACGGCGGGCAGCGGCCCCGCGGCCGGGGAGCGCCGAGCGGGAGCCGCGCCAGGGCCATGAATATTGCAGAGGCTGCTCCGCGCGTTTCTAATTAAAGGCCGGGGCGAGGCGCTCCCCCCCTCCCCACCTCCCCGCCGCCGCCCCCTCGCACCGCACACGCCCGCTGGGGACCGTCTCCTTACGTCGGAGAGCGGTGACTGAGCCCTGCCCGAGCGCGGAGCCGGGGGAGGGACNGAATTTTGTTCCATTTAAGATCAGCACAGTGAAAACATGTTGTTTTATAAACGTCGAAAAGTTACACCAGGGAACAGTGCGGCGGCGACGCTCCTGAGGTTGCCAAGTGGACTTTTATTGTTTTCCACCCACTTCCAAGTCGATACTATCTGCCGTCTCATGGCCATCCTATAGCCTATATAAGCGGTGTGCCGGGGCTGGCGGCGATGGAGTAAGGTGTTGGATGCGGAGGGAGCAGAGGGCCGGGAGGGGGGCGGCGAGCCGCCGGTAACCAGGACTCCCCGCCGCTGCCCGGGCGCACGCAGCTCGCCTCGGCGCGGACACGCAGGTAACGAGGCGCGGGGCAGCCGCTCTCCTTTCCCCGTCCCGCTCTCGCCGCTGCCGGCTGACAGCCGCCACGGAGCCGCCCAGCGGGCAGCGCACACGCGGCCGGAGCGAACGCCGGCGGCGCGGGGCAGCAGCCACGGCCGGGCTGCGGGCAGGTGCTGCCGGGCCCCGCTGCCCGCTGCCAACTTGTGAAAGTTGGGTTCCCCCATTATGCGACCTGCGGAGCGGTCTCCCCGCCCGATATTCCCCGTTTCACCCCCGTGAGCCGCCCGCCTCCGACCCACTCCCGCTGTCGTTCTCTCGCAGTGAAACAGGGAAGCTCCCGTTCCGTTCCGCCGGCGCGCTCAGCCCGCAGGACAGCCGGCGATGAGCGGACTGAGGTCTCCTGGGCTGCTGGGGCTGGTGCTCTTGGTGCTCTCGGCAGGATACTGCAAAGAGAAAACTGACGCCGCGGATCTGAAGGACAGGCAAAGTCTCTTAAATCTCATCATGGAGATCATTCAGGAATTGAAGAGGTACCGTCTGGAGAAGGACAGTGGGGTGCAGTACTTCTCCAAGCACGACTACAGCTTGGATCGGAGGGAAGTGGCTGACTACGGAGGATACCAGGATGAGCAGAGAGTTGGTAAGTCCCAACCCGTGGCTTAGATCTCTATCGTTCCGCAGGGTGTTAGGGACTCAGACATCAGGTTACCAATTTTAGACCGAGGATTCACCACCCAAAATACCTGCAGCCTCACTTTGGTATCAGAAACTGATGCAGGCGGCACATTTGGAATAGAAAAACTCCCTTCACATCTGAGTCTCATACCCTCTGGATAATGTACTCATCTCAGTCTGACTTCCTGTGTGTGGGCTTTGAGCAAAACCCGCTAAAGAGGGAAAAGACTGAAATGTGTGAGATCAAAGAAGCTAGGAAAATGCTCCTTCTCTTGTTAGTTTACATTTTTTTTAAATGTGCCTGGTTTAAGTGTTTCTTGGAAATCACTCTAGTAGTGATTCCCCTGCAGGATTCTATACCACGCAGTGATAGAAACCAGGAACTCTCATTTCATTCAAGTTTTTGCCCAGCTTTAATCAGTCCCATTTGTGCTCTGAAGGTAACGCGTTTGATAAGTGGTAGGGAACTGCAGCAGAGTACTCCTCTGACACCACACAAGCTCTGAATGCTTTGAGTCACTCCTTCAGTCAGTTCTGCTCAGCTGAGTGGCTCCTCTGTGTCCTCCATGAGGTTCCATTTGTCCGTAAGACGCCCATCCAGGGCTGGATGTCCGGAGCAGTCCGGAAGCAGTCATACCAAACAGAAAGGGGTGGGTGGAGGTCTGCAGCTTGGTTTCACAGTGTGCTTCTGTGCATCCAGCTGCAAGCTGATGTGACTTCTGCTGCCATGTCTCATTTATTGTTCACTCCCAAACCCCTGGAGCATTACTACTTTTCTTACCCCACCTACTGAAAGTGACTTTCTGAATACTTTCCAGCAGATGTCTCCTCACCTTTTCCCAATCTGTCTTTTATTTTGCTAGTATGTTATTTATTTTGCCTTTATTGATCTCATAGAGCACCTCTGTACCTTTTCTTTACTCGTTCATATTCAAATATCCTCATGATTTGCATTTGTTGGTGACCGTCATGAAAATGTTATTTCCCCGTCTGGATGATTAACCAATATACAAAGGAAGAGAATTTTGTTCCATTTAAGATCAGCACAGTGAAAACATGTTGTTTTATAAACGTCGAAAAGTTACACCAGGCTGAGCAGTGAACCCTAATGTGCACAACTCAACTTGAAACACTAGCAGCTTTTGGCCATCCTGCATCAGCATATTGGTGCAAAACATCTGGCTTGTACTGATCAGTTATCTATGTAGATGTACAACCAAAACAGAACAGAAACACTGGTACCGGTGTCGCTGACTCCTCAGCAGAAGCTTTCATCCTGTCATAACGGAGTTATTCCCTGCAACTCGGAAAAGGAACTACTGCTTAGAGTTCTTCATTTCAGTTTTGGCATCACATTCCCAGTGAGTCTGTCCCCTGGGAAATTTCTGAGTGAAGCATGTGTGGTTTTAATGCTTTTCACGACATAATTAGGTCAAATATGATAAGGTCAATTTTACTTACACTGACTAAAGTTAGAAGCAAATGAAGAATGACTTTCGAGAAGTGTCTAACCTCACAAGTGAATCAGATCTGGATGGAAATGTTCTCTGCTTTATATCTGATAAGAGGTGGCAGGGGAATGAAAAAGGCTGCTCAAGCATTTATGGTCAAATAAATAAAGCACCACGTAGGGTATCATACACAAGCAGCACTCTGCTATCAGCACTGAGTTTGTAACGGAAAGCAATCAAAGATAGCTGTAAATCAGGAAGACGCAGGGAAGGGTTAGTGCTAAAATGGATTTCAGTAAACCAGTTTCATTTTGCCATCTGCTGAACACAATATGCAAGGTGTAAACCACAAATACAGAGAGCCAGAAGAGAGCAATTTGCTTGGAATCATTTCCTGTGAATTTTATTTACAGCTTGAGGGGAAAAAAAAAAAAAAAAAAGATTCCTGTAAGTAGATCAATCCAGTTTCATGATTACAGCAGGACAGTGCTCATACAAACACACCTCTAACAAAAGAACAGATATGATGTTTGCATAAGAAAACTGGAAGACGAGGCATGGAACCAAACCTGAATTTACCTTTGGATCCTTACCAGCATTGGAGTAAACCATTTCTCAGTAACTGTGAATCAAAATTGTGTAGAGGTTTTTAAAGTAGGTAAATGGGAAAATGCAATTTATGGAGAGCTAAACTCTTGTTTGTTAGTTATCTGTCAACACCATTGATGACTGCACACCTAATAGACAATACCTGTTTCATATCACAGTGTGTTTCACAGTGGCTTCGAAGGTAAAATAAGTGTTTGGCATTTGGCCTACTGAGTGCAAATGAGTTTGACTCCTGTGCATCTGTGAAGAGGTGGTGGTGGTGGCTGCTGGTCTGAATTTATTCCTTTTTCCCCATCCTTGCCAAGAACCATCCCTACAGCAATGACTGTGTTTTTTTTCTTTCCATCAGAAATAGTTCCCAGAGATCTGAGGATGAAAGACAAGTTTTTAAAGCACTTAACAGGTATGTCTTAATTTGGCATTGGTATCCATTTTTTTGCATATGTATCATAAGCTACGCTGTTCCTCCTGCAAGCTATGCTGATTCTTAAGTTATTTTTTCCTTCTGTTTCAGGTCCACTCTACTTCAGCCCAAAATGTAGTAAACACTTTCATCGGCTTTACCACAATACAAGGGACTGCACCATCCCAGCCTGTAAGTGCTAAAAACAAAGGCTAATTTTCGTAAAACAACAGAGAGCTCTAAAGTAGAGTAGCTCTATGGAATACCAGTTGTGACACAGTGCTAGAGTGTATTTCTTGCAGTGCTCTTCAGCATTAATATTACAGTGAGGGGAAATGGCAGGACAACTTTTTAACTGTGAAAAGACTGTGTAGAATGACTGTAAACACTGCTTCCTCAGCTATTTATGCATACGCCTTTGTTTGAAATCAAAGATGTCTGTTTTTCATAGGAGCACATGACTTGTCTCCTAAACCTATCATATTTAACTTCTAGTGCTGCAAATTCAAAATAGGAACAGGAATCCAGCTGGGGCTATTTCCTTTTCATTAATTACCTATGTAGAACATGTAATGGCAGTACCACAGGTTGCCCAGAGGGTGCAGGATCTCCTCCATGGAGATCTTCAAAAGCCATTGGGATGTGGTGCTGGGTACCCTGCTCTGAGTGTCTCTGCTTGAGCAGGGGTTGGGCCAGATAGACCCAGAGAGCCCTGCCAAGCTCAGCTGCTATGTGATTCTATAACATGCTTTAAAGGCATTACATATTTTCAAAGTTCAGTCACCAGTCTATCAGTCATGTTGACTTTGCAACCTTTCTCTTCAGTCAATTACAAAAATAAAACTTTCAAAGAAGCAAATTCATATTATGATATCTCATCAGTGTTGGCAGCACAGAGAATTTAAAATAAAGCAGAAATCAACATTTATCACTCAGTAGACATGACTCCAGATTCATACCAAGACGGTCTTATTGAGTAGGATGCTGTTATAGCACAGCCTTTTCAGAATGGAAGCACACTTTATTTTACTTGTCTGAGGTCAACCAGTTGGGTCAGTTGCAGAGCTGGGAATAGAAACTGGAGTTCCCGATTCCAAGTTTCAAGTATTAATAAATATTTCAGCTAAATATATTTTAAAGGCATATTGGGTAAGACCTGCAGACTTTCTCCCTATTCATAAGGCCTCATATTAAGACTTCCTTGGAAATACAAATATTTACAGATAACATAATGGTTTACATCAATGGAGATGGAGTTGTTCATAGCTAGTGTGTTTTAAATAACGAAATGGTTATACTACCTTTTTCATAAGGATCACACTGCAAATACCATTTAACAAGTACTTCAAGCTGTGAAGGTAGAAACTAGTTGGCTTTTATGTCTGAATTAGCCTTTTCCTTCTGACAGGTGATATACCTACCAACATAGTGTCTGGATAATGGAGGATAATTTGTACAAATGGTAATTATAGCATATCTATGCCGTGAGATAAAAGACTGTTAGCATAGCATTCTCTAGGAGTGTAGGATGTAGTTACCCATTAATGAAAATAATGCCGAATGAAAAATCAACATCAGTCACTGGGCTGGACTGACCAGCATCTTCTTAAAGTAACTGTCTTCTACAAACCTGATGCTTCACACACAGTGTGATACTACTTTCTGATAATATCTGATATTGATTTCAGGTTAAGCTTACTGTTCATTCTATGTTGTTATTTTGCGTTTGAAAGGCAAATTAAAAGCATCTGTGATGCTGCAACAACGTGGGAGCCAGCACAAAACTATTTTGTTGTCATAACTTTTAGTATTTTGGGTAGCTTAGTAGCATTAACAACTAAGAGATACTTTATTCTGCTGTTGTGATCAACTTTCAGTTACAAAGTTTTTACACGCTAGCTTTTTAAGTCCAAGGAACAGATTTCTATACTGTTTCAAACTAAGTTGTTCATTAAACTTAATTACAACAATGATCTGCACACCTTTATTGACTTTGATTTTTAAAAGCAAAACCAGTTACTTTAGTAATGTCTGTATTTATGCTCTTTTTTCATGACAGACTATAAAAGATGTGCCAGGCTTCTTACTCGGTTGGCAGTAAGCCCAATGTGCATGGAGGGATAAGGTAAGCTTTTCTAAGAGCAGTAATGACATTCTACTGAACAGCAAAGCTGTGGATTTTATTTCATACATGAAAACTCATAATACCTTTCTTTGGATAAGATATTCCTCTTTCAGAATATCTGGAGTAACTAGCTTAATCTGGCAAACAGTGGCAATAAATAAAAGCTACCCCCTACTGGAAGTCATTATATAATAAGTCCATGTGCATCAGCTGTGAATTATTTATAGCATTATACAGTTAGCAAATAGTGAATTTGTTGTTATAGAACAAGAGACAGCTGTAGCTTATTTTTCAAGAGTTAATTCAGCATACAATCACTCATATTGGTAGCGGCAGCCCTTTTATGCGTGCAGCTGTAGATCTACGGGGTACATTTTAGCATAAGCTAATATATAAGTAGCTACACACAAGATAGCTTTATAAATGCAGATAGGTTGCAGGTGCTTTTATGGTACTTAAAACGTATAAGTAGCATTGATAAACTAACATTAAGCTGCCCAGATTTCTTGGGATTTCATGCCTATGGTAATTCTCTGCCTTTTTGCTTAGATGTACCACTAATTCCTAGAAGTACTTTGACGGCTCTCAGCATGCTCCAAAAAACAGTTCTTCCAAATGATCTGTACTTCTACAAACTGACACAGAACTGATACAAAAGGACAAATTTAAATTCTGTCCTCAGTCTTTGCTTGAGACAGAAATGTGACCTTTGACAAAGGAATAAGTAACCCATATGGATTTGTCAGTAACAAATGTTATCAGATACTTTACGAGAAGATACATGTCTTACAGTATCACTGAAAAAAGCAATGATGCTTAAGAATCTTAGTTTATTTTTTTGAAGCACAGAAACTGTTTTGCATGGCATTCTCAAAAGCAAGTGAGGGGGGTGTTATAAAAAAAAAAAGGAAAAATAGTTGGAAAAACATTCACATTATTAGTGCTTGAGTGTCAAACTTTAAGACTATCAAACAGTCACACACCTACATTATGGATGTGTCATTGGTCAGCATTTTCTTTTTTTTTTTTTTTTGTGGTAGAAGTTAGTATACTTATTGATGGCAGTGGTGTAGCCGACACAACCAGCAGAAAACACTGAAATTGAAAATAATCTTGAAAAATTAGCTGAACAGTTTAGAACCAGGATAAAATATGAGGGAAAGCAGAATTAAGAAGTCAAGGAGCAGAAGTCAACTGCAGAAATATATGGCAAGTTATGAATTGCTAGATAGATAGTTCTGTAGAAAACGTAGAGATTACAGTGGATCACAAACTAAGCATGAGTCAACTGTGTCACACCTGAAAAAAAGGACAAGATGGAATTTATAAATAGAAACACTGTATATAAAACACCTGAAATAATCACTGTGAATACTGCATCTAATTGAGGACCCCACACTTGAAGACATACAGGTGCTTCTTGGTCAGAGTCTGAAAAAGAGCAGCATGCATGACCAAAGAAAATATAATCTACAAGAACAGCTAAAAGGAATTGGGAAGAAAAGATGAGTATGAGAAAACATAATTGAGCTATTCAGTTTCATAAAAGGTTTCATAAGCCATTCTCTTTACCCAGTGTGGTTAAATAAGATGTAATTTGCTTAAATTTGCAAGAAAGGATTCCAACTAGATTTTGAAAAATACTCTTCTAATGGCAAGAGCAGAGATAATGTATTAAATAATTAGATGTAATTCAGCATTCTGACTTTATGCTAACCTTGACATTCCTGTTAGTATTTTCTACCTGACTTCCTAAAGCAGCCCAGCTTCAAAGCAGAAGGTTTCTAAGTTCTAATGACTGTTACATGACTTGATGTCACTGTTTGAAACATGCAGCCATAGAAAAGAATCTTTTTACCCTCACACCGTGTGTTCAGGGATGGAATCACGGGAACAAACGCATATAGTAGTAAGACAAACAAAAGCTAGCAATTTGGTAAATCTCTTGACCTAACAAGAAGGAATTCCAGGGATTCAACCTTTCATTTCAAGGAAAGCAAAGAACAAATTGGCTATTATATAATATTATTCACCATGACAGGCAGGTGACTAGTATTATTACCAAGACTAGCAAGCAGATACATCAGAGCAGAGAGGATTTTTCTTCCCTTCTTTTGGAAGTTCCATCTGTATCATTACATCCTACCCTGAAAGCAGAAACTAGTAACTATAGTAGTTCTCACTCAACATGAAAGTCTTTTAAAAAAACTCCATCCATCTTATTTTGCCAAGCAACTCCTTTGCTCAGCTAACTTGTCTAAAAGTCTCCACAAGCCTGCTCTTCTGTATTCCTCCACAAAGATACACAAACAATAGTATCAGAACTCTTAAGCAATATTTATTAGTGGAGAGAAAGGCTATTCTTTATCACATGTGCCTAGTGATCCACACTGGTGTCCCCATAAAACGAAGCATCTTTACTACCCACATCTTTTCCACTGGATTAGTTCATTTCTGTGTGGGTAACACATCCACTCAAACAGGGAAGTACAAAGCAGGCTTTATTTGTTTTATTCATTTCATGGACTGAGCTGTAGAAAAAGGTAGGGTTTGGGTTTGGTTTGTGTTTTTCCACATAACAATTAATCATTTTTCTCCACAGAGGGTTTTCAAGCAGTTTTAAAGTTTCGAACATAGCAAAACAAGACTTCAAAACTATTCTTGCTTAAGATGGCTCTCTAGTTTAAGAGATTTTTCTAATAGCCTGTTAATGTGCATGTTTTGTTTCTGCCATAAAGCTACTACTTAGTATCAATTCTAAAGCTCAGACTAATTCCTTAGTAGTAGAGAACACATTCTTTGTCTCATTTATCCTACATATATGTAACTAGGCTTCCTTTCCTGTCTGCTTTTCAGAGTATACTTTCAAAGTTTGCTTGTCCCAATTATCTGAGCAACGCAGGGTCCCACTTAGATCCCTTTTACTTGTTCAGAGAGCATCAGTCAATCCAGAGCAGCATGTCTACATTAAGACATCACTCAGTAGTCCCTTTTCTGTTAAGTAACCCAGACTGTACTCCTTGTTTGCCACTAGTTCCACCTCTAACTAGTTTTATTCTGCAACACCTTTTCCTTGTGCTCAACAGAACTATGCTGCACTCCCGTCCTCAAAACTATGCAATCTCTCCTTCAGCCTCATTCTTCTCTGACTTTGCTAACAGTTTCCATATGTAGTGCTTGCCCTGCCATACAGGTATAACCAACAACTATTACATTGTCTGCAACAAAAATTAATGAGCATCAGGAACAAGATTCCTGAAGCGTTCACCCGAAGTTCCCAATAAAGAACGTGTATATTTGCGGCAACAGACAAGAATCAGTCTGAAAATCCAGCCTTCCTGGCAGCATTTGTCACAATCACTTTGGCTTCAGTCACATTTTACTATGTTTGTTTGAAAACCACCAGGTGCTACTATTGGCACTCTCCCGTTTCCATGACCAGGTGTTTGCTAGAGACCAGTGGTGATCTCATGATACATTCTTAACACCTCCTGGTACCATAAGGACTAAGGACTGCAACTGAATGTATGGTTACATATTTCTGTTCTAAGTGCTTGCACGCAAGCACTTACATATTTAACTTTTTTTTTTTCCTTAAGTTTCTACAGTTGCTTCTAATGAACAAGATAAAACTAGTTATACAGTTTTAAACTACCAAATACAAGACTGAAGGGTGAGAAAAGGAGCTGTAATACAAAAAGTACATTAAAAATCTACTGGTTATTTATTCCCCAGAAAAGCAGATAAACTAGCAATATTTTAAATAAAAGCAGTAAATGTTTCTTGCTTAATAATGTACATTACAGGGCAAGAATAAATACATATACATAAGATGGTCAAAGATTCGTTATAAAAATCCTAGTAAGCTAAAGCATACTGATAAGTAAGAATTTCTTTGGAAATTAAAAAAAACTGTGTAAACTTCTTAAGATGTGTTAACCATACTCATAATGTATGTTAAGAAAGCTGAAAGTACAAGAAAAATTTGGAAACTTGAAATACATAAAGAGAAAACAAATACCACACTGGACATCCCAATCTGTACACCATATTGTATACGCATTACTTCAAATGATCTTTAAGCAAAAATACTGGGTTCTTACTTAAGTGTTGCTTCAAGTGTTTTCTAACTGTGGAACAGCAGTCTTTCATTGCTTTCTTACAGTTTCTTATTCAGACTAAGACCAAGTGCACTGAAAAAAAATTGCAGACACTTTAATTTCTTAAAGGAAGTGAAGTTGGAATTCATCTGTGAGTTTTGCATATTATTCAGTGAAAACAAACCCTTTTTTTTTCTAGAAAGTATATGTTGATCCATCATATTCAATTTCTCATTACATATTAAATCACTTCTGCTTGGTGGCAGGACTTCCCAAGGAAACTAATTTAAGACTTCATCAGAACCACTGCTTTGAATTAAGTAGGTAGCCTGCATAGCTGGTTACCACTGTGGCATCGTTCAACTTTATAACAGGCAATTTTGAATTTTCATTACCTGGGGATATCTGTGGCTACCAGATGTAACACTAACAGCTTTATCTTTGCTGTATGGATTTCTGTGACCTGATGCTCCCACTAGAGCCACCTTCCACCCGGGCACTGATTGATGGGGAAGGAAAAGGAATCTCAGATGTTGGCAAATGGAAATTCTACCACCGAGCCCTATTGGTGCAATGTTTTACAATTTATATTGATATTTAAAACACTAACTTCCACTCTTGTATTGCTCTTTCTCAGAATTTAACATCATGCACAGATAATGAGTAGAACCAAACGAGGAGAGCAGTAATATGCCTTTACAGTATGTTTTATTATTATTATTATTTGCATTAGCAAAGGAAAACAAAAAATAAGAGTTAAAGAAAATGGAGTTGTATGCCTATTGCAGTCAAGCAGCATTCAGGATCTCCACTAACAATACTACTTGACTATCCTAAATTCCAGTCTAAGTTTTCTAGACTGATGCACATAACACAGATTATAAGAAATTTTAAAAAGTCCAGCAACAGATTGATTAAGGCTAAAACTCTGAGAATACTACAGATTTGGAAATTACTGAAATTCACCTGAGCACTGAGAATCAGAGACTTTGATCAGGTATCTGTACAAGAGCAGGTATAGTTCAAGTAAGTTCAATCAGTTCTAGTTTTTCCAGCCTTGGTAAGCTGCATATTCCCATTAGTAATGAACAAACTATTTATTAAATTCTGTGTTTAACTTGTCAGTTGTATCACACTCTAATCAGACTAAAAGCACATCAATTTGTTTTCAGACATCACTTTTCACTTTAACTAGAGCACAGTATGGACACACATACGGAAAACAGATCAAAATGCAAGACAAGATTTATATCACTTTCCCCTCCAAGGCAGGGCATAAAATAAATACTTGTTCTATCTACAAAGCCAGAAGAAAACTAAATTGTATTAAGCTTGTCTGTAACATTATTACATTTCCTAATAGTTTCAAAAACATTGCAGAATTAAATACACGCTTAAATACTACTAACAAGTATTTCTGCATGCATCAATAGCTTGATTTTCAATGGGTTACATCAAGTCTGACTTTGCATTCAAATGATACCATTACAAATTACACTTAAGCAGTACAAAATGTACAGAAACTCAAAATATCAGAGTTCATACTGATCGTGACAGAGATATGTATGTTCAGATACAAAATATGAAAATTACAACTATGGAAAGTGGCATCAGCAGAACTCTAGTATCAGAGGATCCACTCCTGATTTGTTCTTATTTTCCACATCTGGCAGCCATAAGACATATTTATACCTTTTTTCTTTAGTTAGGGCATTTTCCTTCAATAAGGGCGTTAACAGGTGGTCTTAGAAACACATGAAGTTGGGTAGACACTACTTGCAGCATTTTATGGTCACATCACTAGAAAATACAGTTGTGGAAAATGTCAACATAGAAGTTACTGGAGATAGATTTCTGGATACGTACACACAGTGACGGTCATATTACGTTTTCTCAGCTGGCTTAAAGGACTGGAGAGAGGGGCTGTGGTAGCCTTCACTGCACAACTTTTGAATTAACATTTCTACACTAGACAATACATGTACATACACAACGTAGAAATCTAAAATTTTGTAACAGTGATTTTTAATACCAGGGCTATAGAAATGGCTGTAATTTCATTCCGAGAATCTGTTCTAGGAAAAGTTATTAGAACTGGAGCAAATGGACCTGTTGCAGCTTCTACTCAGTTTCTGTTGCCTCACTATCTGCAGATTCCAGGAGCAATAGCTATATGACTGAATCTCTAGAAATTATGATTTCTTTCTTGTTTATAAGTCCAAATTTCTTCACTAACAGGCCCAATGAAACATCAAATCCTTCCTAAATCCTTCAAACCTTACCTTGATGATTTATATTACTAAACATTGTACCAACAACTTCCTGACAGCAAGGCATTAGGAAAGAAATTTGCAATCTATTAATGCTATCCTTGTTTATTCACTTTTTGACCTCACTGCTGCAGACGTAGGTATAGGCTAAACTTACCCACAAGCATATTATCAACTGGTAGAACTGTAGTATTCCAATCTCTTCTGTCTACCTGAAATGAACCAGCACAAAAACAAGAATGATTTCCAGAACTCAGCCTCGAGTAACAAAACAAAACAATTTAGTAGAGCTACACACACTATTAAATCTTTGTGAAGATTTATTATTGAATTCTCCAGCATTATTTACTTACTATTTTAGCTATGATAACAACATTCTTAAACAGTTTTATCTAAGTATAAAAATGATGACAATTTTTTTCTTTTTTCTTTTTTATCCACCAGATACTGTTACCATTAAAAGAAACATCAAGAACCAAGAGAAGTGCCTTGGAAACCAACAGGGAAATAGAACTTATTACCTTTATAACATATTCCATTGTGAACAAGAGATTTATTTTTGCAGATTGACAGACTACTTCCCATAATTCTTTTAACATGTATTTTGTATGTTGTCAAGTTTGCAGATTGACATTCTCTTTACAGTAGCATAACTGCCAGTAATACATAATGTTCCATACTTAAAAACACACCACAACTGATGTGTAATGCTGCCAAAAATTACATAAACACAAATATTTCACCAAGAAAATTGATGTTCTATTGCTTAATTCTACCGTTTTAAGGAATGTTTGTTAGTACATCTAGAACTACTAAAGATCTTCTCCACAGTAGTTGTGGTCACTTGATATCCTTCATGCTTATGCAAATTTTTTAACGTTTGGTTAAAACAAACTTGCATTGGGGTCACATTGTACCCTGGGAGTACTAATTGCATGACAACCAGAAATGTAATTCCAAGTAGAAATATTTTTGGGGACAGTGGAGCATGGATTTTGTACACAAACACAAGCTGCCATTAACTTACTTTATATAATAAATGTATAAAACATTCCAGCTAATGTGCAATATGTAAATAATGTAAATAACAGGCATAAGTAATAAAGTGTTTGGTATTAATTTGTCCTCCATTTGCTTTCTGTTCACTGAACCTGATAATCGGATGCTATTTTCAGGTAGCTACTATCATTTATCCACACATAAGTCTCTTTCCAATGAGAATTTGCTTCAGAAAGCAAAGAAAAAAGAAGAGAGAAAGGAACACCCACCTTGGAGAAGTTCAGTTCTTTGGACTGTGCACTTTTGAAGACTGCCAGATCTTTGCATTAAAATCTCACGAAATGCTCAGACCAGACGGCTGCTCCAATTTCATACAGAATTCTGAATTTCTTTTTCATGACAAATGGTTGTTTCAGACAAAATCCCTGCAATCAGTCTATTCACATAATACCCATTATAGGGATTTTAAATTAGTATGATTATTTTGGGTTGTAGTAGGACCGAAATCTGATTAAATCAGAATTTTCTGGAAGAAAAGTACCATAAAAGGAAAACGGTAATTTATTTGGTGTCTTGATAAAAATAAGTAAATTTTGTGGAAGTTTGTTTTTCTAGATTTAGCAGAAATCACAGGCTTTAACAGAAGGTACAAACCATAGGGTAGCAGATTTCGTTTATTTAGTCTTGGGTGCAGGTTTATCATGTAAACTGAAACAGTCCAGGGCTTGGAGGAGGAGTCAGTTCTACATTTTTTTCCACTCAGTATTAAAATGTAACATAAAAAATGTAAATGTGTACAATGATTAATACACAAATTACATATCATATGTTCACTGTTCCTCTTGGAAGCCTAATAATGGTACTGTGCGGATGTCCTTCCTGAAGGCAATTCCTATTCTACGTTCTGACATCCTACAAATGCCTTTACCATACTGTGTTGCTCTCCTCCTCTTCCTCCAAAAGAAACCAATGAAGGACTAAGTAAATTAATGAATGAGCTTTTACCTCCTAGCATAACTGATGAATTATGTAGCCAATAGCGTACTGGCTGGAAACGTAACTTGGGTCAAACCTCAAACTTTTATCTGAACCGAATTTAACACAAATAGTTTTGATTTCTTATCATGTTAAAGAAAAGTTCCTAAGCCTAGCAAAGATAAACAACCATATCTTCACATCTCCTTTCTGTTACCCTAGCAGACCAAAGATACAGAGTTAAGACTTCTAAATCTGAACTTCAATATGTAGGAAACTTTAGGTTCTATTTCTACTCAGCCACAAATGGGAAAGCACAACCCATCAGGCTCTTAATTGTCTGAGGTATATTACTGTCACTGGCATATTTTCAATGGTCTTTTTGGCAGAAAATAACAATGGTTATGCCTAAATACTTCCACTTCTGAGTCTACTGCATAAAAAATTCATTTAGATGTTTTGTCCCTAACTGCCCATCATTCCCCAATATTTAAATACTCATAAAATAAATGGAAAATCATCTTTTTCAGAGTCCATGTTTGACCTGTCCCTGTCATATATATATATATATGCATACATAATATATACAATAATATATTGTATACATTGTTCTTTGTCCCCAAAGTGAAACAGCTATTAATGTGCAAAGACCTAACAAGTTTGTCAAAAAAATCAAAATCACTGGTAATTCAGTAATACACACAGATCCTAGTTTCTGTACCCAAGTGTTCCATCTACCACTTCCCTTACTGTAAACAGGTTCTTAAGTTTTATGTCCAACTGAAAGTTCAGCAAAAATCAGAGACTCATTAACGCATTTTCTAGCTGCTTTACCAGAAAAGTCCCCAAGCAGATAGACAGTGACAAGACAAGGGGCAACAGCTTTAATCTAGAAGAGGAGAGATGCAGACTGGATGTTAGGAGGATATTTTTTACTCAGGGTGGTGGGGCTGCCCAGAGAAGCTGTGGATGTCCCATCCCTGGAGGTGTTCAAGACCAGGCTGGATGGGGCCCTGGGCAGCCTGACCCAGTGGGTGGCAACCCTGCCGTGACAGGAGGGCTGAACTGAATCTTTGAGTCTCTTCCAACATAAGTCATTCTATGATTCTATGAAATATAATCCCAATTGTAAAGGCTGCAGCTAGATGCATAGTGACATTAAGATTCCTTCATCCCTAAAGGTAACAGGCTTCTCTATCCAAATGCATCCCTCTCCCAGAAGGAAAGTAGATGACAAATACAGAGGCTGTTCCTATTGGTTTGGAAGACAATTAGAAAAATAAATGCAACACAGGTAAATAAGAAAGCAAATTTTACAGTTTTACAGATCATGTGGTAATCCTTGTTCAGATCAATATTACCATTATTCAAAATAAGAAAAGATGGTACCAGTTACATTACTGATCTAACTACATTTCACAGTCACATTTCTACCTAAGGCAGAAATTGAGGGTGATGTTCAGACAAATAAGAATAGATTTTCACAATGCATTCCATTTTTTTTTTGTGCAAGAGCATAACTTCTTACTTACTGACCTTCATATAGCTTCAAATTATATTACACATAGACTGTCTTCAAGTTGAACTATATTCTTAAAGAACATTTTTGACATGCTATCCATTCTCCTAAGTAAATATAAAAATATCATCTGCTACTCATATAGGAACTGTGATTACAGCATGTATTTGAATATTTTACTTCTGAAATATAAAATATACTTTTCACATTTAGACTTTTAAACTGAACCAAAGGAAGATGAACCAGAGAAGTCTTAGTGTCCATCATCAGTGACCGTCTCCAAACTGATTTCATTTTAATGAGTATAAAAATCTATCAGCACCAAATGATTTCTTCTTTGATAAATGAAGATTTACACCTAAATAACAAACCATTTTCACAGGATCCTGATAACAGGTTCTGCTTGCTTGAACTCTGAGATAGTGCTAAGAACAATGCCTGTCTTGGGATGGCAGTTTCCTTAGTTCACCAGACTCAGTATGAAAAAGCTTCATTCTGAAAATTGTCTAATGATACTGGGATGACAAGCCTACATTAACATACATGAACTATTATTTCACTTACAGCTGCGGCAGGTTGGCTTCAACTAACTCACTAATGGCACAAAGAGACAACTTCAGTTGACTCTGTATAGCGCATAAAGAAGCAAGACTTTTTTTTAGTGCTTCTGAGAAAGCACTGAAAGAGTTTACAGATTAAATTTATTCTCAACAAGTACTTTATTATTACATGGATATGTGAGAAAACGGTTGATCTACAACATCTGTTTTTCCAATTAGATGACAAAAACTACAATAAAAAATTAAACTGAAAAAGTTCTGAATCTTCTAAGGAAGCACAATTGTACAATTTAAATACATCAATCAAGGAAAGCTTACATATTTCAGGAGAAGCTAATTATTTTCTTTTAGAAATAGAATGATTAAACATTAATGAGGCTTCTCCAAAAATGCTTTACAGCATCTAACACACTGCTCGTAAACAGTTTCAAAGTCCTTTTCATTCCCCTAGGAAAAAAAAAAAGAGGAAAAAGAAGTAAGAATAGTAATATTGGCTCATTTTGCAAATGTGTTTTCTACTGTCAATAACGGCAAATAAAACAACAAAAACAGTACAAAGACATGGTGACAGTTTTAGTGTATTTCCTCCCTAATTTTAACTAACAGATTTTGTACTCAGCAGTCCTGGATGAACTTTGATTCATCGTCAGTCTAACTCCTGTAATCTATTTGATGTTCTCTATTTCTTATGTAATGTATAACAATTCCTGATTTTCCCCATGATACTAATATTTTATAGAACCCCACCACATCCTCATCCACTTCTCTTTCCTCAACTGAAGAATCTTAATTTAACTGGTTGCTCTTAGCTGATAGTACGCAAATTCTCTGACCATTTCCTTGTCTTTGTCTCTATTTTTGTGACTACATTCTTTCTGCACGGAAACTGACCACAGAGGGCTTCACTGAATATTCAAAATATAGGCGTATTATGAACTTAAATTACTTAAGTAATAATAAATAGAATGAACAAAGACATGTTTTCATTTCCTATTCCGATAATTTATATTGAATATCATCGGATAGACATACATATATACATCTCATATGTTACATAAGAACTGTGGAATCTGGCAAGATTATCTACTATATATACAAAGGTTTTAATCAAGCTACCAAAATAATTTCTTACATAGTATGGATCTTCAATAATAAGTTGTTTCTGTGGATCGTATGACCCAAGCAGCTCAATTTTGGCCTTGCAATCTTTAACCTGGTTGCTTTTCCTTTTCAGATCTCTTGAGGAAAAGGAAAAAAAAGATTAAAAAAACAACAAACAACAACAAAACAAAGCAAACTCCCAACAATTTCTCTTCAGAATTTTTCAGCATCAGTATCCGATGCTCACGATAGTTTCTAGAGAACACAGAAAAACAGTGAGTTTCTGGACTCAGTCAATTCTGTGGACTCTGTGCTGCTCCTTTTCTCATTTGTTGTCACCTGTTTTGTTTTTTAACTGAATATCATTGGCATACATAAACTTATTCCAGACTAATAAAAAAGCCAGAACAAACAGCCACTTGACTTAAAGCTTAACAGAATATTGTGACAGCAAGTTTACCTTCGTCCTCAGATCATTCACTATTTTCAATGTCCATCTTTAACTTGGATTAAACAAAAATAATGACAACTATCTACTTTTTTTTCAGAATTATGAGCTCATGGGCTACAAAACAGTGCTTTAATGTGTATGTTGCAAGATCTCTCAATTACGCCTCTAACTCGTGTGAAGTGCTTCTGCATTCAGTTGCAGCGAATAGTAGATTCTTAAGATCTGTCTGACTTCAACATATTGCATACTTTAGCCTCCCTCTACTGGAGGGAGCTTTTGAAACAGTATTTTCCTTGTCAACTTGCAAATGGCCATCCATTAACCCAAATGCAATTAAAAATGCACCTTTAATCACGTTCAGATTAAAAGCTCGGTGCATACTGGAACATGTGCAGTATTTTATAATATTAGACCTTTCCATACCAAATCAGAATTTAACTTGTCCAATGCTTAAAAAGCTTAAAGTGGTTTGCCACTGGTCATAAGTAGCAATTCCCTGAGAGCATTCTTTCAAATAGTTAAGCACTGAGCAAGGCCTTTGAAGGCAAAGACTGTATTTCTAAATTTTACACCATCTTCAGGATAACGTGCATGTATCAAATGTAACATTCTCCTTAACAGATTCCAAGGTATACTACAAATTGGCAGTACTTTTCATACTTCATGGGAAAAGAAAGTACATACTTCTTCGTAAGCACAATCAGTTTTAATAAAGTAACTTCTAATTAATTATAATGAAGGAATTAATTTCACGTAGTTAAGAGAGACAAAATAGCAGTGAGAACACAATATCGTTTTAACCAAAGAGAGGAGTGCTGACTTTTCTATCAACTAAGAAATTAGTGCTTTAATTTAGAGATTTAAAAAAAAAAAAATTTCTAAAACAAACAAAAAGCAGCCCTGGGAATGCTGACAATATTTTCAGAGGATAAGAACTATGTCTGTTTGAAGACTGCTATCCTATGCATCCATCTGATTATGATAAAGTCCAACCACTTGCTTCAAGGCTTCTAGCATACCAGCTAATGAACAGGAAGGGGCCAACTGGTTCCAATACTTCAGAAAAGTGATGTCCCAAATTCTTTTCTGATATGACAGGCTGATATGACATCATCACCTGGAACCAGCTACAAACAAGCATTCCTAAGACAATGGTTGAATTGAGTGCACATTCAAGATGAAACTTTCAAGTGTGATCGTAGCAAAACATTTAATTCTGTTATAGCTGTGATGTTTCTGCTACTCTGCATTTAATACATAAATGAAAACTGACTTCGGTACTAGCAATTTAAGAATTTGCATGAAACTATAGATAAGCTGCTCACCTCTTTGCCTGATACAAGTGTTATATATGAATAAAAGGTGTAACAGAGGTCACTCAAAACATTCTAGAACATTCAACAAATGATACTTCCTTCAGATAAGAGGTGCTGGTCCTAAAGTCTTTACATTTTAATAATAATAATTAATAAATAAAACCCTGTTATGCTACGTTACTGTCTTTAAAAAACACTCTGACACCTCTGAGTTCTTAAAGCTGACCCTCAATCATATCTACATAACAAGCAGAAATTTTTCTAATGATATCCAAACTATTATACTAAGCAGTTATTTCACCAAGTCTTTCTTAAGCTCAAACCATCTCACAGATACAATTAAAAACATGGGAAACAGCAGCAAACAACAATATTTCCCCAGCTAATGACTAAAATTATTTCCATTTTTAAAAAGGAGGCGTGTGGAAAGCAACACATTTAATTCTTTCAAAGTTTTCAACGAATCTTTCAGATCCTATGCCATCAGAAAACCAGATCACTTGGACCTGAAGACAGTATTTCCTCATTTATAACTATACAGGTATCAGTCACACTTGTATAACACATACTAAGCTTCCTTTTCTTTAATTTACAGTAGCACATACCACACAAATAAAACATGGAATTCTAACACATTAAACATAAGAAATGCAGAATCCTTCTATCATTTACAACGTACACACACAAACAAAAATGCCAAGACAAGCTGAGCAATAAAATGTGACTTCTGTCTTCAGAGTGACTCACAAGCTAGCAACAGAGCAATCCATATGAATTTGTTCAAAATTTCTTCATACATTACCTTAGATTGCTTTCATCCATACAAAGTATATAATCAAAGGTCTGGAAATCATCCTTAGTAACCTAGAATTAAACACATGTACTTTAGCCCACAAACATTGCTTGATTAGAAAAAAGAAAAGAAAGAAATAAGGGAGGTGAGAGGACTGTTTTCATGTTTTCTAGTTCTAATTTCTTAAAAAATCAAGTGGAAAGAAAAAACTGCTTATCTTCATCAACTCTTACAACTATTTAAGGGATTTTAAATATACTCTGCCATAATTACTTATCCATTTCTACAGAGTTCCCATCTAAATTATTTTTAAATTTATTAATACTTCCATAATGAAACTCTTTGAGAGGGTAGATAACAGCAGGACAAGGGGAAATGGTTAAGCTGAAGGAGGGAAGATTTAGGTTGGATATCGGGGGAAGTTCTTCACAGAGAGAGTGGTGAGGTGCTGGAACAGGCTGCCCAGAGAGGTTGTGGATGCCCCATCCCTGGAGGTGTTCAAGGCCAGGTTGGATGGCGCCCTGGGCAACCTGGTCTAGTATTAAATCGCCTGCAGTGGGGGCATTGGAGATTCACGATCCTTGAGGTCCCTTCCAACCCGGGCCATTCTGTGATTCCATGATAATCAGAAAGAATAAATCAAATAAAATCTATAGTGAGGTCACATCAAATATGAAAGATGAAATTGGTGGCTGGCAACCCTGCCCACAGCAGAGGGGCTGGAACTACATGATCTTTGAGGTCCCTTCCAACTTAAGCCATGCTATGATTCTATGACTAAATTTGAAAGGCTTCTTCTGTTTTGTCTAACAGCTGTCTTTGGGATTGATGCCCTAGAAAAAAGAGTAAGTAAGAGAACAGGTGCATTGCCCTGGAAACCGGAGTTCTAACCTCCAAAAACTATACAGCAGAAAAAACACTTTCATAACAGGAAGTAACAAAAAACCCATAGGAATTATCACTAGATTAAGACCATAAAGGAAGCATTTCACATGGGGTGGTGGGATGCAAGAGGGGAAAACTTTTGAAAATAAAGAGTTAATGATGAAAACTAATGCAGAGTTGTTTATTTTCACTGTAAAAATATTTGCTGTATTCATGCAGTGCCTTTGACCTACAAAAATATTTTTACAGTGGAAATAGCTCTGTTTTCCTGGCAACTCTACCAGAACCTCTGCAAGCTTCTTCTGCTTTCTCCACAGAACTAACACCGGCCCCTGCGAAAATAAGTAGGCATAGACTTCTTTGTTGTGCAGACAGGCAAGACTTAAAAAACAAAGTGGAAACAAAAAAACACAGCTGCCACACTTCCCACAACCTCTCTGTACTTGACAATATGACAAATATTGCCCTATGAGCCAGCATTAACACAAATCCAAACGCACCCCTAAATACAGGATTACTGGTTAGTTTGTGCTCTTGAGCAGATACCAGATACTATGAAAACTACTATTTCAGGGGAAGAATCTAAAGGACATAAAAATGAATGTGCATTCTGAGGAGTAATGAAGAGCTCAAGCAGTCAGCTACACAGAAAAGAGGAATTTTACATTAAAAAAAAAGTATATAACCATTATTAAAGACAACAGGTAAACACATCATCATTCCAATTCCTGTTAAGCATTTGCCTTCATTTACAGCAGGGTAGTAATCTCCTTTACTCTACCTAAACCAAAGAGATGCAGCAGTCCTCAAATTTATCCCATTGTGAAACAATGTTTAATGCAACTTTCCTCTAATCTCAATTTCACATTTAAGGCAAATGCTCAATATGAGTCATACTGAAATTAATTTTGGCCTCAGCACGAACAGAAGTTAAACTGATTAATGCATTTCTGTTCTGTGCATGAAGGCTTAGAGAATTTCAATGGGTGCATAAACATACAGCTAGCTACCAAAAACTAAGACATTAACAAACATTTTTATCTTGACATATTTTTATGTATTTTATACATATATTTACACTTCCATTTAAAATGCAGTTGAACAGTCGCTGTATATGATTGTAGGATGCAACCAGGTTAACATTCTATCTTCTGTAAAATGATTCTTGTAGCACATATGTGAGTTTAGTGTAGAAGAAGATACAATCCACGATTATCATAATTATGCATAGGAATTGCTTTCCATTGGGTAACAGTTTTCCAGAGGAACGAAGAAGATAACTCAATGAGCTCATCATCTTATGACAGTATGACAACAGAAGAAAAATCCCTCCTTTCTATTTCTGCAGCTCCTGGATTAAATCTTTCTCAATCTGCTCTGAAGCTACAAAATCATACAGAATCCCTATCCTTGAGTTTGTCCCTACTAGAGAACAAATACACTTCTGCTTGTACGAGCCTGATCACTCTGCAGTCATACTGTTAGTCCCACTCTGGAGGTACTATGAGACCACGTCAGGTCCACCTAGTTTGCAGTATCAGCAGAGACCATTTGACAAAGGTTTGAAAGAATACTGGAATTAGATAACATCAGTACAATGTGAACAGCTACGTGCAGTTCAAGAACTTCTCTCATTTAAAAATAAAATAAAATCAAGTTGCTTGTGCTGGGACGATTTTATGTTTTCATCCTGTTATTCTTTCAATTTATTGTCTCATCCTTTTTAATTCCCTCTCCCTACGCATTTTAACATTTTAGACTCTTCTACTTCAGAAATGTTTTCATTAGCCAAATGTACATATTATCAATTATCTTCACTAAGGTGCTTTCATTCTCTCTCTGCCAAAGGAGGGCATATAGAGTTGTTTCAAAGCAAACGATCAGATGTTTTTAGATGCTTTGCTTTAGCTTAACTATCCAATTCTCAAGTTTCCAAGGCTCATCTTTTAAGAAAACAAACAGGTTAGCTACAGCGACTGAAACAGTCAGTGATTAGCCTGAGTACCATTTAGCTTGCATAATGGTAAATAATGCTGTTTGTAAGCACTAATAAATAGCAAATGCAGAACCACCAGAGGATCACAACAAGAGACTTTTCCTAGTAATTTTTTTAATAGTAAAGCCTTAAATATCTGGAGCTGTACTGTGCTCATTCCTGTTTGCACTGTTATGTAATAGAGATTAGCATCAGGAAAGGTCAGCAGAAACAACAGACTAATTGAGGGAATTTATTTTTAAAAAGTTAAAGAACATGCAGTTTTTGAAAGTGAAGAAAGTAAATGTGACCTTACAAAGTCTGGTAAAATTCTGCAGGGATCAGAAACAAAAGACAATGACAAAATTACTTGATCTTTTCATCAGGAAAAGAAGCAGTGGCATAGTCTCAAGCCAACTAAAGGTCAGGCCCTAAAGGAATATCCCACGTCCAGAGAGTAGTTAGCTGAACCAATTTATGTGCATTTATTTCAGTGTCTGAATGATTTACATAGATGCAGACACGTTTATTTCTGATCCCTCCAGAATCATAATGGAAATACACTCTTTTTTTTGTTGTTGTTAGTGAAAGCTGAGATTAGCTTTGGTAAAAGTTAGAGGATTTCACTAAAAAACCTGTCTCTGACTTAAGAATGTTTCAAGGGTATGTTTATCTCTGGAGATATTGCCAACAGTATTATTTATTAATCTTGGGTCTGAGTGCCTTAGTCCCGATTCAGGATTCCACAGATTTTAATTCAAGAACAGAATCTTTTTGTGATGGTAAACAGATATTCTACATCTTTTTGGACCTGCTAAATAAAAATGTAACTCCTTGCAGAAAAAAAGCATCACAGATTACTAGATTAAGTCCATTTTAAAAGAGTATTCAACAAATGTTTTGAAAAATGCCCCAAATACTAAACACCTGAAGGTAGGAATTTTAACAGAGGAAGTGTTCCAATGCTTCCCAGTTATACTTCCAATCAAACTTAATAACAAGAAATTAACTAACCTCAACTGGAAGAGTTAGTCACCTTTAAGAGTCCTTCAAAAATCTGCATATAGAGTTTATTATTTATTGCTTAGCTATGCACTGGTCAAACTACTTTTATGAATATAATGGAAAGGGCTAAACAAAGCATAGAAAGAAAATACACTCTCTTCTACCTGTCGTGCTTTATGTGCTGTCTCAATGCCATGATTTCTTAGACAGCTTAAAGCCCTTGTATCTGGGGAGCGCCCCACGTTCCAGTCTGAAACAGCAGCACTGTCTGTCATCCACTGTAAGAACAAAACAAATACACACACACATTTAAAGAAAATTAAAGTACAGTACCTGCCTGGCAATATGATTCATGGTAATGCCATGCTTCTTCATGCAAGTCTGTCCTCGATAGTCAGGAGGGTTTCCTATTTCATAGGTAGATGTCGCTGCACTGTCTATCCTCCACTACAGAAAAACAAATTTATGTTTTTATGTTTCCTTTCTCACTGCTTATATTTGTACTAACTGGATAGAACACAGTTGTTTCATAGGCAGGAACAGAAATAAACAGCTTACCTTATTTTCAACTTTTTCATCAGTTACAAGTTTCCTAAAAACTGCTTCAGCTATTGGAGAGCGGCATATGTTTCCTATAGAAACGGGAGATCAAAGTTAAAACCAATTTCAGTAATTGCACGGACTTGCCAGCGCAGCTCAGATGAAAGACTTTTATTTATTTGGGTAGAATGCAACAGTGAAAACATAATATCCATATTATTAAATGAGAATGTACAATTTGCTAAAATCAGTAGGAAGGCAACTCCTCCCGTACAAAGGCTCTCTGATCGGAAAAAATCAAGACAAATTACAAATGTTAAATGGCAGCAAATTATCTTCCTACATGCTAGTAAATTTCAGCTAATGCTTTACTACTGACTCTAAATATTTGCCTCGAGTATTTACATTATTACCCACCTATTAACAGAAAACTTTTGGACAATTCCAAAACACAAATGCCACTACTGTCTCACCAACTTAGAGAAAAGGCTGAACAATGTGCATCAGTACTTCTCCTGATCGCTGAAGGGAAGTCACTGCATGTCACACTGAACCCTTATCAAGAGTAGCTTCCAAATACTAATAGCACTCACTCCCCAACCTCAAAAGAGAACTCAATTACACAGGCTCTGAATCACAGAACTGTAGGGGATGGGAATCCCTCCAGAAATCATCAAGTCCAACCCCCCTACCAAAGCAGGCCCCCTACAGCAGGCTGCACAGGTAGGTGTCCAGGTAGGTCTTGAATATCTCCAGACAAGGGGACTCCACAATCCCCCTGGGCAGCCTGTTCCAGTGCTCCGTCACCATCACCGTGAGGAAGTTCTTTTGCCATATCGGTGTGGAACTTCCTATGCTTCAGTTTATGGCCATTTCCCCTCGTCCTGTCCCCACAGACCACTGAAAAGAGGTTGACCATGGCCCTTTGTCTCTCACACTTAAGTTACTTACAAAAAAGATCCCCGTGTTTATGAACACTCAGGAAAAGAAGTACTGCAGTAATGAAAAGTAACCAATAGCAAAGTTGAAGTACTGTCAATCAGCCAACAGTCAAGGTTGTTTACTGTATAAATGAGTCTTGCCTTCAAACAGCCTCAGATTACGATAGCCACTTGATCTGACCTTATTTTCAGCAAGATCTATTTCAACAGTGAAATAGTGCCCAATTAAAAACAGAAATAACAGGTCTATAGTATCTCTGCTCCACTGCTAAACCTGTATATAACTAGGTCAAGCATTTAAGATAGATCTTCTGGACCTGCATGCAAAAATACCTTCTCTTTGGGGAAAAAAAAAAAAACAAGTATCTCAACAGCAAATACAGCAAATAAATAAGTCTACTCAACTGTTACTCAAACTGCCAGCATCTTTTCATCCTGTATCTATTCTCCTTTCACATGAGAAACGAGACATGTATTTATAGCTGACACATTATCCACATGCACAATAAACCATACAAACCTCCACCTTCCATCAAACAGAATGTATGACTTTATTCACCTCTGATTTTTTAGTAGGTAAGCATAAGATACCACAAATGGTAGAAGTCAATTCCACATCTTTAAAAAAAAAATAATCACAAAGATCACCATTCTGCTACAAATAAAATTCCTTCCAGATTTCAAACAGTAATGAAATGCCCACAAATAGAACTACGCTGCTGGCAGCAAGACATTCACAGATCAAGTACTTAGCGAAATATCAAACTGGGTATTTCACTACTGAAGAGGAAGAAGCTGCTATGGTCTAAGCATTTTATAAGTTGCTGTCAATCATGCCAACTACTGAAAAAAACAAGTGGGAAACAAGCCACTTAGGTACAAGTTTCAGAGAATATCAAATCACCAAATGGGCAAAAGCAACTGGCTAACCACTGGGAAAACAACTGTGCTGAAACATAAAATGAATTTTGATGGCAGCAGATCTTTTTCCAGGGGAAAATATACTATTTCCTTTACTTGAAACTAGTTTACTCAAAGAAACTAAAAATTAGGTGTTGGAAGAATAAATAAAAGAGGAAAAAGATTTTTATTCATAAAATGAGAGAAGATATTAGCATTTATTATAAAAAATGTTAAAGAATGTAGTGTTAAAAAAATTACTTCTTTAATTGAATGAATTAAACGGTATCATTTTAATAGGACAGAACATGGTAACACACATCATAAAACAGAAAAGAACCTTCAAAGCCAGTGAGTCCAGACCTCTGATATCGCAGGCATATACAGCATCACTTCTCTTATAAACACATCAGGCTCTCTTTTAAAAGCATCATCTATCTTAAAGGATACTCCAGAAACTCATTTCCTGTGAATAGCCAGAAACACTCAAATTCCCACTTAGTATTTATTCATGGAAGTCAATGCTCATCTGATCTTGGTTAACATCACTCTGTAGCTTAAAAACCTTCCCTTCCTTCAACAGATACAAAACCCTTGTCAAGCACAGTTATGCTAAACTAAACAAACCAAGCTTCTGGTTTCCTCATGAAATGAATTTAGCCTTACCTAATCACTCCAGTTAAGCCAGCTTAAATAAATTCAATAAATTTGAATTCTGAATTCCTGAATACTCACAAATAAAACCAAAGAACATATTCCAGGAAAAATTTTACCAAAAAAAAGTTCCAAAATATTTACATAGCTCTTTTAAAAATAACCTAAGATAACTTTCTATGACCATATATGGCTCCTTCATGAGTATCAAATTTATGATCGCAATCTCATACTTCTAATTTGCCCCTCTTTTTTCTCTTCCTTCAAACAGCCTACCTTCTTTCTAAAGCCTAGTCTTCTTTCTAAACTTAAATTCTGCTTCCATTACACCAGCTATTTAGGCCATTCATTTCTTGCACATTATTCTGTGTGAATGATACTACACAACTCTGAATAGTAAACTTCATTACTACACTTAACACTTCATTAATAATAATTAACATAACATTACTAGTCCTAATTAATTAACTAGCTAACTAGCTTCAATTACACAATCAGTATTGGAACCTTTTGCTGAACACCTTTATAGAGTCACGCTTTCTCACTCATTTTCTAGAAACAAGAGTTCTACTGATGGTTATCAAAACCAATGTTGGGTACCTGAGTTCTTATTCCAGATCATGCATTAATCTTTGATTTACTCCTAAGCAGAAATATAAATGACATTTATCTCAACATGAAAGACAACTTGATTGCCTTTCAGGCTCAGGTCCACAGCCCATCTCTACATACTGCTGATCTTGTCATCCACTCACTCCCTCAATCTGTTTTGTATTTTCATTGTTCCTTATTCAGCTCTCTTTCACACTCTTTGTCTTCCCAAATGACAACAGATGCTCCTCTCTTCTGTTAGAAACAGCAGAGGGAATAACAAAGGAGAAAGTTTTACTAGCTTTCATTCTCTCACATTTAAAAACACGCTTTCAACTCCCTGCGCGGTCAGTTCACCTAAGTCACTGTAATACTGCTTCCTACTGTAATTTGCATCATTCAGTAACTTACCATCTGGTTCCCTTCATCAGCAAGCATCTAAAATTTAACTATTCTCTGCCATTATGTACTCAAATTCCTGTCTGAATTTCATGGTTCCCAGCATCTTATTTGTGCTCGAGTTTACCTGAAGACACTTCACATCCAATTGGATATGTAAATATGCAGCTACCCTGTCACGTTCCACCTGTGGGGAGAGGAGAGTGACTAAGACTGGCAAAACCCCTCAGGATGGATTAAGGTGAAATAACAGTCAAGAACCGTAAGTAAACTTTCATGGGAGATTTCTATCGAACAGTTACTTGGCAGTGGCCTGCTCACAATTATGTCTGGCTAAGCTGTGCAGTTTTCTGGGAGTGACTGCAAGGCCCACCATTAGAAACAAAAATCTACACATTATAAGACTGGTATTTATGAGCCATCCTCCTTTCCCCACGAGTCCAAAAGACTTCAGCAGCGACACCATCCGCAATCTGGGGCTGAGTCCGTCAAGTCGGTCTTTTGGCTGCATTACCTGGAAAAGCTCACCAGTCTGTGCGGTGATTTCCTTCATTTTCTGACCGGCCTCAGCTATGGTAGTGGTGGCATTGCGAATGGTGATACAACATCCCCTGTCTGTTAAATTCAACATTCCACATACCCCATGCTCCTTTAATAATAACATGTCTAAGGCTAACTAGTTTTGCAAAGTCACCTTTGATACTTGTTGAACCTGTAAATTAAGCTCTCCAGATGCACGTTCAGTCCAATTCTTCAGTACATGATCCTGCCAAATTAAATTTTCTCGAACATTCTGGTGCCATTCGATAACTCCACTTGGTGCAAAGAATGTCTCTAGCTGCAGACTGACCTTTTGTCCCCATGTATAATAACCAGGAACATAGACCCCTTTAATCCATTCCTGAGCATCTGTAGGACTGCTAAGGCTTCTCTGTACCCTGCTGTTACGACGAGACATATAATTAAATGTTCTAGAAGGGCACATGGAGGGAATACCGACAGTACATATCAATCCAGCCATGTCATACACATTCAGGTGAGAGTACATTTTTCTATCTGAACATGCCCACACAGACCCTTGCAGGGCCAGATACTTTGCCTGTGGACATTGGTACAGGTCGCCCTTAAGCACTTCCTGCTGCACTTCATCAGTGGTCCAGCTCTTGCCGGTCTGGGCCATGTGCAACTGGAATGCCACAGGATAGTGCTGTTTTCGGGTCTACAAAAGAGCCATTTCATCGGTCATCCTTGTTCTGATAACCATAATTAGGGTATCCCGAACGGATACACATATCTCAAATGAAGGTTCTTATTTCTGGAATGTACCAGGTTTCTAGAGGGTCACTTGCCCCTGCTGAACAACTTAACATACGGGAACAATTTAGCAGGGATACCTCTGGCTTTTCATTATTTTGGGGAACGCTCCCTCGCTTATGATCCAGTTTCCAGCATAGTTTTTCTCCAGTGGGAAGCAAGGCAATATTGTCCATACAGTCATCCTTTTCAACTTCCCAGTGAAGGCTTTCTCCACTGAGGAGAACAGAAGTTGATGACAAAGGGCTTTTGGAGCCAAATATTTGTTTCAGGGACCAGGCCCATTCATACCTGGTATGATTGATGGGGTGTGTGGTGCCTGGCCTGCTAGGAATTTGTATACACCAGTTTGCATCCCAGTGTAAATTATATTCGTGTTCATCCACCCTCATGAGGAAAACCCCACCATGGCACAATGGTGCAAGGGATAGAGGTGGTATTTTCCCACATTATGGTTGAGTTGACTATCAGTGATCGATAACACGTTTGATTCCACAAATTATTCCAAGTAGAATTGCTTGGGATTTGATACAAGGCTCTTTCATGCTTTACCCAGGTCCCATTTCTCACCCACGGCTGCCCTTCCTTCTGATCAAGAAAAGGGGATTTGACCACTCCCCATGTAGCATTCCCCTCTGTTTTAAGATTATCCAATTCTTTTGTTAATATCCCCCAAAAATTTACCCAAATCAGAGTGAATTTAAAACCTTTAGACATGGAATCAGGCAGGGCAACACACATCCCTTGATTTGTATAATTCCAGATATGCATAAATCCTTGTATCAATTCCTAAACTAGGCTGGGAGGTTCCCCCAGTGATCCAATTGTTCCAACGCTAACTGTGAAAAAGCAAATTTTCCAATCCACTTTTCCCTAGTAAAATACAAAAATAAGCCAAATAAAATTAAGCCAATGATAACGATCCATTCAATGACAGAAAATGTAAGTCCCACGATGGGTTTCTAACAACCTGAAAGATGTATAATATATTTAAAGCAAATGGTTAAAAAGATGGAACATGCCATTGAGTAAGGATCCGGTGGTCCTTCCCATGTGCACCAGTGGCCACTCAAGCATAAAGTTTAAGGGGAGTTCTTAGGGTCAGAGGCACCTGTCCTACCACTGGCACGTCCATTAGGATGGGCTGTCCTGGGTAGTACGGAATGACTTCACAGTATCCTGTTTTCCTTTCCCAGTAAGCAGGGATGGGGCCTCAGGGCAGAACACAACAAGTGAAAGGCAGCCATTAACTCCACAATGGCTGTTAACCTTTGTTACTGTGCTGGTCACCTGCTGTACCCACCTAGGCTCAAGTGACCTTAAAACCAGTTTCAAGAAGCCACTGGTACACTCAACAATACCACCATGTATGCCTGGGGATAGCATGGAGTACAGAAAACTCACTAGATCCCTTCATCCTGTGCTCGCTCTTGAACCACTGTGGCAGTAGAGATGCTTCTGTTATCCAACTGAATGGACTTAGGTTTATGCAAATAGCTAAATCACAATTTCAAACTCTTATCCCTTGTTGCCTGTCAGACTGCCTGAGCCTGGGTCAGTTCTGACGCTATCTCAACTGATTTTAAGACCTTAGAAGGTCCTCTAAAAATGACTGGCTATTGCAATACAATCTTTTCAACTTCCTGTATCGCTAGGTTAACACAAAATGTCCTTTTCCCAGACCGAATAACGTTTCTCTACATCTTTGAAGATGAGTGAATAGAACCCAATAGGCCTGCAGACCCACTCTGCCACATGCGTATTTGATGATCTAAATGGAGTTTTGCAATCAATAATGTGGAACAGATCAGTTGGGTGTATTGGTTCAAGAGCTTGGTATACTCTGCTTCAACAGTTCTCAACTTTAAGGCCTCCTCCTTCATTCCCAGCTGGCACTTGTACAAGCTAAATTATAAGGAATAGGCTATGATGGAAAAATCTGCAATATGTTTCCTCCAAAATACTAATAAGCCTAGAGCATACAGTAACTCTCTTATTTTTCATCATTTTCACCTGTTCAAAGGTGATTAAATGTTCGAGGGGAACACACACTGTTCCTCCCCTCTATCAAATGCCCAGAAATTTTACTTCTGAAGATAGAAGTTGTACCTTCTGTTGGAATTTGGAGTACTACTTCAGCTGGGCTCCTGAACAATATTGTCCATACATTGGTATACTCAGACTCCTTCTTTTGTGAGTAATTTGTGCAAGTTTTCGTGACAACGCATTGTGAACAACGGTTGGCAAATGGCAATACCCCTGAAGGAGACATGTAAAAGTAAACTGCATGCCTTCCCAGGTGAAGGCAACATTCTCTCTATCTGCTTCCCAGAAGGAGAACAAAAAACCCACGTCCTTCACACCAATGGTTGCTAGAAGCTGATGAGCTTGCTCCTGTATGGTTACAACCAGTTCAGCCATGCTAAGTACCACGGCAGTTAAGGGGCCTGTGTTAGCATTCAGCCTGCATTAATCAATGGCCAGTCACTATTTCCCATTACATTTAAGGACCAGCCATACCAGGGAACTGTAGGCAGTGCGCACTGGGACAATTACTTCCTTTTCCTTTAATTCTGATATCACTGGGGCGACTCCTCATGCTCTCAGAGGAAGGGGGTATGGCTGTACATTCACTATCTTAGAGGAGAGCAATTCAGGTGCAGTCTGAAGCAGTTGCACAGATGCTGTGGAGAGATCAAATATCCACTGCTTTTCTTCCATTCTAACCACACACACCTCAGGATGTTTGTCAGCAAGGCTCCTAAAATCATAACACTGTCAGTTGAGTTTCATCTCCAGACAACCAACACTTAACCTGAGCAGTCAATTGAGGTTCAGAATTCACAAATACATCTGTAACTCATCTGTTTTTTATGAGCAACTATGCCATTGCAGTTAGCAACATCAATCCTAAATGCTAATACTTGATAATCCCTGCCTACTAGAAACATTAACTGGGGTTATAAGGGGACCAAGGAGGATAGTAATGAGCAAGTCTCCCTCATCACTTTCTGTGAGCCTTTGTAAGTGAATTCAACAGCTGTCCCCCAGCTCACTTACTGGGGACAGCACATCTAGTTTCCCATCCTAAGATCAAGTCCTTTTCACATGCAGTAGACATCTCAAAGGCAGTTACTGTTACACCATTTAGTCGGGGCTCCTTCCTTCTATTTTCCACAAGGGGTTCTGCCCACTGCTAGGGTGCATTGTCATTTACCTTGCCATACTCAGATAAGGCTTTCTAATGCTGCTGCAGGCAGGCACCCATGAAATCTTGAGGGACCCCTTTCTCCATTCTTTCAGCCCATAATATACTTCTCCTCGCACCCAGGGGGTAGGGAGGGGGACAGTTTTCCTGCTGTTCTACTCTTCCAATGTCGAGTTTAGACCTAGTAACTCCACCCCTAAAACCCACTCTCCCACCATAATTTATTAACTCTAGGGCTATTTCTCCAATGTCACAGGTTCTCCTCCTTGGGCCCCATCTCCCTCCTCACAGAGCAAATGCATCACACAAACAGTCTTGGTGTAACTGTATTGCATATAATTTCAAATAATCCAGTAGACCTCAAATCAGGGGAGTCATTCTACTAGGATTAACAACTGATAACATCTGGGAAGGCTGCTGACAGAATGAACATCCATCATGCATTAACTGAACACAAGCTGCCTTCTGCAAACTTTTGGTCAAAGTTTATAGTTGAGGTCTCAATATACACTGGATCCCCCTTTCTAGGGGGTCCAGACCTCCTGCCCAATAGGCAGCTCATTGAGTTGAAGACCACAGCTCTGCTGGGTCATCAGTAGTTAAGAAACTTCCAGGCCCCAGGCCTCATCCTCCGCTAGCAAAACTCAATCACTACTGGTCAGTGACACCGTCCACACGTATTCCATATTCCACCTCAAGCTAGTATATTTTTCCCAGGTTTTCAAGGTTCCAGCCACCATGAATGGCACCATTCAGGTAACAACTTGCATGGCTCTCCTACTTTGGCCATTATCAGTAGTCTCCATTTTAATTAATGGCCTCATCACTGCTTCCTCATCCTCAGGATAAAATACATCCCAACTCATTTTAAACTACTTAATTGGACCTGAAGGTCTTGAATTCAGCCTCTGTTGTTCACTATTCAGAACACAATCAAGGTCTGTCTTACCTGGAGCTCCTTGTCATCTCCCTTCCTCTAATTTGGACTGAAAAATGTAATCTGTCCAATGCATATGACAGAGCCACAGGCAGTTGTTGAGTTGTACTACATTCAGCAGTTAGTTGGCTCTGCTGGGTTTCTATTTGTTCTTGAAAGGATTTAACTATTTAATCATTAGTTTGTTTAATCAGGTACCTCTCCTTCCAGGCCTTCACTAATGTTGCTCCCAACGCAGCATACACTATGGCTTTACCTTTCCCTGGTCACATTTTTCATTCTTTGCAAGTGTTGTAATCCTATCTGCCACAGCGTTTGGATCATGTCTAATAATATCACAGAATCATATCATAGAATCATAGAATGGCCTGGGTTGAAAACTACCATAATGATCATCTAGTTTCAACCCCCCTGCTATGTGCAGCGTCACCAACCACTAGACCAGGCTGTCCAGAGCCACATCCAGCCTAACCTTAAATATAAATATGGGCTCATGCTATTCCTAAGGGGGCAAGGCACATGTTTTATAACTTCAATTTTTCAAAAATAGGGGAGCAGTTAAGCACCACCATTTACTGGGCAGCCACAGCTTGCCACTGCCTGTACCTCTCCCAGCTTATAGCTGAGAGGTCACTTCCCAGCTCTCACTTACCAGGCAGTGTGTTGGTATCCCTTAGCACCTTTCAACACTGAGGGGATCCTGTCCATGACACCAGTTAATATATCATGTCCCACCTGTGAGGAGGGGAGAATGACTAAGATTCGCAAATCTCCTCAGGATGGATAAGGTGAAATAACACTCAAGGTCCATGCATAAACAAAGTTGAATGGGAGGTTTCTATAAAACAGTTATCCTGTAGACACTGGCCTTCTCACATCCACATCTGCCTAAGCTGTGTGGTTGTATGGGAAATCAAAGTAAGCCTTGTCTCACTTAACAACTTCAAGAGAAGAAAAGAAAGAAAGAGAGAGAGATCAGCAGTCCTGGATGCAGCATCAGATCAGTCAAAGGGGTTGTTTGGTGAAAAGAGAGTCCATCCCATGAGCCCCTATTTACACGTCCCAGTTCCTGGACTTCTGTAACATTGCTCCAGTTCCAGGATTGGTTAAGACACCAGTCAAACCAAAGTGACACCAGGCCCCTCCCTACGATTTGACCATTTCTAGACCCTTCTCTTGCTTCAGTTCCAGAAGTGACACAAGGCTCTTCCCTGTGGCTTAACTGTCTCTTGGGGCACTGTCTAAAGCTTAGGACTCGTCCCTTACATGCCTGAATGACTTAACTTCCACACATTCCCCTCACTGCCAAAACACAGTAGGATTTCTGTCAGAAGTTGAATACCAGCATACAGTTGTACAAGTCTAAGCAGAACTCGATTTTAGCCTAGGATACCTGAAAGATGTTTATAGGAGACTTAGGTCTCAAAGTCCCTAGACAAAAATGGTTTAGCCAGTTTAATCAAGGTCAATAATGCTATCACTTGCCAGGATTCGTGGTAATCAGGCCATCAGCTAACTAATTGAATGTTCACATTTTAAACATCTTTCCCTGTAGCAAGATTAATTACTCTCAGTTATCATCTACAGGGTCACTATGCCTTTCTCAGCAAGCTAGAAGCTTCCCATTCTCTTTTTCTCCAAAAATATCTTTAGTTCTTGTTGTCAGCTTGCCCCTGTTGTTGGCAGAACCCTCGTTACAGCAGCTGTTTATGATGAACATTTCAATGTCTTACCAAAGCTACTGCTTTTCTGTTGGCCACATTTAAAAGCAAATACTGTGGGTTGTGAAAACTGAACCAGAAAGCTTAAATCTCTCTAACTATAGCATAGTTTTCTCATAGCCAATACATTTACTGTCATTTTAGAAAAGATTTTATGCAATCTCTGATGGCAACATTCACACTCAGTAATTCACAGTAAACATAACTTTTTGGCAGCATGCTCAAGATCACTTTGCTTAACTGTTTACATAGCAACTGTTCTTCCACACACGGAGATCAGTAAGCCAGTTCCTGGTCTAAGATGCCCATACAGCTTTTTACATTACAGTGGACAAGACATGAAGGAGGCTTACTTACGTAACGTGGCATCATTCTAAGTTCATTTCTAGAGCCCAAGCATTAATTAGGTAAGTTGCATAAGTGTAAAAACAGAAAAGTGATTTCTGGTTCAACTCCAATTTAAATCATTTCTTTGCCTTAACTGAATGAAAAATATTTCCTGCTGCATTTTCATATACTGTAATTAAATATGCTGTTTATTTCTTAGTGATAAGGAACTCTTATCATTAATGTAATAATCTACATTAACTGAATTATATTTTATCATGTAATGAATAACTGCTTATCTCATTACAAAAAAAAAAAAACCCAACACAGTAAACAGATACTTCAGTAACAGGCTTCTTTAAAGAAAAAAAAAAAGAGCCTTCTTCATGAAGGCTCAATCTTTTGGGGACCAGCTCTCCCTGAATGTGGGAGAACATCTGAATTAATACGCTTCATTAAAAAGTAAAGAAGAGTACAGGTAAATGCAGTTCCAGATATCTATTTAGTAGTACTCTTCTCAGCAACAATAGGTTATTCTAATCAAATGTTGGAGGGAAAAAATTTATTAAGATGCGAGTATCAGTTTTCAAGAATAATTAAAAAATATTAAGCAAACTTACGGCGGAAGAAGGTACAAATTACCTTCAAATCTTAACATATACTTGACCAGAAAAAGGAAGTGCTTTTCATGTTCAGTAGCTCTTACGTCACGTGCCACATACAATTAGGCTTCTTTTTTTTATAACCCGGGAGCACAGAAGAGGAAACTTGAAAGATATTTATATTTCTTTTAAAAAATTAGTGTCAGAAACATCAGTCCTTTGTGATTTGTTCATCCTTTCCTCATATTCCACAGTTCAATCCACATCTAAACTACCTTTTGCTAATAACAGTTCCTCAGCTGGATTAGGAACTTGATACAGTGCAAATCACCATCATGGATGTAAAGACCCATACATACATACAGATTGTTTCATGAAGAATGCCACTGCCTTCAGAACATACTACTTGGAGAGAAGGATGCACGTTACACGTTTTTACAGAGATGTTTGTGCAGACCACAGGCTCCCATATAGCAACTGATCATTTCTTATCTAAAGAACTTCTTCCTCAGGTTATTATTACAGCTTGGTTTTACTGTAAGGGGAACATCAGAACATATTTCACAAAACTATATTCTTCCTTCACTGTTCAACTCATTTCAATTTCTCCTATTACAACAGAAAGACACCTTAAAATGTATCAAGCAGTGGTTTTGTAACGAAATTGTCAAAATGCCAAGGACTAATAGGGATCACCTCTTGCCATGTCAGGCTAAAACAACCAGGAAACAGACAACATTAAAATCACATGAGATCAGTGAGGCACACAGCTCGTCATCTCCACCAGGGAGTAGAAGCTTTGAGAATATACCAAACAGAGCATAGCCATGCAGTCAGGTTAGCAATCAGCTGGCCGCAAGGAAGCAGAAATAACCAATTTCTTTATCAGAAACAAACTGTAATGAGATTTGGGAAAGCAACCAAACCCTTTCTGATCCCTTCACTGTTTCCCTAACTTCTCATGAGGTGTAATCCACAACTTAAAGCATGTGCATTTATTCATTTATTTACTTTAAAAGCGTGCTGCCTTCACTTCTCCATGTGGGCAGCTCTCCAGATGACGGTCAGGACCGCACCGCACATCATGCCTTCCGCCCTACCCCGGGCTGCTCTTCTTACCCGAGCTGCTCGCAGCACAGCACTCGCAAGCACCCACACTCCGCTGAGTCAGCGCACGCTCAGTCCCCACATCAGCTCCACGCTTACCGACACCGCTTACCGCGTTTCACCCGTTATTCCCTACCGATAGCCCCGATCTACACAGAGGCAGCGGCGTGCCTGCGGCAAGGGGCGGATGGCACCCGCTCCCTCCACCCGGCTCCCAGCCCGGTTCAGTGGCCGCTATAGAGCCACGGCCGGGCGGGCCACAAGGCACAGGAACGGCCTACCCCGCACTCCGCCGGCTCCCCGGAGCCGCCCTGCCGGGTTCCTGCT
The DNA here is from genome assembly GCA_016647715.1 of Pavo muticus. NCBI lineage: Eukaryota > Metazoa > Chordata > Aves > Galliformes > Phasianidae > Pavo > Pavo muticus. Next base: position 1,680,674 of record JACDJE010000068.1, on the reverse strand, counting down.
GCCCCTGCGACCCGGCCCGGCGCTCACCCAGGCACACGAAGAGCACAGACTTCACTTCCCCCGCCGCCATCTTCGCTCGGGCACAACCGCGCGACGCGGGCCTGGCGCGCAGCCGCGCCGCCTGGCTTTACGGCTGTAGGCGGCCGCGGCTTTTGCCTGTTTTGAGAAAACACAGTTGAGGCGGAAAAAGAAAAATAAATCAATTTTTATTTTTTTTAAAAAAGGTAAACCCTGAAAAACTACGCGGCGCGGGTACGCGCGCTAGGAGGCAGGCGGGCGGTCGCGGCGGGCAGGCGGTGGACGGCCGTCTCAGCCCCGCCCGCCTCACCTACCGCAGGTGTGCCACTCGGCGGGGCCGCCCCGGCGCTGATCAGAGCGGGGCGAGGCTGGGGCCGGCAGCAGTGAGTATCCGCGGGGTCGGCACCGCACGAGCCCCTCGTGCTGGGCAGCGACCCCCCGGGACGGGTGCACGGTCGGGGGGCGCCGGGCGGCCCCCAGGGCTGCGGCCGTCGATTGGGTGTCGAGAAGTTTTTTTTTTTTTTACGATTAGAATGGTGAGGGACTGGAGTGGGCTGTCCTGAGGGGTGGTGCGAGCCCCGTTCCTGCAGACACCCAAGGTCAGGCTGGATGGGGCTGTGAGCACCTGATCTGGATGTAGGTGTCCCTGTTCATTGCAGGGGGGTTGGACTGGATGGCCTTTAAGGGTCCCTTCCAACTCAAAAGATTCTGTGATCCCAGATCAGTTATTGCCTTTCCCACGCACCCAGCACCATGCAGGTGTGAGGAATGCACAGCGTTGGAGCCAGACGGGGCTGTGACGCCGCCTGATTATGGGCGCAGCCTCCCTGAGACTGCAGGGCGAGACCAGTACCGTGTCCTGCTCACATGCAGCTCAGCCATGTAGCATACACTGCGCAGCGCCGAGTGCCTTTATTTCTGCTTTCTGTCAAGCAAAGTGGCTTGAAGTGTCAACATCAGAAATAGATTTTCTGCTTCCTACCTCTCTACTTGTTGGTTGGGGAAAACTGGGATCTTATAGGTCTTTTCCAACCTTAGTGATTCTGTGATTCTGCGTGGAAGTGAGTGCTTCGGAGCTGATGGTCTTTGCAGGTCCCCTCCATCTGAACTGTTCCAAAAGGTTTCACCTACTAGAAAACGCTCTGGGGAGACAGGATTATGGCCTTTCAGTATATAAAGGGGGGCTGTAAGATGGGGAGAGGCTCTTTCACAGGGTCTGTTGAGATAGGACAAGGGGAAATGGTTTCAAACTAAAAGAGAGGAGATTTAGATTGGATATAAGGAATAAGTTTTTTACTGTAAGTGTGGTGAGCACTGGAGCAGGTTGCCCAGAGAGGTGGTGGATTCCCCATCTCTGGAGACACCCAAAGTCAGGCTGGACAGGGCTCTGAACAACCTGCTGTGTCTGTTGGTGTCCCCGTTCCCTGCAGGGGAGTTGGACTAGATGACCTTTATTGGGTCACTTCTGATGTGAACTATGATTCTGTGCTCATAGGGAACAGAGATATATACAGAAAGGGGAAACGAGGGACAGGATGATGTCCAGTTTGACTGACAGAAGTGCTTTCTGCAGGAAATATCTGGAATATATATTTTGTTAAGGTACCCAAATATATATTTTTTCTCCTGGGTTACTAATGTAGCATATGGGGCAGCTGTGCAGTGCACAAGGTGCGGGGAGGTGGGGGAGAGAGCTGTAGGCTACCAGGTGCTTGTTCCGTCTGTTCTTCTGTCCCCGGTGAGAAGGTAAACAGGATGGGGTTTGGAATTTTGCTCTTAAAAGCACAACTTTGTTTTAGTTAAACCTTTGTTGTGTAAAGGTTAATGTACTTGCTCAGTACCTTAGATTGCCTTGAAGTTTACTCTTAGTTATTTAAAATAGAGTTAGCAAAACAAAGCTGCGACTCAGTTTGGGCTTTTCCTCTCTAGCATAGCATGTCTTGTGTTTAACATGAAGGGAGACAGGCAGAGCTGAATTCCTAGCTCTGCTTTAGCTTTGGTCATGCTACTTATCTTGCTTGGTGGGCGCCCAACCCCTCTGGTACTGACTGTTGACACATCAAACGTATTACAATAAGTGTGTTTGAAAGACTTGCAAACAGGGTTTCAGCTAGGCAGTTTCCTAAGGCTTGGATGGCATGGTGGATAGGTGCGGTGATGTTTTGCACAAAAGCCTGCCATTCTTGCTGCACAAATTCTTAGAAGAGTTCACTTTTTAGGCTCAGACAGCCCCCAAGGTAACTCTACCTTCGGTGCTCGTTGTAGAGCTTTCCACTGTCTCTATATTCTTGAAAATGCAAATTTTTTACTGTCTTTGTATAAACTATCATTTTTTTATCATCTGAAAGGTGAGTCTGTTCATGTCTTGGGCTGTTTTAGCTTCATTTGAGGATAGTAGAATTGTTTCATATGTGTGTGACATTTAAGTTGACGTTTAACACTCTAGGTGGAACATAATTTTTTTTCTGGCCTTTTCTAGTGCCTGAGCCTTCTGGATATCCTAAACTGAAAAGCTTGGTGTTGACTTGGTGTTGTAGTGCTCATACAGTGTCTCCAACTTTAGTGGCTAAAATTGATGATATTTATTGATGCTAAGTTTGAATGAGTATAATCATAGAATGGCCTGAACTAAAAAGGACCACAATGATTATCTAGTTTCAACCCCCATCATATAATGTATTCAGTAGTATAATATGTTCAGTGACACTAAGAAGGGTGGGTTTTCTACTGTTGACGGATAATTTATTAGCCTAACATCAATCCTAAACTATAATATTGAGACATACCACCATGGACACAGGTGATTTATAGAAGATGATAATTTATACAAACTCTGTACTATATGCATACTATGCATTTTCTTTCTATTCCAATGATACATCTATCTGGATGGCATTGTCTCATATTTCACATCTAAGCATTTACTCTGCTAAAACCACATCATGAAACATAAGCTCTCCTAGCAGCTTACCTTTCTTCTGCTCCTGAGATGAGAAATAGATCTCATTCTTTGTTGTTTTTAAACACCTTGACAGACCTAATTAGCAGCTGTCATGCTAATTTTTTTCTTTTTGCTTTCATTTTCCCCCTTGTATTTCTTGTCTGTTTGCCTTGAACTATTATTTGAAACACTAAATCTGTTTTGTTTTTAAAATGCTGGTTCAAGATCATCATGCATCTCAAATCTACAAACTTGAAGTAGCCTATTGTAACTGGTCATCTTTGTTCCAATTACCCACTTTTAGGAACACACTGAATACCATCTAGCAACTTAGAAAGCTTTTGTATTGATTATGTTTACTGGTAATAGCTTTTTCAAATGTAGTGAGACCTGTATTACTTGCGAGAGAATCATGTGTTGAGTTTATTGGTACGTGTGTTGATTTCTTCCCCCTGCCCTTTGCATTTGTGCTTTCTCCCAGTGCCAAGGTTACAACTCAGCCGAAGTTAGGATTTTAGCATCCTTGCCATTTCTAGGGGGGATTTTTGAAGGCTTTAGCTACCTCCTTTGCTGTGCTCCCATGCATGTGACCAGATGTTTTGTATGCTTCTCAGAAGAAATCATCTGACTCACCTGTGCCTCTGGCAGTTAATGACTGTACTCACATACCTCAGTTCCTTAAAGGAACCTTAACCTAATTAAAACATCTTGTATATACAGAGTAAACACATCTTTCTTTAAAGCGTCTTGTTCAGCTATGTCAGTATCATCATATTAATCACATAAATTCTAACTCGCAGCAGGAAGTTCATCCCTGTAGGAGTTGAGAGGAATTAGGAATACTCCAAAGTGACTTCAGTAAAAAAAAAAAAAAAGCTGCTGGGGACCAAACTCATCAAATGCTTTTGATAAATACAAGTTACTACGTGTCTTTTTTTTCCCCCTAAGTTGTTTGACCTCATAGACTTTCCTTTCTCAAGGAAATAGTTAAGTCAGAGTGAGGTTGAGGACTGAGAACCCATAAAATTACCAACTGTTACGCTTCCTGTTTGGATCAGTTAAGTCCTTTTTGCTTTGAGAGCAGTAATAAAAAATATGCACACAGTGAAAGTGAATGATTTATTTGTGTGTGCATTTTTCTAGCATTAAAAAAGTGGAGATTCCATATGAAAAAACATTGATCTCCTGTGCTGTAGGAGTACATACATAATTGATAGCAAAGTCTGAAAAGGCAGAATAGATTGTCAGTGCTAACAGGGATTTCTAACTGAAAACCTTGTATTTTGGGCTCCCTACATGACAGTACTCACACTGATGTAACTAATAGGTATAAATACTTCCAGCTATCCAGTATGAGGAGGGAAGAAAAATTATGTACATTACATTAGTACAAAACCTCTCACAGCTGTGAAGGTGCACATGAGAGTCTTCCAGTTCTAGTGCAGCTCAACTGCTGCTCTGCAAGGCCACCTGGCTCCTGGAAAATTGTGCAACATACTCAATTGCTATGATCTTCACTGTCAATGATTGCTACTTTCTCATTCCCTGGGACTGCTTCCTTAGAATCCTTCTGCCATACCAGCAGTGCTTTGCAGTAGGATATGTAAGTTCTCTGGCATTCCTCTCTCATGCACTTTGAAGTCTCATGGAAGCAGTAACTGCCTGTCCTTCTTGGCTCCAAAATGAGAAGCATGGAGCTCAGCTGCTGACAGCTGGAGCACAGTGGGTCCCAGCTGAAGGTGGTAATTATTACCTTTATTGTATTCCATCCTTTTCCTACAGGTTCTTTTTCAGCTTCTACCTTGGACTTCACAGGTATTTTTTTGACATCTATCTAATCTTTGCTGTCAATTGTTGGCTTTCCATGCTGGAAGTATTAAACAGAGGGAGGCTGGACAGAGATGCATTTTATAGTCCGCTGATTAATACTTGCTAATTTGCTGCTGCTCTAAGTCTGCCTCACTTCTTGGGTTAGGCAAAATGCATACAGTGCATGTCTTGCACGTTGCTGAAGGATTTCCTCTACCAGATGGATCCCACAAACTGGAGCAGGCTGCCACAGCACCATGATGTTTCATGTTTATGAAACCAAAATTACATCTTTCTAATTGTAACGCTGAGTTGAAATCTCTTGTTTAGGCTCTTCTCCAGCACTGGAGAAGGTCACTGGTCTTGCTTTTCAGGTTTCTCAATCCCATAAAAGTGTTTGTCTTTAACTGTTCTTGACTATGTTCGTTCTCATGTTTATAAATGCTTTTAATCATTCTTTGTTCATACTTGCTTTTGGAAGCTGATGCTACTGCTGTAACATTGGTGTTTGCAAATTAGCTGTGCTTTAATGTTTTGCTGTTTCTGAACTTAATGAAGCAAAAGTAAAGACTGAATTGCTGCCCTAGACTTGTGCAAGGTGTTTGCCATTATTTTTTTTCTTGTTGTAACAAAAAATTAAAAACTTCTTTTGCAAAAGTACTTCAAAGCTCATATATACATGCACAATATATATATACGAAATATGCATGTCTTTGTCTCCATTTTATCATCAGTCTTTGAAACTGTATTTTTGATGTTTGGGTTCTTATAACGCCACCAAGCTTTATTTCATCTGTTCATATTCAGCAGAATTTTGATTATATCAGAATTAGTTCTAGCTTTTAAGTAAAAAGACTTTATTTGTTCTTTATTACACCTTGCTCAGATAATTTCACCAAATGTTCAGCCAACACATTATTACTGTTAGTCAGAATGTAAATTAGAGGCTGACGCACTTGCCTCATCAGCTTACAAATTAAGCAGTTAATCAATTTTGGTGCGATATTCCCCTGTGAGAATTTGTGTTGCTGACTCACATATGCTCAGTATCTTCTCCCCTCAACAACAAGCAGCAGTGTAAATGAAGCTTGCTCCCAGCTGAGCGTTTGCTGGTCACGGCATTCCGAATCCATCACTCAGTATATCCTCCTGATAGATATTATTGTCTTATTGCATCTCGTTACCTCTTTCCTGAGCATTGGATGAATACAAAGCAGACAATTATATATGCATACTTAAAAGCTAATAGTGAAGACAGTGGTACAGTATTATTCCTTACGTTACTGTGGGATGGACTGAGTGTGGAGCTTCTGCTTGCTTCTAATTATCTCATACAATACTTATAATAAAGAGCAGATATTTCTATAACTTCTGTCTTCCAACGAAGTATTGCAGTGTTTAGGTTTTTAGAAAATAATTTTACTATTCAAATCATAATGTAAGCTTGAGAAGGAGGAGGGCAGCTTGATCAGTGAACAGAAATTTTAACTATTTTTGATATCACAGAAATCCCAGTTACAGTTCTGACTATCTACACTGCAATTAAAATCAGTGGAATCACGATTTTCTTCCTAACCTTCACCGTAGTCTTTAGTCACTGTATTTCTATTATATGTGGGGTCCAACAAAGTGTTTTATAGTAGAAACTTTCACAGACTTTTTAACTAGTAAAGAGCTATCTTTGGGTCGCCTTCGTGTGATTTTCCACTTATTTGTCGTGCTGTTGTTTTGGCTGGTTTTTTGGGTTTTTTTTTAGTGAAAAATGCTTCATGTTCTTTGGCCTTGGACAAATTTTAATGAAACTAATATATTGTAAGAGTGAGGCCTCATCTACACTGTATATTTAGCCATCAAACATAATGTTTTGTAGGTTAATTGTTTTCCATGCCTTTATTTTATCTTGAATTCTGTCAGCAAAATTTTGAGTGTGGCATAGCCTGAGAGCCAGTTCTCCTTCCCCCAGTGATAAAATACCAGCGTTCTTTGGCTGTGGCACGGCAGCCTGGCGTGAGCAATTTTATCAAAACAGGAGTCCAGCCACACTTTATCAAGCATCATATTATCCACAGTTAAGGTCAGGGTGTGGATTTGTTGGTTGTCTTTTTAAAGAAGTCATAATTTCCTTAAGACCCAAGGGTCACCCTGACTAACTCTTGGTTTTCAGCACTGAAAGTGTTTAATCAGTTGGCCTATTGATTAAAACCTTTCTGTGCTTTGCTTGCTTGCCAAATGAAACGTCCTTTAAATTTTGCATCTCCTGTTGTCTAAAGTCTGGATGTAAATCATCTGATTTGTAGCCCTCCTCTGTGAGATCCAGCTCTTCAGCTGACAGCACATTCAGCCTTTTCCTTTCTTCCTCTCTCTGTCTCTAGTTTGATCTAGGAGTCTCTCAGCCCACTTCTAACAGTGCATTATTCTGGCTCCGTGGGCACAGTTCTGGCTGAACGTTTTCAAACCCTCCTGATATTTCTCTGTCCAGAAAATTAATCCTGTGTTATTCCAGTCTGTAGCAAGGCAGGAAAAAGCAAAGAACGATGCATGCTTGAATTTTTGTGGATAGTCAGAGAATGCAGAAGCAGTATTGATGTATGTAACAAATATACAGGGGGACAGTGATGGTTCTCATGGCTTTTTGAGAGTGGAGATAAAGTTTGTTCTTGTGCTTATTGTTACAGGATGTGACTGGATGAATTGACAAGATAGTGAGGTAGTAACAGTATTTTGCTGGCTTATGAAGTTCAGCTTCAGATTGTCTTGAATTAAATAATAACTAATAGTAACTCCTGTATGAACATGAACATGCATGCTTTTTTCTGGTAACCACAGTATCTTTCTGAAGCAATTCTGAATCTGAAACAGTGTGTGGAAAACTGGAAGTGATTTTTTCTTCTTTTTTAAACTTTCGTGTGCAGACTTTTAGATCTGAGAACATCCTGTTTTTTGTCAATGGAAATGCATCAGGGAGGATTAAAGAGAAATATTTCTCTTCTAATTTGTTTGAAATATGAGTGTGTTTTTTTTTTCCCCTCCATAGAACTAACAAGAAACAGACTGGGGATGTTCCTACAAAATCTAAGGCTAGCCAGAAAGAAACAAGGTGATGGAGGGAGTGTTTATAAATATAAAGAAAAGTAAAGGGAGCAAAGAAGTTATTTTTATTTCTCTATTATTTCTTTACAGTCTAAAAGCTAGATATTGCTTGCTTTTGCTTCATCAGGTTTTTCATTTCCAGATGTCAGTGCACACGCGTTAGTTTCATAAAGGCTTGATGACTTTGCTAAGAGTCCTGCATGGCCAGACGTGCAACTGTCCATTTTTACCGCAGTTAAAATGAAGCATATCTTCCATTTAGTTCTTATTGTTGAATAAGATTAAAATACCATGAAATGTGCATCTCGTGAAGATTAAGTAAAATCAAGATCTCCGAACTTAACAAATACGCCACATGCAGAAGTATTCACCTGATTATGCAAAGGGACATGCACTGTATTGCAACATTACTTTTGAATTATGCGAAAATTGTTATTTTTGATTTCATAGGAGGAATGGTGGTGTAATATGCTTTTCGTGACTGACTCAGTGTTTTCTCTCTACAAAATCAAAAATCCTGTTTTTTCTCTTACAACATGCTTGTACTATTTCACCTCTGCCCTTGAAATTGTAATGTCAGGTGCAAACAGCAGAAGTAATGGAGACTTTTGCTTTAATCTAGTTTGTTGATCTACCAAAAGCAATTATCCTTTTACATTTTGCTGGGGCTGAGCTGCACCTTCTTGCTGTGGTCGGTGCAGCCGGTTCCAGCCAGGTGAGCCAGGGAAGATGCAATTGTGCTCAACTCCTGCAAACTGGCATAGGATTTTAGTGCCGCAGCATCCTGAGAGAACTGCACATGCCTATCGCTCCTTTCTGAAAGTCCTAGGCTCTTAGAGTTTATACCTTCACTTTGTATCCCTCCACACATGGAGACTGCACCATTGTCCCAACTTTCTGAACGCAAACAGAAGGGATTAGAAGACAGGATTTGCATGTCTTCCATCTGCTATCGCAGTGCAGGTTAGTCTGTTGCATTCCATGCATCTGTTTCCCTATGTTCCCAGAGAATGCTATTTTTGCACAACGTTGTGGTGATTTCTGTCCCTTAAAATTCTCCAGTGTTGTACCTGCTGCATTTTCACCAAAACCAGGTGTTGCTACAAGGTTTTGCAGAGCAAGTTACTTCAGAATCTTGGCTGTCAAAATCTCTCGTTTTGAGGGTCTCTTTACTTGCTTGGACAATGTACTGGAGCATGGGTTGCCTGGGCTGCACTGAGTAAAGAGGAATTGCCTTGGGCCACATATAAAATATATAGTTAATATGCGTTAGTAACAAAACTTCTTTTATGTATGTATATTAAAATCTTAAAAAGAGGAGCACAACAAACCCATAAAACTGGTAGGATATTTGACCTTGGTTTTGTGAAACTAATGCATCAGTCTGTTTCAACGGAAGTGGTTGCAATTCTTTGTGAGTTTCAAGGCATTTGTCTGAAATTTTTGATGAAATTTTGCTCTTCATGTACTTCATCCTTGAAAACAGTTGTTCACAAATGTGTGTATTACCAGGATGCAGTGACGTGAATAAAGCGTGATTGTGATCCAAGGGATATTTTTCTGTGGTAAAAGAGGGCTTATAAAAGCCTAGTAAAGTGACATGATCAAATTTTTGAGTTGAATGTCTGATTGCAACTCTGCGCGTTCCATTTGAAAATGTGCAGGGAACGTATTTATGTCAACTGGAAATGGAACTACGGATATACAAAAAAAAGTTGATGTTTTTTTCGGCAATCTCAAAACCTATTCTCAAATTGCCCCCACGTGGTTAGAACAGCAGAAACACTATTTAAAAACATATCGCAAAACTAAATAAAAACATACTGCAAATAATTTAATTATTATTATTATCATCATTATTGTAGATGTGCAATTCCTATTCCAGTCAGGAAAGACTGCCAACTTGCCACTGAGTGCTTCACTTAATAGGAGCAGACTTGTTCTCCAGGCTTCACTGACTCAATCTCAAAATGTATTTAGTCTTTTCACCTCCGTAGCTTTGAGTGGGAATGTTGCCCAGAGTGAGGAGGTGAGTGAATGTTGGGGAAGATGAACTGAAAAAACTAGGTCCCTGTTGACTGAAAGTTGCTTCTCTACAGAGTTGCTTAGTTCTCTTTTTTATGCTTTTTTGAATTGAAGAACAGTGGAATTTTTTTGGGCTATTCTAGCAAGTTCTTTTCAGAGATGAAACATGAGGCTAGATGGGTCTTTGGTCCAACACTACATGCATATATTACTGGAAAACCTTGTTGCTGATAAACTTGCAGACTGTGGGTGTTGATACCTCCAGACAGCAAAACGCTTCAACAGAAAGTAGATTGCTAAAGGAAGTCTTATGGTCTGAAATGGTCCGAATTTTGTTCACTGTCAGATCATACTGCTAACTTTGGTTCTTTAAAAGAAATCTGAACAGAAAGGAAATACCATTCATTAATTTATAGAGAAGGCAAATCTTTTAGATCTGTATGTTCACTGATGTAATTAGAGCAATCAGTGTGATGGAGCAACTACCTTGAGGAGAGACTAAGAAGGCTGAGACTCCTTCTGAAGAAGTGGAGAAGTCAATGAGGGCTGTGGCTATAAAAGCAGTGTGAGTAGCGGATATGTTGAATGCAATAGATGCTCACTGGCATTTTTGAAACTTGAATTAGAAGACATTTACAGGAAATAGTAGAAAATTAAAGAAATACTTGATTTATTTTAAATTAAGCAGCAGGTAGTGAACTGCTGCCACTTGAGATCTGGTAGCGGAGAGTACTGTCAAGGTAAAAAGGTATAAGACACATTTATATGTGATAAGTCCATAAATAAATAATGACAGAAACAACTAACGTCGTATCTCCAACATGCTTGGTGTAATCAGTGTAGATTCTGAGGGAGAACAAGGAGAACAAACTGCAGAAAAAAGAACCAGCCTTGTGTGGTTTTTTTTCCAAAGCAGTGTTGTCTTAACACCATCACAGACAAAATGCTGATCTGATGTGCAAGGCCTTTTTTCATATTTACTGTTTCCTGGTTTGCTCTTCATTTGTAAAGAGTTGTGCAATTTACAATTGCATTTGTAAAGAGTTACACTGATTCATTTTTGTGCTGTCCTGAGCTGATAATAGTTATTTGTTTCGTGTTTTACAGTGAATAACCCTATACCTTCCAACTTGAAGTCAGAAGCTAAAAAGGCAGCTAAAATATTACGAGAATTTACAGAAATAACTTCCAGAAATGGACCTGATAAAATCATACCTCGTGAGTAAAGGAAATCTTATGATTCAACTAAAACCTGCAGTTCTCCTCTCTGTTGAAATCCATCTCTTTATTGACGCCCTCTGTTTTCACTGACTGTTAACTCAGAAAAAAGTGAAGAATTGGACTGTTGTAACTTCTCTGAAAATATTTTGGAAGTAAAGGTGTTCAGTTTGCTGGGTTATAGCAGACACTGCTAGAGAGAAGCTTTCTGCATGTTTATAGCCAGCTACAGGAGGCTGTCTGCATAGGAAGGCCTCTCTCTGGGCTGTCTCTCATTCACCATGTGAACATCCGTTCTGAAGGAGAATCTTGAATAGTAGCTGTAGTTTTTGAATATCTGTGTTTATTGGAATTACTTAGATAAAAATTAGTTGAAGGAAAGAAATCAGGGTACGTTTCTACTTTGATAATGGTTAAACACTCTTACGTGCTTCTGTCCTCTTTATTTGGACAATTGTTACTCTCTGTTTTGCCTAGGTACTGCTAGTTGTGGCTTTGAATTTATACCTATTATGTTCCAGAAGGTCTGTAATAAGACTTTCAGGATGATGACATTTTACTTGACAAAAACAGTGTCTAATGATGTAAACTGATTAGGCTGATGTGTGTCACTGTGATTTAAATTCAGACTTCGCTCCTCCAAAAATCTGTAGAGCCACCAGTGTCAACTATTTACTGCCTCGCTGTCTTGCTAAGGGTCCTCACACACGGTATTCATGGCAATAAGCATGCTTATTCTGTATGAGCTAACCAGGATAACTGGAGCAGTTGTGGCAGTGTAGATCAGTGCACCTAGTTTTCTAGTTGACTGTGGAGCGGAGGTGTCATGATTAGTTCAGTTTTCTTAAAGCTTTTGCTTTAATTATTTGACCTCTAATAGGTGTTCAAAATTGTTAAATCCAGAATTTTATTTTCCCTTTCCTTTGAACTCTGACAAGGTTTTGAATAAATGATTTTTCTGTTTCAGCACATGTGATAGCTAAAGCCAAAGGCCTTGCAGTTTTGTCTGTTATCAAAGCTGGATTTTTGGTGACTGCTCGAGGTGGAAGTGGAATTGTATTAGCTCGTCTTCCTAATGGCAGTAAGTGGATATTTTCCTTTTGTACTTCATGGGAGAATTAAGAGCTTTAAAATATACACACACTCACGCATGTATGCATATGAAAATGTCTGATTAGAAAGCTGTTTTCAGAATTTTATATCTGCTTTTGACTGAATGTTCTCAGTATCTTTGTAGAAAAGGATGAAATATAAAAACATATAGTTTGAAACTCATTAGGAAAATGAGTTATATCCAGTAATGGACACCTGTATGCCAAATAATTTGTAACATAGAGATTTCTTTAAATGAGGATTTGTGTCTCTTCTATTCTTTTTACTGGGATAAACTAGTGTCTTTATATGATTGCATTCTAGTTGTTATGAACATAGTTTCAAGAAGTTACTAGTGATTTTGAACTGTAATTATTAGATGAGCATTTCTTGTAATCTGTGGTAATGCTTCTGTAATTTTTGCTTTGTTTGACAGCCTGGTCTGCTCCTTCTGCAATAGGAATTGCTGGCCTTGGTGGTGGATTTGAAATTGGAATTGAGGTATAATTTTGCATTTGAAGTACTTGTTGATTACTTTTTTTCAAGCAATTAAATGCATTGAAAAAGATGTAAATGTTGGTGAGATAGTGAGATCTGTTTTTCAGAGAAGGCGAAAGAAAAAAAACCACTTTTTTGAAGTTCACATATACAATCCAAACAGAATGTGGAGTTTTAATCCTATTAATCTAATTTTTTGGAGAGATTTAAATGAAATTAAGTGATTTAATAGCTGTTTCCTTGATTTCTTAGAGCAGACAGAAATCTTCCCTTATGGAGAAAATTCGAGTCAGAGTTCATATATAAGACAGTTAGAATTAACTAAATGTATACTGTATTTAATACTTTATCAAATGCTTTGTTAAGGAGCACAAGGACTCCATCTAGCAATAAACAGTGAAAGTAACTGAAGGTATAGAATAGAATAGAATAGAATATATAGAATGCCACTGTACTTCATGCATTCCTTATTCAAACTGTGATTCTTGACTTCACCCTCAAGTGTGAGAGCACCAAAACTGACGGTACTAACTGTGGAAGCTTGCCACAGAAAAATAAATGATTTTCCCTCCAGCAGAAACAGTTAAATGAGGAACTTTCAGCACATCCAAGGAGGAGTCCTGTTGATCTGAACTCTGATCATCCACTGCTGCTGCTTTGGTCTTATTCCTCGCAGCTTCTTCACCATAATATGTTGCCATGTCTTCCTCTTTCCTGCCCTGCTTTCCAGTCCCATCCTTCTATTTTCTCTGTTTAGCTTCTCTTCCACTGATTCCTAAATAAAATCAAATGTAACAGTGTGCTGCTAACAAGATCTTTTGCTATGAGAATTCTGCTCTCCTTCAGAGGAATCCATGCAAAACTGGTCTGGGTGTAGACATGAGCCCCCAGTGTGTCCTACACAAGTTATCTCTCTCCTGTCAACTAGTCACCCACTACTCACGTAATGAGTAACTGATAAGTATTTTTTTATATCCTCGTAGTTCAGTATGTGATCTCGGGTATTATTACTGTGCACTTCTTAAAAGATGCTGTGAATACAAAATTAATAATTTTTGCAAGGGTTTTTCTTTGCTTTTCTTGACTACAAGATCTGAACACATTGCAAAATATTGTTTGATGAGGAGGTTTTTATTTTGTATTTTCTCCTTTAGTGACAATGAAACAGCTTCATTAGATGCCTTGATTAATCTGTGAAAGTTTTCCTGTAATCATCTCCATGTGGTATATTAGATAATATAACCATTTACTACTGATATTTACTAAAATGGTTTAAGTACACAAGATATTTCCTAGAGGACTTTTTTTTTTCCCTGAGCATTATGCACTTCATTTGAAATTGTAGTCACTTGGTTTATAAAACAGTGTTTCCTTACTTTTATAATGTAAAGATAGAGGAGAAATTCAGAAGATAAATAGCTGAGCTGTTTAGGAGCCCGGATTCCAATTTCAGCAACGTTTTAGCAGTTTAAGAACTTAAACCTTGTAGAAATTGCCTGTATTTTATTCATACAGGAGAGATTACAGTTAACATAGTCACATTTGTACTTATGGGTGGTTTTTAACAATAAGAAGTAAGTCACAGATTTCTCTAGTCGTGGTTTTCCAAGTGAAAATGCTTGGTACTTCAAATTGAAAATCTATTTTAGAATTCTTGAAATGCTTTCCTTAAAGGTCTGAATTCGTTTAGCTTTAGCTATGAATTCATCCTCTTTATGGGTAAAAAGAGATAGCAGCATCCTGAATCATGTTCTCTCTACATCAGTGGATGATTAAGAAACTGTTAATGTCAGACCTTTTGTGTGGGATGGGATGGAGGTTACGAGAGGCTAATAATAAAGGCCTCTCTTACACTGAGTGTAGTACTCATGGCTAGCACTGTTTTGCAAATAATCTGATATTTCCTCTTGTATTCCCTGCTGTCACTGTTTGGAATTTGGGGTAAGTTGAAAAAAGTAAACAACAGAACAGTCTACTTTGTTGAACTCTGAAACGGTTTGCTGTACTGGGTTTAACATCAAATTCACCTCTCTCTCTTTTTTTTTTTTTAATACATGTGTGTTTGACAAGCTTTCAGTTATGATACCATGATCTTTACAGGAAAAGACTTGAAAGACTTTTTTTTTCTCTTTTAAAAAATTACAGGATCGTTCTGTTGAAACTTATGAAGAGAGTTATAGTTTTACGGTACTGATGACAAAAGGCGTCTACTGGGTTGTAGTTGAAGTTCTTCTAACTCTGCGTTTTGTATCATAATCCAGATGGTGTTTAAAAAACTCATATTTTTTTCTTATATTTTGCATGTGTCTTTCAAAAATACCTTCTCTCTCCAACTATTTCCCTCAATAGTTTCTTGAAGAAACTGGCTACATCTCATAAATTGAAGTCTTACAGAATCCCGATTTTCTGTCAAGAAAATACAGTTTTGTCGATTATAGGAAAAGCAGTATCCTTTCTGTTGTTGGTTTTTTATTATTCTTTGACAGACAAACAAGTAATTTTTGTTTACTATTTTTTCTTGCTGTTACCATTAATTCAGTTATAAATTTTCTTAATCTGATGTCTCTTCAATTCCGAAAATGCCTTCAAAATTGTTTGCAAAAGCTTTATGAAATTAAAAATTGTTAATTAGGAAATTTTGAATCAAATAGTGTTTCTAATACAACTGTGTTTATTGCATTGAGTAAAAAAATATGTAGCAGGATTTTTAGCTTCCAAACATCTTGCAGAAAAAGAATTAATTTCATTGGGAAAACTATTTCAAAAGGATTATTTGCAAGAATGGAAGTAATTATCTGAGAGTATGACAGATTCTAGACAGAATTAAAACCTTGATACATTTGGAGCTAGTTTTTCGTATGAGGAAGGAAATATCTTCGGTGCTACTACCTACTTTCCCACTGAACAAATTTTGCTCCCATGCAGTTCAGACTTTCTTCTTAAAAAGTATGGTACTTTTGTTTGATGTTTTTATAGGTTTCAGACTTAGTAATAATATTGAATCATGAGAGAGCAGTAGAAGCTTTTGCCAAAGGTGGGAATCTTACGCTTGGAGGAAATCTTACTGTGGCAATTGGACCTCTGGGGAGGTGAGAGTAAAGTCTTTTCGTAATATGAATGAGATTTAAATATGGAAGATATTTTTTTCTGAAGCTATATAAACATTTGCATGGATTTCTCTAATATATTAGAAAACAATCTTTGCAAACCTGTTGTATAGTGTTACAATGTTTTAGTTACTTGTTGCTTTTTTTTTTTTTTTTTTGCCTTCCATGATAAAGGCATTTATTGGTGGAAGGAAGGTTTACTCATGTTTTGTAAGACATTGCTTGACTAGGCTCAATAAAGAGCAAATGTACTATAGCAAACTATTATTTTCACTTATCCATTGGCCTGTGCTTTGTTACCAAAGATCTGCCTGGCAGTAAGTAAAAAAAATACACCAAGTAATTACTTTTAAAGCTTAAGTGATTAAGCCAGCCTACCATGAAGGATGAGTTGATATAATCACAGAATAATTTAATTTGGAAGGGACCTCCGGAGATCTCTAGTCCAGCCTCCTGCTCAAAGCAAGGTTTATTATGACTGCAGATCAGGTTGCTCATGCCTTTATTCCAAATGGATCATGAAAACCTCTGCTTACCCTCTCTGGGCAATATGTTCCACTACTCAGTGAAAAGTTGTGTTATACATCCCGTCAAAACGTTTCTTGCTACAGTTGATGACCATTACATCTTGTCCCTCCACCATGCACCCCTTGAAGAGCCTGGCATCATATTCTTAATTGCCTTAATTGGAAGGCTGCTGATAGGTCCCCTCCTAAGACTTCTCTTTCCCTGTCTAACCAAGCCCAATTGCCTCAGCTTCTTCTCTTGGAATATGTCCCTCCTTATACCTTTGTTTTTATGATGATAGTTTTGCTGATGTTTTGTCATCTTGTCTGACAAAATAAAAGGATGGTACTTGTTCCTATGATGAGATAAATATGTGGACCAAGGGAGGGCAGTGAATGTCATCTTGTTGCAGGGTGTTTGGTATGCTGTCCTGCATACAAAGTGATGGGCCTAGAATGTATAAAGGAAAGTTACGTCAGGAAACCTCATGAAATTAAACAAGGACAAGGGCTGAGTCCTGCACCTTGGGTGGGTGAGTCCTCAGCAGTTGTGTAGACGAGGCCTGCCAGACTGAGTAGCCAACCTACTGGAAGGGCACTGGCGTCCTGGTAGACAGTTGGTTTAGTCAACAGTGCATCATGACAGCAAAGATGCCTAACAACACAGGAGCTGCATCAGCAGAATTGTAATCAAAAGATAAGGAAAGTGATTATTCCCCTTCAGTTGGTTGCTCATAGCTTGCACCTAGAATATCATGTCCGATTTTGGCCCTGCAGTACAAGAAAGGTGTGTATAACCTTGAGTGCTTCCAATAAAGAGATACTAAGATAGCAAGAGACATGGAGCATGTGAACTGTGAGGCTAGAGAAGGTAGGCATACTTAACCTGGACGAGAGAAGCCTTTGGGACACCTAGCTGCAGCCTTTTAAGATGCCTTGGGCATCATAAAATCAAGAGCTCCTGGTTACAACAAATGCGATCACAACTTTTTAAACATGATCTATGTGCAATGACTAAAGTACTGACTAAAGAAGAAAACAGTGAGGTGATAATGTCTCTGAATGCATAAATGGCCACAAGAAAAAGGAAAGGAATTAAAAAGTTCCTTCTGCTAGTGGTAGATGAGGCAAAAATTAGTCAGATTACTGTGGTAAAAAGGATTTCTTTAGAGCTAGGAAAAAAATTGAAGCAGTAGCAAATCTGTCTATGGAAAATTTGTAAACAATTTGCTGTATGTAAACAATGTAAAACAATTTAAACATGTAAACAATTTGCTATTGGACAAATATTTCAAAAAAGCAACTAGCATGAGTTTTGTGTCTATATTATTGTTCTGGCTTGGAAATTTTGAATCATCTTCTGAAACCACTGTGTTTAGGTTAGTCATTTTTTCAGACTTCTGAATGCAAGAGGAGGTCTAATATAGAGTATTCTTATGAGAAGACGTTATTCTGTGCTTCAGAGGAAACCTTATTACCAAAATTAATTACTTTGTACTGGCTTCTGTCTGAAATGAAAACTGAAGGTGAATTTTAAGTTTGACTTAGTTAAGCATATTCAGTAGAGTATTTATGAACAGAAAAAAAAGTGATACCATTGCTGACTTTTGGTAGGACTAAGATTAAAGACCATTACTGTTCATAGAATCATAGAATGGCCTGGGTTGAAAAGGACCTCAAAGGTCATCTTGTTTCAACCCCCCTGCTATGTGCAGAATCGCCAGCCACTTGACTAGGCTGCCCAGAGCCACATCCAGCCTGGCCTTGAATGCCACCAGGGATGGGGCATCCACAGCCTCCTTGGGCAACCTGTTCCAGTGCGTCACCACCCTCTGGGTGAAAAGCTTCCTCCTAATATCTAACCTAAACCTCCCCTGTCTCAGTTTGAAACCGTTCCCCTTTGTCCTGTCACTATCCACCCATGTAAACAGTAGTTATGCTGTGAAGCCATATTGAAGACTATGAAGTAAATTTTTTTCCAGAAATTTAGAAGGAGATGTTGCCCTGAGAAGCTCTGCTGCTGTTTATACATATTGTAAATCTCGAGGACTGTTTGCAGGCGTATCTCTGGAAGGAACCTGTTTAATTGAAAGGAAAGAAACTAATCGCAAGTAAGTTTTTTCTGAATCTAGAGGATTCAATAAAGGAATAGTGATGCAATGAAATGGGATAAATTAAATTGTAAAAAAGAATTTGTTGTGAGAACGTTCCATGCTGAATTCAGGGTTTCTTCAATGGCAAGGTTTTCTTCATTTCAGATGACAGGTATTGTCTAAGTACACATTTAGAAGCTAAATGTTAAGAGACTCAATGTTCTAGAATATAGTTATAGAGATATTTACTGTATAATAAGAAATATCCTTTAAAGTCACTTGAAACAAACCAGCTAAACATGTATGTTTTAGACATTACTGAATTTGAGAGAACAATTTTTGAAGTGCTCCTTCTGATGTGCAGCTTACTAAATTTAAAGTACTAAAGGTGCATCTGAGTAGGAGGAAATATTTGAAATGCTTTTACTATGCTGCAGATCCTAAAATGTCAACCACATAATTCCAAGAATTAAAATACAGTAGCTTTGAGATGTCTACTGCATTGTATGTTCTATATTTATAAAAACTTTAATTCTGCTTATATGAGCAAGACTGCTATGATTTTTAATGACAGCATATCAGTTACTTCCAGCTATCTCCTGTCATAAAATTGCCATTGTAATGCATCATTAAGGAATCTATTAAAACATTTTGTAGAATTAATGTGTATTTCTTTAGTCTGTTGTTTGATTGGCTTTCAGGTGGTCTGGCTGATGCCTTCTATGTGACCAGTAACAAAATATAATGTTCTGGTGAAGAACATTTTGAAATAAAGTGGTGGTAGGCATCCAAGTTGATTGCATTTATTCATCATTCAAAATCTATCACTAGTTACGCCACTTGAAAATAGCTGGTTAGTAGAACTCTGGAGAGGAAACACTTTCACAAGCTGGACTTATCTAGACATTGAAATATATTGGTGATCAAATACCTGACATCTTTTCTTTGATATCAGGTTTTATGGGCAAGATATACGTGCTAGTGCCATCCTGTTGGGTGATGTTCCTTTTCCTGCTCAAGCAGAAGATCTTTATGAAACTCTAGCATCCTTCACTGAAGTATATGAAAATGAAGAGCAAAGAAATAATCCAGGAAAAGCTGTAAGGGAACAAGGAAGGTTTTGTGCAACTCTTTTTCACAGACTTTTTTCTCTTTGTAAACTGTTTACAGTCAAGGGTAATGGTAATCTTGGTGTTGTGGCATTCACAAGATCTCTGTTGGATGCTTAGAAATGTAACACATAGCCAATAATTCACAGAATCATCACAGAATCATAGAATGTTTTGGGTAGAAAGGGACTTTAAAGATCATCTGGTTCCAACTACCCTGATACGGGCAGGAACACCTTCCTGTGTGTAATGTGTCCATTCAAATACATTTTTCAGTATTCCACTCGTGGGCTTTTCTGGACAAGAATGTTGTTGGTTTGGCTTTGTATCATCTAGAAAAACAATATATAGCCGCCTTTTTAGAACAGCACATAATCAAATCTGGAGATGATGTTGAAGTTTCTTCAGGTTATTCATAACCAAGTAAATACTGGGCATACTAGGTTTGATGTGAATAATCTTCATTTTTTTCTGCTTTTTGTCTTCCATTCAGTCACATTTAAAATAATACTGAGAACTATGGAAAATTATTTATTCAGCTGTTATATTGATATGTAATCATTTAGTTTCATCTTTTTAAAATCCACAGTGAATTTCTCTGTAGTCATGTGTATGTCACTAGTTCTTTAGTGTACTTCTTGTGTTAATACAGTTTCAGTGGAGATGATAATTTTCAGTGTAACTTGGCATACTTTTAGACTATGAAGTTAAAATCTATTTCCAGTTTGATGAAACTTGTTTTAAAAATGTGTACATCGTAGGTAAATGACCTACCTGGTAGACCATCAAGACCAGAACCGCATAAACCTTCTGTTAGGCCAACACCACCAGGTTAGAGAATATTTTGATAATGATTAATTTATCTCTTTATAGAAGTAGAAAGTTAAGACTAATTAAAGTTATGCAATTATTGTAATAGTAATTGTCTATATAATAATGTTTTTTGTATTCATTCCGAGTGCCATGAGCAATGAAGAATAAAGGGTTTTTTGTTGCTTTGTGTTATATTAACAACTTTTTCTCTGTGACATATTTTCTATAGAAGTAGTATTTGTTTAGTTACAAAAACAAGTAATCGTTCAAAGAAAGCATGCTTATTTATTAGATGTTTAGAAGGCCCTTGGTTCAATGATGTTTCTGAAGTAAAAAGTCCTGGTTCTAACAGAAACCACTAGTCCTGCTTCTAGAAACTTCTGTTTTCTAAAATGTTAGTTCACCTTTAGGTTGTCACGTCTTTAAGTAAGCAGTTCTTGCAAGTTGAGTGGGGAGAGTTTTGACTCTATTATTAACATTTTGTCTACCAATATATTCACATTAAATACAAGTCAGTATGCAGTTTTATTGCTAACTTGATTTATTCCAGTGGATGTAAGACAGGATTTAAGACAAAGTCTTTCTTTCTTTCTCCTGTACCGCTCTTTAGATAACTGCAGTCATTTTGGAAGTATTGAACATGTTTTAGAAAACACGTGTATGAAGTATAACAACGTATGTTGATATATCGTATAACTTGCTGCTTAAATTTATCTTTCAGCTAAAAAGAACTCAAACAAGCTTTATCCTGAACTTCCAAGTGATTATGCCTCTCTGAGTAAGTACTGAGCTTACACATTTTATTAGTGCAATATGAAATCCGAAAAGTCCTGAAAGTACTTTGGAAGACATCTATCAACATTTGCCCATTTCTTTATTATCCATGAGTTAAAATGATATTTCATTGTATAGGCTCTCCTGAAAATATTTCATTAATGTGTATCTTATTCCTTGGCTTTATATTCAATGACCTTGAAAAATACATTGAAAATAGCAAAGCTATTTTACATTGCCACCTAACTGAAGTGAAAAAGAAAGCTGATATAGCAAGCTTGTGCCCAAACTCTTATGCAAGGTAGTATAACTCCTGTTTTAATTAAGAAGCACTTCCACAGATCATATCTGATTATGCTTGCATAAACATAATTTCTATTGCAGTTATAGTCCTTGAGGTTTTTGTGAGATATCTCTGCATTATACCAAAGAGCTATCACTTGTTCATTGTTATGTTTTAGCTCTCTTAACTTTAAAGCAGGAGCAGTCTGAGCTCTAACAGAGAATATTACTCTGTAGTATTTGTGGTGTAACTCTTTTGGGGCCCATCAACTGGAAACTTATGATTCATTAGGAAAAATGTTATGATTGAACTGGTTATGTTCATGTAGATGCCATAGTGGTCTCTCCCATCAAAAATCCCATCTTTCACGGAGAAAAGACTGTTAACTGTTTGAAAGTCAGTGAGACAAATTGCTTGAAACAATATATTGTCCTGTTAATAAATAAATCTTTTTGTGGTTTTGGCTGGGATAAAAACCAAGGCCGAGACATCTATATTACATGTATGCGTGTGTGTATATATGAATATATATGTGTTTTCACATATTTCATACACCAATAGAAAATAAAGTGAAACGATTTCCTTTTTACTTAATCAAACTTGGTAACTGATCACAGAAGAGTCTAATTCAGGTAGAGTGTTGTCATTTAACACAGTATTTATCCTGTCTTGTCTGAAGGCCGAAATCTTGATTGTATTTTTAATCTCTCAATTCATGTAATAACAGGTTTTCACTAAAAATGAGGTCAATTATGTGTTACTGTCTTCATAATCTTCCCTCTCTTTTCTCCATACATGCTACTGGGGTATGTATGTGTTGATGGGACCAACATAGCAGGAACTTAGGCTGAGCCATTGATTTATTTCTGCAAATCCATGAAGTCCTTCTGAGAACAAAAATTTTCGGTCATGCTATAAAACTTTTCCCAGGAAAAAAATGTTTTTCCTAGGAAAAGAATACTCAGCAGCTGTCATCCAGAAAGAAAGAAAAATTGGTCTTCTGGCCAGCAAAACTGAACTTCACAAGTCTTCATAAAACCCTAACCAACTGAGAAGTTTCTCCAGCAGCAGGGAAAAAGCTCAAACATACACTTGCTACATTAAAGGGAGTGTTCTATTCAAACACAAGTGAGAAGGGAAAAATCTTGCATAGCTCACAGTTGATGAGTTCATAGATGACTTGAAATCAAAACATATACTGAGTCAGTCTATTACTGAGGATTCCTACAGATTTCTAGAAATTCACAAAGCTATCTCTGAAGAGCACACGAGGAAGTGGAATTTTCTGTAAAAAACACTTTCTCCAAGAAATGTCTCATGGTAAATTTCAATTTTCTTACAAGCTGGATATGGCATATTTTGCATTGTATTGTAGGTTCGAATTCCTTCGGTAACAATTCAAGTGGTATCTGAATCTACAAAGTATTGTATATGTTTCTATAGGCTATAAAGAATTGTTCTTATTACAGGGGAAAAACAAGGAAGAAGTCAGTTCTCCTCTGTCTGTTAACACCAAAGCCTTAAATGCATAGAATTGTAGAATGGTTTGAGTTGGAAGGGACCCTAAGAATCATCAAGTTCCAACCACCTGCCACAGGCAGGGCCACCAATCTCCAGATCTGTTACAAATGCATGTTGATGGGAGTCTGGAAAAGAGTTGCAGTCCTTTTCCCTACAGAAATAGAGAGTGTGTTTATGCTGAGTGATGGGGTAGCAGCCTTCTTAAGGCCGTGCCTCCTGTCTGTAATCTGTTTATTCCTGTTTACAGTCCAGATGATTTTAATAGTGCTGCCTAGCAGATACAACTTTTACTATCCAGACTTCATTGGAGGATCAGTGGCTGCAATGGATGTTCCACAGTGATCTGAAAAAACACTTAGCATTTCTTGCATCTTTATAATTACATTAAAAAATATATATGCTTGTTAGATGGCTAATGGAAGAGTGCATGGAACTAATCCTTAGGAAGCTTCATTGTAGGTATAATGGCTAGTTCAGGGTTAGGTTTTGATAATGAGCAACAAACTTCGCTGTGTTGTAACATAGTAAGGGAGGTGCCTTTTCATTTTTCCTTTTTTGGGGTTAGGGAAGAGGGTGGCTAGGAAGAGTGTGCTGGTAAGAAGTTTTGTCTTTTCAACAGTTACGAAAGTAGAAGAAAGGCTGAAACATTCATCCATCTCATTAAATGGAAGAGGAGTTAGACTTGCAGATGAGACATTTTTAATTATATTTTATGTAGTTCTGAATTATCTAGAAAGGTTGTATTACATTGCTTATTTCAAACGCAAGAAGAATGTTAGATGAAAAACATGTTTTTTCTAAACTGATAGCGTGATACTTGACTGAGGTGCAAGTAGAGTGTTTTCATGTAACTCAGTAACACTTAAGTTAATGCGTTTAGCTGGAAAATGAGATTCAGAAACGCTTTCAAATTTTCCATGCACTTGGAAATATCACACATTTTATTTAAAGAGGAATAATAATTTGCAGAAACCTCTTGCAATTCTGGAAAAAACCATGGCTGAGATTGTGATGCAGTGGAGCACAGTTTTTACAGTAGTTGAGGAACAGAGGTGTGGCTTTTATTTTGTTTTTATTGTTTGGGGTGGGTTTGTTTTGGTATTTTTTTTTCTTTAAATTGTTCAGCTAAATTAAATTTGCTCATGTCTATGAAAGTTCATTACTCCTACCCTTCTAGCATAAGGGGGTTGTAACTTACTGTTTCTGCTTGTCCCATGTATGTTACGTACAAATAATAAAAGGGCTGACTGGTCCTTCCAAGTTTTACAAGCGTGATGTAGCTTAGGTTATCTGGATAGAAGGTTTCTATAGAGTTCTGTACCACATCTGTTATCTAAGTGACTCATGGCTCTTCAGGGGACTACTTGTGCATTGTAGAATCAGGATACAAATTTATTTTACTATGACATTTTTTTAAAAGAAACTGAAGGTTGTTAGCTTGTCACGCTTGAATGATATCTACTCCTAGATGTTAGATTCTTTTTATAGTGCGTTGTTTTCTTGTTATTCTATTTGGCTTTATGCCACAGAACAGCAGGCAGTCAAAACTGTAAATGAATGGTTTCTTACTTTATCTGGCTGTCATCCAAACAGGTTGCAGAATATTGTACAATTCTGAAAACACTGCAGCCATTTTCCAACTGAACTGGTAGAAGCAGGAAATTTTGAGGAGAGCTAAATAATTAACAGGCATTTTATTCAGGATCAGAAGTCAATATTTTTGTCACTTTTTCTTCATCTCAGCTAATCTGAAACAAAGACTGGTTCACGTATATGGAAGAAAATCACTTAAATTGGCCAAGATGCTGAAACAATCAGGAAACAGAATTGAGATAGGACTTGGAGATGAGTGTATTAAGTCATTTTCCTTAAGACAACAACAGAAACCTTCTAAACACTGTTCCCTCACTGTTCATTTGCAGTCACCATAAGTTAGTATGAAACAGTTCAGAGGCGTGAATTCTCTGACCGTCAGAATGCATACTTGCTTAGCGTTTCATTCTGCCTCTGCTCAGTAATATGTTCCCTTTCAGGAATGTTTATGAACAGTGGGTTTATTGTTGCAGTGCTTTAAGAATAAACTTTTTTTTTCTACTAACAGAAGTGCATCCATTTGTAACAGGATAGTTATTTTATCATAATTAGGAAAAAACAGTTATACAGTTTACGTCTTTCAAGCAGTCATATGATTTGCTTAAGAAATTCATGAAAACTTGTGCTTGTATATCCTAAGCGTTTGAGATTTGGTTCATTGGTGGTTTTGCTTGTTTTGTTTGGTTGATTGTATTTTTGTTGTTGTTCTTTAAAATTTCTCTCAGACACATTGGCTTTCTTACCTTTCATAAGTACTTGAACCAAATATTTTTGAATTTAATTTTACCTTTGGGAAAATGTGCCCTCTTCTTTTGACTTTTGAACTGAATAAGTATCTATCTATGATGCTTTTCTGGCTGTATTCACTAGAGCTCTTTCCTACCCAGAGAGTTTTAGTTCCTCTCTTTTTCCTCTTTCAGACACTTCTGCTATAACCAAATCACCTTTGATCTTTCTTCTGATTGCTGAGCTAAGTCACGTTCTTTTTTCATCTCAAATTTTAAATAGTACTACAAATAGCAAATTCTGAGATGTAAACTCACTGAGATCAGTAGCATTTAGACTTCTAAAAAACATAATGAATTTAGGCCAAACTCTACTCCTTACCATTTTTTTTTTTTTTTTTTAATTTAAATCTTTTTATTTATTGCTAATCCATGTTACAACAGTTGAGGCTGCGTCAGTCCTTTCTGAGTAGGTGGTACCCTGAGGTTGTGGTAAACTCAGTTTGTGTTTACTAAGTCCCTCTCAGAGGTGCTGCTTTTCATTCTTAGTGTTCTCCAGAAATCAGGTCTGGTGCAATTCTCTATAAATTTTTGGGGTGATCTCAATGTATATTTCAGTAATCTCTGAATTCCAGCTGGTTGAGTCAATCTATGAAAATTTGATTGGTGTGAGAATTCTAAGAAAGACTTTTATGCCTCCTTAAGCATATTTTGTCAAGGAAATTTTAGGGTCTGTATACAAATTTATTTGTTTTGTCTGTATATTGTGGCCTTTTCTGTGGCCAGTTACATGTATGTTACTTAAGCCAAAAAAATTAAACGAGTTAAGAGTTAACAGAATGCTTCTGAGATACAAAGCTTAACAAAATCTGTTCTGCGGCTCTCCGAGCACAATACAAAATTTTTGCTTGTGACCTCCTGTTTTACTTACTGTTCTTGGATGCCTGCTCTACAGTTTAGTTTCTGTCTCACTTAAAATCTTGCCATTTCATGTGCATCCTACTCTGTAGGATGATACTGTTCAAATTCAGGAAGAAAATAAAACAGTGGAACTGTGACAACATTCTAGATGTGTCTACATTAGTACCTCTAATTATGTGTATTGCTGAGCTCTACACAGTGTAGAGAAACAATTTAGAGCTTCTGAAAGAGAGCATCACAGTCAGTGTGCTTGCAACTTCAAAACAGGCTTGCTTTGCTGAGTGTGTATTGAAGCAATCACTTTTTTTTTATGTGACAGTCTTCTCTTTGATTTAACAAAACTAGTACCAGCTCAGATTTAACTGGAAATCTGTCGTGTAACTATTTATATCAGTTATACGGTTCCACATTTAGAAATCCACGTATTTAAAAACAAACAAAAAACCTGACAGCTGCACCACAAGAAAAAATGTGTGTCCAAATCCTTTGACTAGGACATTTTTATTGTAAGACTAAATACCTCAAAGCAAAAGTATTATCTCCAGTTTGGGCGATAATAAAATTCAAATATCTCTCTTGTCTCCAGTTCATTTTTCTATGTGTAATATCTGAATTTTTGGTTTTCCTGTACCGTTGGAAGAGCTCAGACTAATAGATACTTGTTTCAGAAGTTTTTTGCATAGTGGAATATATAATGTCTGTCATAAGTTCATGTTTACTAGGTCAGTAGACAATGTCATGAAGGCCCAACCCTCTGGAAATTATCTATGGTTACTTTTTTTTTCTCTTAAGACTTTTAGCTAAACTTGGTCTATTTTTCTGTTTTCTTCATGGCAAGGCTTGTGACATGTTTATATTTAGTTACTGGAATAATAAAACATCCATCTGGTGGTCTCCACAGTATTAACTTCCTTGCTATTACGAGCTCTTTCTTAATACTAACCAAACCCAGGAAATCCCAGGAAATTATTTTTTGGACTATTTTTATCTCTGAATCACTTTTCTAGGATCATACTATTGTGAATGTAGTAAGTCAGATAATCAAGCTGCTTATGGCTTATGTTGTGACAAGCTGAGAGGAAAACATAGTGCACAGGAATTTTCTGGTTATACTGAAGTAAATAACTCACTGTGTATAATCAACTGACTCAAAATACAACAGAGCACGAGAGATTGAGGTCATATGTGCTAGGATGAAATTGGTGTCTTCCGGATGTGTGTGCATGCG
Organism: Pavo muticus; assembly: GCA_016647715.1. Classification (NCBI taxonomy): domain Eukaryota; kingdom Metazoa; phylum Chordata; class Aves; order Galliformes; family Phasianidae; genus Pavo; species Pavo muticus. The sequence goes on along the minus strand of JACDJE010000068.1, from coordinate 1,653,310 downwards.
TTGGTGGAGAAATATAATGCTAAATGTGACCAGAATGGGGAGCGGTATTTTTTTCATGGCATTTATTTAATGAATAGGAATAAAAATTAGAGCAAAAATTACAGGAAAATCTCAGTGTAGCTTATGCTTATATTTTTTTTAAGCAGCAAGCAGCATTAGGGTCATCATTCTGATGCAGTTAAAATGCAAAGCTGTTCATGTGAACTTAAAGATATTAAATGGTATAGTTTAAAGCCTTTTGTCTGAGGCCCTACTAAAACAAACAGGCTGATGTTTTAGCATGCTTATGATATATATGCTTAATTATTGTTCTGTTGTAGTAGTAGCATACACAAATTTAAATTACTATTCTGTCTATTTATGTATAAAAAACCTTTGGGAGTACGAGAGCTTCTGCTTCATCAATTCTAATGGAAGCCGAGCAGGATTTTTAAGTTCCTCTAGGAATTGATAGCTACAGAGTCTTGAAAAACTACAGGAAAAAAAAAGTCTCTATGTCAGATTAAAAAAGAAGTCAGTATTTCAGAGATGTCTACCATAGAATCTGTGTAGAAACTGCATAGAATGAGATTGGGCTTGCTGTTGGCTTTATTTGTTTTCAGGCTGTGAGTTGTTTTCCAGAGTGAGGTTGAAGATAATCTTTATATCAGGTGAACCAGTGCACGTGTTAATAACTCAGTGACAGAACTTTTGAATCTAACAGTATAGAGATTTAATAAGCAAAATGAAGAGACACTGTATTCAGGTTGAGATGTTAACACTCAGCATGTGTAGCAGAAATGTGGGAAATATTGTCAACAAAATAAAAGATGTGCATATCATTCCTAAAGAGTCAAACTGACCTGAATAAAACATTGATCAGTTCTCTTTACTGTGCTTTTCAGAATAGGAATGTTATGCTTAACATTGCATCTCATCACATAACTGTTTATAAATATCTAAAGTGCGGGAGTCTAGTCAATGGGAGCAGACTCTTTTCAGTGGCAAACAACAACAGAACAAGGGGCAATGGGTGGAAACTGGAACACAGGAAGTTCCATACTAATACAAGGAAGAAATTATTTACTGTCACATTGGCAGGGCACTGGAACAGGCTGGCCAGAGAAGTAGTGGAGTCTCTTTGGAGATACTCAAGACCCATCTGTACGCTTTCCTGTGTGACCTACTGTCACAGGGAACCTGCTTTAGCAAGGGGGTTGAACTTGATGTTGTCTGGAAGTCCATTCCAACCAGTACAATTCTGTGATTCTGTGATCTTTTGCTGTATGATTTCAGCAGGGGCGTTATTTGCATTAATGTAATCTTGAACATAGTAAAAGCCCTTGACACTGATATAGTTTATTTGACCATTTCAGTTTGAATAAAAATTTAAATGTTTTTTGAAAAGGCAGAAAAAAATCTAAGAAGTAGTCAGCAAAAATACTGTTATGGAATTGACTCTTACAAGCAGGGGATTTTTTTTATATCCTAAATATCAAATATATCCACAGATGCTTGACAAAAAAGGCACTTCTTTAATGCAAAAGCTGAGTGTGCTGAAACAAAGATAGAAACATTCCATCAGCAGAGGAAGATGATGAGCCAGCATGTTCCCTAGCAGGCCAGAAACTCAAAAACAGTGAACTGTGTTTCATATTGAATGAGCTTAATTTGCATAGTAACTTAAACTTTAAGTCAGGTCTTCTTCAACCACCAATGAAACCATTTATTTTATTTGTTAGATGCGGCACAAACTGGTGATATTACAGAAGCTGCTGCTTTGAGATGGTCTGTTTCCAGCTGATGTGGAAGAGATCAAAGTGTTTGAGTGCTTTTTTTTGGTGCTTGGGGGGTTTGTTGGAGTATAATACATCAATTCCATGCATACAGATTTTCATCTCTTGCTGAATTTCTATTCCTTGAGTCTCTGGAGCAAAACTGAGGATAGTGTACCTTGTAGGCTATGTCTATGTCTGTCTAGCTTTGCCTTGTGCTCTCTTTAACATGCAATATTAAACCTGGATGATTTTTTCCAGTCCGGTTTTTTTTTTTTTGTCGTTGTTGTGTTGATGGAGATCATACTTAAATTATTCTCAAAATCAACTAGAGGGCTTTGTAACCAGAAAGAGCACCAGAAAGGAAAAACCTGGACAAAGTACCTACTTGAACAAATAGGTAATGTCTAGTTCTTTAAGTAATTCAGAAAAATAAGGTTTACTCAGACAAATCTTGTGAAAGTGGACAAGGGCTTCAGGCTTAGTTTTGCCATCTTTTCCAGGACTGGAGAGTACTTTTAGTCATGAGACATACTAGAGAAATTCTCCTTGCTATTATCTAAGCTGCCTTGAACTTCTTGAAATTGCCTTAAATCTACAGCTGCTATAGTAAAACAGACATTGTGTCTTCTGGATAGGAGTCATTTCTTTGTCTACAAGTACTAGAACAAAGCAGAGAAACTGTGGCCTGCCTTCCCTCTTCAGAAAGTATTTGTGTAACTGATGGCACAAATAAATGCTTCTGTGGGCATCAAAGGTTTTCAAATTTCAATGTTGAATTAAAATACTTTGAGAATCTTAAGTTTTTTTTTTATCAAAGCATAGAGAAAGGCAACTATTTTTGTTTACTTAAAGGAGGCCATAGTTTAAGGTAAAACAACAGCTAAGACGAGAATATTTGTTCTGAGAGTGATTTGCTGAGTATCATGTCCCTTGACCTTTCATCAGATGAGCGTTGTTGGAGATTAATTGGATCAATGGTGGCATATGACATACTTCAAGTACCTGTATGGGAAAACTTACTTATGCTTATATCTGATTATAGCAGCTTAGTACCTGCAGATATAAAATGTCGATTCTACCGTGCATATTTAGGCCTTCTCAAGCATCTGTTCAGTGAGATCTGAGGATGTAAGGTTCTTGTTTTGTGCATGCTGAGGGTTTTTGAGGTGACTCTACATTTAAGAAAATTAAAAAAAAAAAATCCAAAACAAAAAAAGAACTGTAATGTAGATAGGACACTTGAACTTTCATTTGTAAGATTCCTGACTTCTAGCATTTAGCTCCTATCTGTGTCCGGAACAAACACTGGATTATAATTTGTCAAGAAACAAATTATATTCTGTGTTTGTTCTTCTCTAGTACCTCAGCTAAAACCTTTTCTTCTCATGTTAAAGGCTTAGAGAGGTGGTCTAAATGCAGAAAATTGCAATAAGTTGAAAAAGGAACTAATGTGTGTTCTGGTATGTTTCAAGAACTGAAATAATTGTTTTCTTGACTTGTAGCATTTAAGATAGATATAGTTGAGCTACTGTTTTACTTTGTGAATGAGTGTTTCGCAGAGACTCTTTTGTAAGTGGACATTAACGCATGGATTGCTTTGTTGCCAAACAGAGTCTGAAAAGTTAATTTCTTCAGAGAATCCCAATGTGCAACATACTACAATATGTTTTTCACTCAGGGCAGTGACACACTGGAACAGGTTGCCCAGAGAGGTTGTGGATGTCCCATCCCTGGAAGCATTCAAGACCAGGCTGGATGTGGCTCTGGGCAGCCTGGTCTAGTGGTTGGTGACCCTGCACATGGCAGGGGGGTTGAAACTAGATGATCTTTGAGGTCCTTTTCAACACAGGCCTTTCTATGATCCTGTGATTCTTCTGCTTTACTCTCTTTTGCTGCCCCTCCATTTGATATTTCATTTTGTCTTGCAAGAAGAAAGCCATGACGTCTAGTTGTCATAGCTCCAAAGTCAGAACAAAATAGCCCCAAAGGTCCTCTTTAACTCTGTGCAGCAACTTGGATTGCACTTCCTTTTATCTCCCTTTTGAGTATTTCTTACTTCACTTCCATCTTGTCTTTAAACATAGAGGAATGCTGCTGCGTTCAACCTATCATTTGCCATGCTTGGTATTAAATCCAGAGAATGATCATGGCCTGATAAATGCCTTGCAGTGAGTCTTAACGTTATAAAGTGATTTCTTTCTTCTAATCATGATATTCTAATCTAGATAACACAGGAAGCTGACTTAGCTTTTGTGCTACCTAGCTATGAACATAAACCAAACATCACCTATAGATTTAGGCCAAAGTTGACATTACTTAAACAGTAGTTGTTATGAATAGCAAAGCCTTGGAGTTCTAATATTATCAAAGGATGGACTATTAACTGCACTAAACTTCTACATCCATAAAATATTATGAAGCATACACATCCAGTCAACTATACTTAAAAATTTCTTTATTCAAGATGACACTTTTCCAAAAGTCATGTGAAATAATATACTGTATCTGTCATGTTTTTATTATTGCATATGATCATAAAGTAAATATTTTGAGGCAGTGGTGCTTCAGTATTCTGTAACCTCACTGTGGCAATAATTTATTTCTCTTTGTTTACATTCTAGCAACCAAATGAGCCAATCCTTTTTCTTTATTTCTCTCTTTTTTAAAAAGGAATTATGAAAGTTTTTTTTTTTAAAGTATGAGGTAATATTCAAACTGGTAGTCATGTCAACTGTAAACTATCCATTTTCTGTTTCCATAAAAGAATACTGTTTTCTGTTGCAGTTTTCATAATTTTGATTCTTTTGTAAACTCTGAGTGGAAGAATCCACTGTAACCACAGACTTTTGTGTGCACAGTAACAAACATACAATTACATACTTCTATAGCTTTGCTTCTTTGCATCCTAGAGTGTCTTCTGTGTTTTCAGAAGTATTCTGTGCATTTTTTATTATTGTCCTAGAATAAACAAATTGTTTCCATTGCTTTGTTTCTAGGGGGACACACGTAGGAGTATGCACGCATACATTTTAGGCAATCAAACTGTTTCTAAGACAGTCTTTTCAAGTGTCATCGAAGTCTGTATTTAATTATTCCTTTCTTCTAATACATTAGAATATGACTCTTTATAACTTGAATTTAAAACTTGTATTCATTGTTGTTTTGAAGCTCTAACTTAATAGGAATTCCAAAATTCAGTAGTGATGTAGAGCACGTGCTACATAAAATTAGATGACTAGACAGCTTGCAGGAAACTGGCATGTAAGAATACTTAATGGTTCCTTCAAAATCCAACATTAAGCCTTATTTCATTCTTACACATGTTCTCTGATCCCTTACAATGCTGCTTAGACTTGCCCTGCCACTTTTCACCAAAATCACTACAGAGCATAACTTCATTCATAAACTGTTTTCAGAGGTGCTGTTTTACTTAAAACCAAGACTAAAGATCTGTGAAAAGCTTGATGTGAGCCAGCAGTGTTTGCTTGCAGCCTGAAAGGCCAACTGTACCCTGGGCTGCATCAAAAGACAGGTCGCCAGCAGGTCACTCTCTACTCTGGCTCGTGAGGCCCCGCTTGCAATATTGCATCCAGGTCCTAGGTCCCCCAGCACAAAAGTGATGTGGAGCTGTTGGAGTGGATGCAGGGGAGAGCCACAAAGATGATCAGAGGGTTGGAATATCTCTCCTACAAAGAAAGGCTGAGGGAGCTGAGCTTGTTCAGCCTGAAGAAGAGAAGCCTCTGGTGTCACATCTTCGTAGGCTTCCAGTAGTTAAATGGAGCTTATAAGCAGGAAGGAGACCAACTTTTTACACACATAGATAGTGAGTGATAGGACAAGGGGGAATGGGTTTAAACTAAAAGAGGAGAGATTTAGATTAGATGTTGGGAGGAAATTCTTTATGAAAGAGATGTGAGGCACTGGTACAGATTTTGCAGAAAAGCTGTGGATGCCCCATCCCTGGAGGTGTTCAAGGTCAGGTTGGATGGGGCTCTGGGCAGCCTGATCTGGTGGGTGGTAACTGTCCAAAGCACAGAGGGGCTGGAACTAGAAAATATTTAAGGTCCCTTCCAACCTAAGCCATTCTGTTATAATCTTGTATAACCAAAGGCTCAGATTTTCCTTCTGGTCCTGAAAAAATACCTTATCACTATTCCTAGTTTCAGCTTCATAACTTTGGAGAAAAGAGAGATGAAGAGATGCATTTTATCATACAGTGGGCATTCCTATGTCTCTGTCCATATTGGTGGTCCAGCATAATTAGTTCTTTGGTTTCCTGATTAATGCTGCTTTTAATTATTTTCTAATTTAATATCAACAAGTTAGTTTTAGGCCCATTTCCTTTCTCTCTTTGAAATAGCTTCACCATTTAATTAATGTGCTGGTATTTCTTCTTATGGTCGGAGAGCAGATAAAAGGGCCCTCATTGCAGATATTTTTTCCTTTCTATTGTTAATCTTGCATCTTCCTACCCTTAGGGTTATCTTCCTTTTTTTTCTCTTATGTAACCCTGGAACAGGTCTCATTATTGTATATAGACACTCCTCTTTTGAAACTTATACTGTTAAAACAGTTTATGGAACTAATGACTTTTTTGGATTAATGATCACCAAACTAATAAGTTAATAAGTTAATTTTTTGTGTTCAACATTGTATTATGTTATATGACTCTAGTTTCAGAGTTCTGGTGTGTGGAATTTACCACTGGCATTCAGAATCTATAGCTGTATATTGAAGTTTGTTTAAACTATGTCACATCCTTTTCCTTTTGATTTCTCTCAGTCTTCATTGTTAGCTGTGTAATATCATTATCATTCTTTCAAAAACATTTGATCCCTTGCTCTGTGTTGTGTTGTTTATCTATATTATTCTGTAGCCTTGGCTCAACTCAGCCTTCCCTGTCTTTCTTTGTCACTAATGCTTCTCTCATTCTTGTCTCAGTTGTTTGTGACTTCCAGTTCCTCCACTGCTCTCTGCTGTCCATGCCCTTCCTCTTTTTGCTTTGCTGATTTCTTCATTCATAACTATCTCATCAAAAGATCTGTTCTGACAGCCTTCTGTGCTGATTCATCTCAATTTGATTTTTATTTTTCACTTTCACATTCAAAAATAAATCCATGATCTCCACAAAATTTGTGCTGTGTTCATTCAGTTCTGTCACCATTCTGCTCTTAATGATAGAACAGTCAGCTACCTACAGGCATCTTACTGTGGAGGTAGAGAAATGATGTTTACGTTTGGAATTCACCTTATCTGGAATATTCTGTTTACTCATTGTCTTGAAGAATTAAGGTAAATTGAACAGATGCAGAGAAAAATAAGTACAGTGACAGGAGCAAGAAGTCAGTGATAGAAGGTTGCTAAGTTATTTTAGTGTAACAATTTGGAGACATGGGAAAAAAAAATTGACTAAAAAAGCATGAGGGTAAATAACAAGAAAACTTTTAGCCAAAGTCTAATGTTGGCAAAAAGTAGTATGTAACCAGTAGTGAATTATTTGAAGCTGAACATGAAGAAGTTCTTACCCACGGGGGGGGGAGTAGGGCTCTGAAATAGCCTCTCTGAGGAGTTAATGGGGGGCAAAAAGAGGGGCCAGAAGGAGATTTAATGTCTGGCAACACTAGCCTAAGCCTCAGAAACTGGGAGCATGCAGCTAAATTAATCTCATCTCTCTGGAGGTTATCTTACATCTAATAAAATCCATTGCTGACTATATTGTTGTTACCTAATCTCCTTTTATATTTCTATTTGGAATTCTTCAGTATTATGCTGGACCCTCTTTAAAGCAGTTTCTCTTGCACCCAGCTGAAACTATTGATTCCAGTTATGCTGATAAATGAAACACTGCTAGGGAGCGTGCTTTTTGAACTGAAATCCAGTCACTCCTACTGCATTGTTAGCAGGTCCCTGGTATGATTTTGACCTGGGAAAGGTAATGGGTGCCAAGTGATTCCTTAGTATTTTAGAATTGTTTGGTACTGTCCATTCTCTAATGTAAATATAACTGCTACTTACGAGACTCCAGTGAACCCCTTATAAGCACGTATTAGACATTGCATCCTGCCTTAACCCGATAGAACATGATCGCATGTTTTCTTTGTAATGTTGGTGCTCTTCATATTCCATTGTATGCCTGTGTCTGTAACTGCCTTTATATCTATAGTTCCAGTGTCTCTGAGAGATCCTCCTTATTAGTCCTCCATTTTTTCTGTTACAATTTCCCAACCAGTTACTTACTCTCTGTCCCTTTTCAGTTGTTAAATACTGTTCTGTGCAAAAACCTCATAACAACCTTTTCCATCTCTTTTTCCCTTAATGTGTCATTTATTTGTTAACTAATTATTCAAGCTGAAAATTTTAACATAGAATTTGAAACTGTTGCTGATCGCTACAGAGCAGGTGATTTCCAAGCTGAGTTTCTTCAGCAGTTCTCACCTTCCTATAGGTTGTTCTCTGAATACCATTTCAAAGATGCAGCCTTTTCTTTCTATCTCCACTTTTGTCCAGACTTTGTCCTGTTATGATTCAATTGTTGCAATATCCTTCTCTCTGACCTTTGCAAATTCAATATTCCTTTACTCTCATCTAGATTGAGTTCTTTCTTCAAAGTTAATTTCCTTCCCTGTCACTCTTCCTGTATCATCCTCCTTTAAGTTAAGAATGTCTTTGAGCTCAAACAGAAGTGAAAGAACACCCCTGTCAAATCCAGCTTTGATATTGTTCTTGTGAACACTACATATTGAACTTAGTGGTTCACCTGCTAATTCAAACTTAAGTCATTTTTCTGTCTATCTTCAAGCCTCATCATAGCCCAATGTTGCTGCATTCCTTAAGTCAAAATTTTAGGTCTTTAGTTTCTACTGACCTGAGCCCTAACTTAAAAGTTATCCCTGTCATTAGCAGTGACTGTGCTGCCCTCAGAATTTACTATGGGATATTTCTTTTCCTGCACTATGCTGTCTATATTCTAAAGGAATGTGCTGGATCCAACAGAAAACTTGTCTCTTTGATGCTTGTGGTTCCTAACTCCTATCCAAAATATTGCTTAGCATGTCTTAATTCTCAAAATATGAAGGAGAAGGAGCAGCAATCACTGTAAGAACTAAACCTATTAAACCCCTAATAACAATTAAGAATTCTTAACTGTTGCTAACAGTAACCAAATTCCACCTTTAAGGCTTTGACTGTGATGCTGTAACATATTTAACTCAGAATGAGCCCTAATTAATTTGTTGCTCCTACTCTCTATGCAAGGATCCAAATCTTGTTCTGAGCATTGTGAGCACATCAAAACCAGAAATATAACGCCTCATCTCATTCTTGATATTGTCTATCCACTAGTACACCCTTTACTTTTTGGCCCTTACTTTTATAAAGTCTGACCTAATCTTAGCTCTACCAGTAGCCCAGTCACCCTTTCAGTCCTAGGTAAATTGATTTATGTCTGCAGAAAGAATAACCGTCCTGGCTTCTCATGGGACTGTTAGTGAGCTTAGCATTTTAATTAGAATTATGCTCTCAGCCTAGCTTTATTACCACAGCGTATACTTGTCCACCTTACTAGACCAGGAGTTAAATCAAGCTCTTTAATTAAAGTTATTAGTTAAAGCTCAGCAATGGCCATGAGCCATTCAGTTTGAACATTAATCTTCACTGTGAGAGTAGACACATGCAAGAACTGTTGCAGAGCACAAATGCTCAGTTAAATCAAAACCACGATCAGAGAGGTTTGTTAATTCATTAATGACAGATTACTGGTAATACATGATCAGTGTTAGCATTACAATAAGTGAACTACAACATTAGACAACTGTTAACATATTAATGAACACCTCAAAGTCCTAAATGCTCTTTTATGATTAACTCTCCAAATTCTTAATTGCATTTACAGGCATGCATGCACATAAATAACAAGTGCATGTTTTCCTACACCTCCTGTTGGAGATCTGAGTATTCCCATTGTGTGTGCGCTTGTGCAGGTCCATTGATACGTAAGTTGGCAAGAAAGCCCCACCACAAGGCCAGGTGTGCACAAAGTGATATGTCTTTACTAGTTGCACCCTATGCTGTCACCCCCATAGATGACTGCAGGATAGTCGCAGTATCAGTGACAAGGCTGCTCAGTCTGGCCTGAACAGAGTTGATGCCAACAAGGGGCTTCTAGTGGAAGAAAGTTGGATTTTGACTACTGCAGTTTCCAGTCCAAACTCTCTCCCTGCTATTGCAAATTTTCTTGTTGCTTTTATACTTCTTAAGGTGACTTCTTTGTTTCAAAAGTTTTTCTGTTGCTGTTCAATTGAACAAATGATTGTCTTACTCTTTAGCATGTCCATTTGGGAACTGGTGATTGATAGTCTTTTTTGATGTGGTAGTTTGGAGCAGGCATCATTCAGGCAGTTTGCTGTGTTCAATCTATGTATACACACCCTGTCTACACTTAAAATTGGAGAACAACACCTAATAAGATACAAGTCATTTGCTAAAGATGGCCACTAAAACCAATTAAATCTTCATTGCTGCTGGCACCAGTTTTAATTTTTTACTCAAACATTTGCAGGACCAAAAAGTTAACCCAGTTCTTCAGCCTACTTTGTATTTTTTCAAAAACTTTAATTATAAACTCAATAATAATCCTTTCTAATAAAAGCCCAGTGTGTTCCATAATAGGTAAACCATTAAAATTTGTATCTGCTCACTGTTACAGCTCTCATCCTAAATTCATGAGCAATAACTGAGGCTTTCAGTCCCTGCAAACACTATATACTAGTGGTAACAAATATTTGTGACACTTGATATAGTTGTTTTTCAAAGCATAGGCATCTGCCTAGATCCCTTAATTGTTCTCCATCATTTCATCTGTTTGTTGATTTTTTTTTTTAATTTGTACAGAACAAGCAGAGTTCATGTGGTTGCTTAATTATCTAGGTGTCCATTTAACCAATGAGAACTCTGAGCTTCTCTATAAGATGATACTTTTTGGCAGAGTTTTTATGCCAGCAGCATACAGCTTCTGTCATCTCTAATGCTGGAGACTCATCCAACCTCAGCATTTTGTTTGGCAGTTCCAGTCACTTCTTCCTATTTCTTTACATAGAGTAAAGGCAGTAGAAGTTAGTATGTTGAATGTATTACTCATTAATTTGATTTTTAAGTGACAAAAGCTTTAGCTATGCATTATACAAGTTATAGAAAAATTTTTAGTAAGGTAGAAAGACTATTCACTTTCAAGGCAAAATAAAACTACCTAGACTATTGCAGGTTCATATGGTATGTTGCCTACCAATGAAAACAATTTTACAGTTTTTCAGCTTCAAACAAAAACAGACCCACGTTTCATTTATCAAAGCAGAGACTTTATCAAATCACAGAATCATAGAGTGGCTTGGATTGGAAGGGGCCTTAAAGATCATTTAGTTCCAACTCCTAAAAGGAAAATGCATAATAGATGGAAAAATCACTGATTACTCTCTGTAAGGTTAATAGGTATACAGAGAAGTCAGGCTGGTAAGAATAGTTAAATATAAAGAAAAGGTGCTCACCAGTGTTGTCACCAGTGTTGTAGGCTCACAAAAGAACTCCACAAGGAGCAACCTCCAGGAAGAGATCCTTCCTCAGTGGAAGTCAGCCCTTAAATGGGGTCTAGGAGAGGTGGAGCCTAGCTCCACCCCTTCCAGGCACATAGGTGAATTGCCTTCACCTGTGCTCCCATGGCTGACTCAGTGCTTGCCTCAGGTGGTCAATCAGAGGTTCAGGTCGTAATTCAACAGTTCCCATACACCCTCTCAGTCAGTACTCTCTCAGTCATCAGTATCCTTGATCAGTTGACTGGTCTGGAATGACAATCGAGTCATAGGGCTATTATTTTGCAAGCTCCTTTACTATGGTTTAGATGAATTCAAAACCAGCAGAAATAGTTTTTGTTAATTCATTTATAGGTTCTATTGAACAGGTACACGCATGACCCACAAAGATCCTGCTAGCTCTGTAATTGCTAACAATTAGCTAATTTTTCAAGGTGGATGTCCAGCAAACTCACCACTAACCTTAAACACATGAAAATTATTTCAGTTTTATTACTGTGTCAATGGCCAAAAGCAGCATTTTCCATTTTTAGTATAATTCTGCAAATTATTCAGCATCAGACATTCAGACACATGTGATATCATATAAATCAGAATGTGAAATTAATATCTGTACCTAGTAGTAAATTAAACAGTGTTGGTCCAAGCACTATAACTCAGTTACCAATATGGTTATGTTCTTTGAAAGTTCCTTCACATTATTCTCACCTAGTGCTTTCCCAGAGAATTAATGGATGCCACTGAGGAGTTACTTTCGTCTAGAAGACTGTAGATTGGATGTGGCTCTAGCATTTACTCTTACGTGTGTGTCTGGTCTGTGCTAGCTGGCCTCAATGTCAAAGGCTCTTGTACTCTTTAGCTAACTAGTATAAATGTAGCCAGTGTCCCTGTCCTATAAAAACAATGATATCTGTGCTGGCTACTGCAGTAACAGATCTTCAACCAAAATTTCTGTAGCTCCATTTTGACCACTGTGCTTGCAGAAGGGTGCTGTGTGTATTCAGATACCATTAATTAAGGAATTTCCACAATGTGATCCAGTATGCATACTCATAAATCTCAGTGATTTCAGTATCATACTCTCTGTGTAGCACTGTAGCACCATCTTGTGTGAGCTGCAAATGTGATTTCAGTATTTGTATTCAGGAACCTTCAAGTGCATCTGTAACAATTTCATTTAAAACAATTTAGATTTTGGCAGTATGCTCTAAAAATCGATTACAGTGGAGTTTGAAAAAGTCATGCTTTCTCATCCATAGAATATAGCATCTACTGTAATACAGTGTACTAAGTATCCACCAGAGTTTATGTAAAACTTCAGTATGGAGACAAGAATGTGAAACAGCTCCCCCTTATAACACGTGTCAGATATCATAATACTGCATTCATTGAAGGTGCCCCTTTGTTAGAATGCCCCATATAAATATGAGGTACAAGATGCCACAATCTGAAGACAGTAAGTATGTATTACATGTGGTTTACACTACTAACATGCATAAATAAAGCACAGAGATTAAAATCTTGGTGAGAAAAATGAGAAGGAGCTGCTAGGAAATACTATAAAATAGCTGACAGTAATAAAGCTTAATAATGCTTTTAAATGATAGTAGGTAGCAAATGGGGCAAGGACTTGGACATCAGTGTTCATAAAGAGTTGTGGTGCTTTCAGATTTCTGCATGTATGGAAGGATAGACATTTAGAGGAATTACTTTCAAAGCAGCTCTTGTATATCAGCAAAATGGAAAAAATAGCTATGCTCTTTGCACATACATTTGTTATCGTCATCTTCTCCTTTCATTCTTTTTTGAGTGAGGTTTGTATTTGGGGTGGGGATTTTTCCTCTTTCTTTTGAATTGATAAAAGCAACCAGAAAAACAGTTCTGGGGGTATTGATTGCTGAGGGCAGACTGACAAAAAAAAAATGTAGTGGTATGTCTCTCATAATCCCTTCCAGCTCTATATCTGAACTTTGTAGACTAAGAGGAGCATGGGTTTCTGCTTTTGCAGTAGAGTTTTGGCAACAAACATTACTTGCAGATACAGCTAATGCTGAATACCTTTAATTTTGCATGTTTGACCATTTGTGCAGCCACCACGTCCATATAAACAGTATATCCTGAATTATTTCCACATAGCTGCGTAGAGGTCCTCATTATTTCCTCTTAACTAGTCTTCCATTTCACCCCTTGGGTATTTATTTTCACTTTGGCATGTGATAAGGCCAGGGATTGAAGTAAGTCAATATTAAACCAATGTGACTGCCTCCTACAGTTCATGCAGTTAAAGGAATTGAGAGCAAACAATTATTACCAAATTGAAGTTGTTCACTTATACTACAGGTTGAATAGTATGAAATGTTGAGAAATTGCCTAAAAATTTTAAAATGAATGGAGACTGGATAATGATAGATGACTTCCAAACTAGATCAGAGGTTTCATGACATGATTCCAACACCAAGAACTGAAGGAGTTACAGGAGAATAAAAACCATTTGTGTAATTGGTCTAAAATACCACTGTGAAAGCCAAGTCACTTCCAGGACATCAAGCAATAATCCATTCTTTCTGCTTGTGTATTTTGTGGGTTTTTTTTACAACATGCTAGTTATACTAAAATCCTAAATACTGTAAACCCAGTGGAAGGAGAAAAGATGTGCTGTAAATATTTTGAATTTTACTATTCTGTTTCCTGAATATTGATTAAAAAAATAAAGTCCCTGCTTTAAGTTTGCACTTTTTGTCAAGAAACTGTCACAGGGCACACATACTAAAACTAAACAAAAACCTAAAGTTGTTATGTTGGGCACTTCTTCAGGAATTATTTGAACTTTTTCCAGCACACCACTTTTGTTCCTATTGTCTCTTTTCTCTGTATGAATCATACAGAGAAAACTGCTGATCTTTATTTAGTGCATAGTGCTATTTTATGAACTAAGTTGTGCTGATAGGCTGGAATCCAATTTTCCCTTACTAAGAATAGGGGTAACCAAGGGTTTTTTTCATTTGCAGTTTATACATTTTAGATAAATTATTCTGATATCTTTGTTGCTGTTTTCTACTGCCTTTTAAGAATATTTTATTCCAGGATTTACTGTCTGTGCAATTTAGTAATTTTTATTTTATTTGATTTCTTTCACTTCAGGTAACTCCGCAAGCAATCCAGTAGAAGTAACAGCACTTTATTCATTTGAAGGACAACAGCCAGGTGACTTGACTTTCAAAGCTGGAGACAAAATCATAGTCACAACTAAAACAGGTTCACAGTTTGATTGGTGGGAAGGAAGAATAGGAGGACAAACTGGCATCTTTCCAGCCAATTATGTTGCCATAAGTAATGACTAAATCTATATAAAAGAAAATGTTGAAGCAACAACAAATTTACACTGAAGCATATATTTTAACTTTTCAGATTTTAGCTAAATGAGGTTCTTGATCAAGACTGTTCCAACATTGAAATGCATTTAATGGCCTTAGCTTTCCCTTAAGCTTATTTCTTAAATAAACATTAGGTGATGGTCAATTTATGGTGAAGTTTCACTTTTGAGTCAAGTTACTGTATAAGAAGTACTCCCATTTGTGTCTAGTTTCAATTCTGTCATGCTATATACTTTTATTTTTCAAATGAGAGAAAAGTTACAAATATTTTAAAACTAGATATGTCTCTTTCCGAAATAAATATTCTGAAATCTGCATCAAGTTATCTGAGTTGGAGTTCTTCGCTTTTACTAAACGTGCAAATACTTTTTGCAGGTATGGCATAGGAATTTACCTTTACTTGATATCAAATGTACTTCTAGCATTGCAGTTTTTCTTAGTAACTAGTTTAGGTCTGGTCCCCAATGTTTGTCACTGTTAAACATAACATATATCTTTCTTTCAAACAGCTCAGTATCAGCTAAGCAGTTCAGCTTCTCTAATAACTTCTCCTATATTGCCCTCATCTTTGAAGAATTTAAGCACTTCTAGAAGTTTGTTTAATAAAATGCATGAATAGTACCTGCCAGAAAAAGATATAGGTTTATGATGCCTATAGATTCCTATAGGAACTTGTTTTGCAGATGGGAAACACAACAAAGAACAGCCTTCTGGCTCATAAATGAACTTATATAATTCTTCCTGCTTCTTATTTAAGGTTGTTTGTTGTTTTTTTTTTATATTTGATATTTGATCTTGTTTATCTTGAGGGAAGCAGTAACATAGGGTAAATTATGCATAAATTATTGGTAAGAAGATATTTTGGCAGAATATATGTAGTATTAGTAATGTATATAGCACTGTAGCTCTCAGATTTCAACTTCATTCTGAGTACAGACCCCGAAGCTAGATATTCCACATGGAAGAAATCACACTTCAGTTATCCACTATAAGCTGAAGCATCCAGAACTGTGCTGTAGTACTTCAGTGGCTATTTCCAGAATGCTGGCTGTTTCTTCAGCCAGTATAGTTGCTTTTGTATAGGATTGTTACAGCTTGTTAACTCATCTCAAGAGTCTGCTTCCATGAAACTCAGAATTTATGAACTTGCATATAAAAAGATTTTATGTGTATATTTTATGTATAAAATCTTATTATTGTTTATGTAAATGCAGTTTCCTGGACTGACTTTGCTTCAGGAAAAATGAGGATTGTCTAGTCTAAGTGGTCATGATAGTCTGTAGACTCTGGAGTATAGCACTGATTAATTACAATGTGAAAGGGAAATATTAAATGAGAAGTGTGTCTTATACTTCAAAAATTCTTTTCTTCCTCTAAATGCAATATAGGAGAGAAAATTCAGCGATTAGCCTAATGCAAGGAATTACATTTGTTGTCAAAAAGAAAACTTGAAGCAATACAAAACTATACTGCTTGATTCTATACGCCTTTGATGTACACTAGATCAGCCTGTGTCAGTGGACTAAGATTTAATCCCAAAAGTGTTTATAGTTACAGGCTTTACAGTAAAAAACAGTCTTGCATCATTTTCTAAACTAAGACATCTATAATAGACAAGTAGGTATACAACAGGTTTTCTGCAGCAGGTCTGCTGCAGTAGAGGGTACTTACTAATGAGTACAGAGATTACAGGCAGTGTGCATCTGCTGTGGTGTTGAGCAGGTCCATTTCATCGTCTTGTAATGTGTAAAGCAGTGATTCTTATTGCTCAAGCACTGTTAATCAGACAACAGTAATTTCTCTCTATATAATACAGGTACCTTCCATATTCCAGACAATCAGTCCAACTGAATGTCATCCTCAGTGATTTTCTCTTCTATTTCCCGTAATACCGTGGGAGTGAGATGGCAGGTATTCTTACCATCAGGAATCCTGAAGAAAATAATCAGTATTGACTGCTAACATCTTGAAAAATGACTTGCTTTATCTTTTTAAAGCTCTACAAATTTCACAGTAGCTCTAACCTTGCTCGTACAAATTTTGAAACCAGATTTTCACCAATCATGTCAAACTTTACAGTCCTAAAACCATATTGCTTACATTTCTACCAATTCCATAAACAGCTTATGTCTATCTGATCATAAAGAGGAGAAAAAAAAAAAGACATATGCAGCCTCAGCAGTAGACCTGTAACAGGATTGTCTGATCTAAAGGGAGCTGAAGTACATCCTCATACGTTGATTTGTTGCAGATAGGGGGATCCACAGAACTTTTGAAATGCAGAACTGTAGAACTTCCTTCAGTGTTTTCTGGATACAGACAAAGAATCCATTTCTAAAAAACTTGGTCAGAACATTTTGGAGTCAAATATTTTTTTCCAAGAATCTAAATTTATCCAACATTTCAGTCCAAAAGTTCATGGGAAACCATTTGTGAGTTTTTAATTGGTTCTTGCTCTCAATTGAGTTAGAAATATTGCAAATTAAAATTCTTGGGCTTTTCCCATGCCGTAAGAAATGTAAGAAAATAAATAGCAAGCTGCAGTCTTCGGAAAGGGTTTTAGTTCATTTCATCCAAAATTAAGTGCAAATACTTGCCTAAATGTCAGGAGTATATGAACTGGTGCATGCTAACTTTAATGCTGAATTCATATCCAAGTGTCTGCAGTCCTTACTGTAATTCTTTCACTAGGTCTTATTTTTAACAGTAGAAATAATAATTCCTGTAGCTGTAGACTTCAGAGGAATTGTGCCATCTGCCTCACTCAGATGACTCTTGGAATCTGCCTTATAAAAACTTACTGACTTTGATTTCTTGTCAGTGATTTTTGAACTTTGGCAAAATTCACCTTCCATTTAACCTTATGGAAAAGCCAAGTTCTCTTTGCGGACTTATGCATATTTCTAGCCTTCATCTTGAGAATTTGTTTTATGTAAAAACTGCAAGAGCTCGAGAAAGAGTGACAGGCACTGCCTAGATGAGATAAACACAGCTATCTACAACATGGAAGATCCACCTGCCTGAAGAACCAGGAATTAAGCCTTACCTTCCTGTGACTTCCCTCTATATGTTTGAGTAAAGCTAAAGAGTTAATTAGGTGGGGAGGAGGATGGGAAAAGGAAGAAAGACATAGATAGCTGGCTTCGGCAGCCTGCGTTCTCACATCATTCCTGAAAATGAATGTTGTTCTGTAACATCAGGCTTAGGCATGATTAGAATTCTGAACATACTGCTTTCACAATATTTGCAGTGATTTTTCTGCTTTCGGTCATTTTTATTTTATTTTCCAAATGAAAATACTAGTCAATTTTCCCCCAGAGCTTTACATCATTTTAGACTTTATTTTCTTTTCTATTTAACGTGCTATCTCTCCTAATAAATTCAGATGATGCTATTGAGGGAAAGAAATAAAGCACCTGGATGCAAAGTTACTGTCACAAATTGACAGTTCCAGCTGTTTCAGGACATCTTTGATGAATTAATTACCAAATCTCTTCAGTAGATGCTATTCCTTAAGATTTTATTTCATACAGATATTTTGGGGCAAAATGAACTTTTCTTAAGGAGAGATTATGGCTGTTAAAATACTGGTTTTAATTTGAGGTACACATTCTGTGGTGGTCGTTTTTTTCTGGAAACTAGATCTGCCTCATTACCTTTTGAAACCTGTCTCAGGCTATTACTTCCTCTCAGCTTGGCATTCACTTTAATGCGTCTCTGGTATTTTCATGTTCCCAGTTTTCTTCTTTCATATTTGACGTCAAAACTTAGGGCACAGCTAAGCCAGAAATTCAGAACACCTATTGTTTATTCCAGTTTGTTTTCTTGTCAATCATAAATTCTTACAGTGTGAACCAGAACAATCTGCTTTAAGATTTCTCAGCCTAAAATTGTATTTATAGTGTCTTTTTGCATATCTCATTACATGCTTTTCAGGCTAAACCTTTGTCCCTTTGTGGCAATGCTGAAAATACTTGGGCATGCTCCAGCTGATCTGAAATCATTTGGATTCTTCTGATAGCTTGAACTAGACTTTAAACATTAAACAGTGCTGCATTTACTGAAAATCTCTGTTACTCTGCTGACTTTACTGGGAGCCAGGCTGCTACTCAAATTACAATGTAGTACACAGATTATTGATGTATTTATATGCTTCTGAGTAATATCCAAACAATATTTTCTCCATCTCCATCATGCACACAAGCCTGTGTCTTAATTCACCTTCCAATTAACTCACACTAGCAGAAAGCAGACCTATTTTGCATCAGTCCATGCTAATTATTTTCATCTATGTTATCATCTATGTCTTCTTCTGTTTAGTTAGTGTTGTCATTTGAAAAGCTATCCCAAACATCTCAGATGTTCGAAGCCAATGTTTGAAGCTCTGAAGAGGCCCTGACCTTTGCAGATCTCTCTGTGATGTCCAACCTCTCTTCCTATATAGGCAGCTTGATGTATGGTCATGAATGTGACAGCTGAAGGAGACAAACTCTCTTTTTGAAGATACCTACTCACAATTGCTCCTTACGTAATGTTAAAATTATTTTCTAAATAAAATGTAAAACCCTAAAGCTTTTTCCTTGTTTTGTCCTCTCAGTGTTTGGAACATTACCTTGGCTTAAGTAAGAGTCTATCATGATGTCAAGAATTTTCCTCTTGTAGCAAGGCTTTTTCTATTAATACATAGATTTCCAGGGACAGTGCTTCTGTGGAGAAGCATTCATTGCCACATTGCTGATAAATATTAAAAACGAATGTGTAGGGGAAGAGTATTCAGCACCAACCAACAGATCATCTAGAGAGTATTTTTATTTTGGAAAATAGACCTAGGTTTGTGCCACCTACTTTCAGGTACCTGTAGGCTTAGGAATGCTTCCTAGACAGATCTCTCTTTTTCCAAAGCAATCAGTCAACAGAGCGAAGTTACATGAAAAGCCTTCTAAAGTGCATTCTGGAGTCTGCAGTAGAGAAGATGACTTGTTCCTTGAAACTGTTATCCTTATGTCATTTTCTCGCAAGTCTTCCAAATGATCTCTATACATGAATGTTCTCATCTTGCATTTCAGTAGTAAGTATGTTTTTTTCTCCATGACCTACTAAATTGAGCAAGAAGACAAAATTTCAAATCCTATTAGTGAGAGTTTCCAAACTGGAACATGAACTGAAACTGTGGATCACTGCCACTATGAATTAAGAATGGAAAATCTAAGAAAGGGAAAGATATGATTAAAAGCAACATCAGTTCATATCTACATCAAATATAAGAATTAACATGAGATATTAATATTCGTTGCTAGTTTTGACAAATACAAGATATCTTATTTCATCTTTGCCTTTTTTGGTACTAACGTAAGTGCTAGATAAAAATGTATATATCTAACTGATGACTCTCCGTAGAGACAATTGTGTCCAAACCTTCCTTTCTTTTAGATTAAAAGACACCATTCAGGTTATTCTGTCAATTGGTTTAGAAATATTGTTGGCAAAACATAGAGGTAGAAAATATTAAGCTGAAAAGAGAACTGCCTGAAGAAAATATAGATCCCATGAAAAGATGTTATTTCTTAAAATTGTTCAAATCATAAGTTGCTATATGGACCATCTTAGTCTAGGGCTCTTAATTTAATACCTAACAACAGTGGACATACCAAGACTGAGGAACTCAGCCTGGAATTTCTTTCTTTTACATCTTATAATATTAAAAACTATATTTATATTCCTCTCCTGAGGGCGATGTCGGAATAAAAAGCCTAAATAGTATTCACTTACATTTTTAAAAAGCCAGCTTTTTAAACATGAAGAGGTTTCTGTTAACAGTTGGGCTCTAAAATCCAAATGAACAAAATGTATAACATGAAACTCAGCAGTTTCACATTAATGGATCCTGGCTGACAGTATGAAACTTGGACATTATTGATTACAGTTCCAGTGAGATGTACTAACTTTAATACGGCGTACAAGCAACACGTGCAGGCAAGCCAGATGCAAAACTGAAACATTATCTAAACAGAGTTGATTTCAAATGTTTCAAATGTAAATAACCCACTGGGTGGTCTTTGAGACTGTCAGCAGTCATTATTTTCTGTAGCGTAAACAGGGCTGTCAACTAGGATTTCTGTCGCATAGATAAAGACTCATTCTTCCCTAGTAAAGCCCGGGCTGTTGTTCTTAAAGAAAGTCATGCACCTCCATCAGAGACAGAGAGTTCCCTGCTGGAGTATAATGAAAGGTCATCTAGTCCAACTCCTCCACAATATCCTGTAAAATCTACAAGACCATTGCCATGTGCTTCAGTGGGAACATGATTTTGCACAGTAGAACACATCAAAGTTTATATTAGATAAAGACTTCCAGTTGATTTTCTGGAAGAAAATAAAATGTTCAGGTTCTCCTCAAGACACCTTTCAGATTTCCTTCTGGAAATGGATTTTCAGTTGCCTGTATCTCTCTTCTGCAATTGTCCTGTGCTCTAGAGAAATGCAAAGATGTGTTCTTCCTATACAGGTATTTTCCTTGTGCCTAAAGAACTGAATATAGATTGTAGGCACCATTAAAGAGTAATCCTTTTTGATCTGTATTTATGCCTATTTACATGGTGCAGTGAAAGATGACTCTTACCAACGGAAAGCATTAACAATAATGTGATGAATTCCTCCTGGTGCCTTGGCTCTGGAATAGTATTACGTCCCTTAGTAATTTTTTGAATGAGAAAGGAGAAGGGAATTCTTCCTCTGGAGTGTGACCTGAAACCTGAAAGTCTAAAGAAAGAATGTGCATTTCAATGTGATAAATGGAAATAGTGGGAAGCATTTGTCAGTGCTCCAGAGTAAGCCTGCTCTCTCATCCTTCTGTAACTGAGAGTATCATCACAGTTTGTTTAATCTTAAACTGTACCCATGGTTGCACTTTATTTCCAGATGGAAAGACAAGATAAACAAAGCTCAGTTTGACACTGCAGAAAATACCTCTTCATCCAAGGACCTATGACCAGTGATGCAGAATTACTTTTCTTCAAAGTCTCTTGCTCATTTAGAGAAAGGTTAAAAAGACAAGAAACCTCTATTCATCTCTCTTTATCCTTTGCTTACGTGTTCTGTATATTCGGTGTAGCATTGTCTTTGTGCTTGTCAGAGTGCCTAGCTGCATTTTTTCTCTTTCTTTTTCCCCTCTCTTTCAATATCCTGTCCAGCAGCCACAAAGTATTCACTTTTCTTTCTCCAAGGAATTTTATGCCATCCTTTTGATCCTTGCTTTTCTGTCCTGGAGAAACAGCTGTATAACACAGCCAGCATCCTGCAACAGCATCTTCCTATTTAAATCTAGCTTTTGTCTCAAGTTGTTTATAGCAGGTTATCTTAGTTTTATGCCTTTTTCTTTCTACAAAACCTTTTGATTTGCATAACTGTATAAAATAATTCTGTGTGTAGCCCAGTACTTTACTTCTGAAAAGAATTCAATGGCCAACTCCTAATAAGAGCAATGAGTTAGAGATAGCTAAAATACTACAGAAATATTACATACGTTTCTTTTATGTCAGAATTAACTTTGGTAGTAATGCCAATATATTTTAAACAGATCTTTAGTTCAGCAGATCAGGTCAGCACGTACTCAGAAGACAAGGAAGCTGTGAGTGCCCCATACGTGTTTTGTAAGGTGGAAAGCAGACAGCCTGAAATGAGATGAGATGGAACCTTCCCAAGTTCCACTCAAATAATGGCCAGACTTAACTACAAAGAATCTATTGCAAGACGTTGCACTGGAACAAGGTGACCTCAAGTGATATGTTCCACACACTGCAGTAGACATTAAAGGACTGCAAGGGTGTCTATGCGTTGTGAAACAAGTGGATATATGTTAGTGAAATGCTTATGGAATTCCTCTACTTATGTGGGGAAGGTGTATGTGTTAATTGATGTTTATTCATGTTTACTTTTTCCAGATTGTGAATTTCAGTTCTATCAGATGAAGTATTACAAACATAGCATGCTGTAAGCACTTACATTAGCCATTCAAAGATTTTTTTTCTTGCATCACATTTTCACTTGAGCCCTGTCCCAGACTTATGGCTATGTGCATACCATGGGCAGACCTAAATAACTGAAACAATGATAGCAAAGGATGTGCCCTTGCATAAATGTCAAGAAGTATATGGAGGCCAGCATCCCAACTCCTGGGTCCTGAAAGGGCAATTTTCTCATTTCTTAGTATACGTTTTTTAAGTGTGGGATAAAAAGGTTGAAAGATAATTTCAATAAATTGAGGAAAAGTAAAACATCCTTCAAATGCGTATCAGGTGGTCGAGCTCCTCGAGACTTCTACTGTTCAGTAACATTTTAAAGCTTAACTTCTCACCTGTGAAGCAGTTCTGTCATCCTAGTATTTCAATAATAGCAGCCTCGTAATTGCTTATAGTCAAGAAAATGCAGACTTTCCCTATGCTCTACTGTTCTGATGTGTCAGGCTTGAATGCAAAGTCAGCTGAAACTGTTGGTGCTGAGAAAGAAGACTCTTTCAAATCCTGTTCTTCGGTATCTTTATTGTAAAGTATTCATTGAATTATTAAATTATTGCCAGGAGGCTTTACTGCATATACTGCATAAGCAGGCAATAAAGTGGAGGGACTGGATAGCTAAGGGTATATTCTGTATAGCAGTTTTTATTAGTGCCTCCGTGCGTGTGTGTATTTATATGCAGTTTGTAGCAAAGAGATAATGCTGAACTGAACCTCTTTGAACTATACTGAATCTTGCCCTTTCCATCATTATTACATTATTAGTTGATGTTTATTTTTCTAACTGTGCTTTTGCTACATGTGTTAAAAAAAAAAAAAAGAGCCTGCTTTGAAGTTCAAGATTTTATTATGCTGAAAATATTGTTTAGAAATTGGCTGAAATATAGCAACAGGGAAGGGCTTGAGCATGGGAATTCAAAAGCCATAGATACTCTGAAGCCCTGGTCCCGTGACCTTCAATAACACAGCTTCTCTTCTTTTCCACTCCACAACCATGATTTACTTGCATGAATAAGATTTAAAGGATCAAAACTCTAACTTCATGCTGTTGGACATATTGGCATAACTTGGTTTTGTCTGCTCTAAGATCTAATTTTGCTCTGATGTAAAAGAGAAAAAATATAAGACCAAACTCCCTACATAGTCACTGGAGAGAAGTAAGTGCTTCCAGGGGGGCCACTTAGGCAGTGTAAGTAAAATGGCTAAAGCAGACAGGGTAGATAATGTGCTTGTGAAATATAACCATGACATGGGATTCTTGGAAACTTAACCAGAGACTTAGGTGCATGTTAAGATTACTCAAAGAAAGATAAACTCATGGTGGAGTTCTTGCTACTTTCATTTGGAATGTTAATAGCCCAAATTAAACAGTGTAGAGTACTCCAAATACCAGAGCAATGAAAAAGTTTACAGCAAAGATATCAACATTTGGGATATCCATATTTTTTCAAGGTCTGTTCGTTTCCTATCAAAATACTTGAACACTGCCAGATAAAACTCGGGGTGCAGATATGATGTGGGCCTGACTTTAATTTGAGTGCCCGGGTAATTCCTTCTAGGAATTATAAGACCTAAACAAAGTAGTTTTATATAAAAAAGTAGACTTTCCTAGTCTTGTAGGTTTTTCAGCATTAATTGCAATGTGGAAAGAAAAAAAAGTGCTTAAAGAGAAATGGGGAGAGCAGACAAATTGGCAAAATTCAGAAGAACAGAACAAGCAGTCATTAGCTATTTCCCATTTCACTGGTGTTACCCCATGAGTCCAAAACAGAACTGAAAAATGTAAGTTGCCTGCAATCATAAAAAGGGTCGTATATATTCATAAATTAAACAAACTTCCAGGTTAGCAAGAAAGCCAAAGAATGAACTGGCACAGAAAAACTCTCCTTTTGAGAATAAAGTGATTTGGTAATATCAATGTAAAAATGTAAGTAGCCCCTGTTAACCTTATATCTTCTCTGAGCAAGTGGTAGATTTGTTCTCAGAGATTGGCAACCCGTCCTTCTGTACTACTGAATTCAGGTTTTACATTCAGCACTCACATCAGAGATAATGGCAGGAGATGAAGTGTAATCTCTTTATTTTCTGATAGCACCTTTTACACAAACAGAAGTGAACAAGAACCAGAAAGCTGAGAAAATGGCAAAGCATGGGGCAGAGAGACCAAAGCTGGGAATCTGTCTGGTTCATGAATCTGCTGCTTGTTGGAGACAAGCCTTTGCTTGAGCCAGCCTTGCTGCTTACTCTTCCCCACAAGCAATGTGAGGAACTTGCTGTGTTTCAAATCAAAGACTAATCCATGAAAGAAATTGAGTTTAAGCACTTCTGACTGATAGAAATCTACTTCTACAAAACTTGTTACATTCCTTCTGTTAGTAAGTTGGCTGTAATGGTCAACTTACTGCTCGTGTGCAGTGCTTTCACAGGTGGTTCTGAGCTAGCAGCTTACTTAAGGCACAGCACAGTAACACGTGAGCTCCCTGTGGTCTCAGTGGTGTTGGCAAAAGTGAAAATAAATTAATGTCTTCTAAGCTTTCCTCTGCAGTCAGCTCCTGGAAATAATTTCAACACTGACATAAAAAACTGCACGGACGTATACTGAATGTGGAGCAGGAGTGCCACTCATACTGCTGCAGAGCGCATACTTGCAGAACAGAATTTCACAGGAAGTCAATGTCAAAGTTGCCAAAGATGTAGTATTACTCTGCACCCACAGAATAATTGGAGCTGTATCCTTGAGAAGACTTGCCATCTTGGGTAAACCCCAGCTGTCCTAGGCATCCATTATTCCAAAAGCAACCCTTTGGCCCCTTTATATTTTTTATAATTAAATGAATGTTATCAAAAAGAAACAAGAACGTGGGAAAGAGGGGAAAAAAGTTTAAAATAAGCATGAGAACTGTGGGAACATGGTAAGGGAAAAGTAGTGAAGGCAGTAGAAACTCTCTAGCAGAATGAAGCCCTGTGCAAAGCTGTGCCATGTACATGATGATTTTCTTTGGAAAGTCATTACCTGGCTTACCTGAAAGATGACAGGAGCTGTGAAAATATGACATGGATACTCTAAAAATGACCAGAGTTTAGCGGTTACTGGTTACAAGGATAGCAGGGCACCAAGTTGAGCAAACACACCTTATAGTTGGCGAAGTTTGGGTGCTGGTTGTTAGCTAGAGGGAGTAATTTTATGGTGCACAGATGCTACATGAAAGCATGCTATCTTTGGTCCTAGAGACATCTAACCTGAAACATCTGTGAAAGTGGCTGCAGCACATGTATGTGCAACCTAGATAGGGAGTTCTCCTCACAAAAAAAAAGAATGCAAAAAAGAAAATACTTATTTTTGCTCTCTTTCCATGGTGGTCCTTTGAAGTAAATGATGAAATGCTGAAATGCAAGAGAAGTGGAAACTAGATTAGAATGTTTCATATGCTGAAAAGGTTTGATCCAATTGCTCTTGAAATCATTAGGAATTTGTTAACTTTATACTGAATGCCTAGTGATATTCTTCTTTTAGTAAATGAGCTGCCTCATTGAATGCATCTGAAGAGTTTGTGGTAAAGGGTATTTAATTTACAGAGCTGTTGGCTAATGTGTCAGCACCCGTAGAGTTAGAACAATCACAGCTCCAGGCAAACCACAGATGAAAAGATACCATCAGTGTCAGATGAAAAGATACCATCAATGTCAGCAAGAACAACTGTGCATTCTGTTAAGTCAAGAGTGTAGGCTGTGCCCATGTTTACCATTCTTTTATCTTCTGTTTTGTTTTGTTTTCTAATTCTTTAAATGTTCTGAATTACATTAATATCATTGGGACAATAAGAGAAGCCAAGCAGGGCACTGCTTCCCAGGATACCAGTTTCCTGATGTACATCAGGCAGAAGGAGTCAGAGCCAAAACTGTGTGGGACAAAGGGAAAGGGAGAAGGCACTACTGGAAGAAGATCTTGTGAATCCAGATAAATAGAGAAGATAAATAAGTCTGTGAGTAGCTAACACAGTCTTATTAGTCTGCTTCAGTAAAAAGGAGCAGCTGTGTCACTGTCAGGTAATGCTGAATGTGTGAGAAAATATGGAGTTGGACCAGACAGGAAGGGATAAATTTGGGAAGCAAACATAGAACAGAGAGCGTGAAAAAGGACTGTATCAGAAAGCTTATACTAGAAATTATTTTTTTCCAATGTTTGCATTTGGTGTGTTAACCTCATTTTATTTTGAGTGTTATTTAGGAGGAAGACATCAGAAGAACTGAATAGCCCGCTTGCTCCCAGCGGAGCAAGGGAGCAACTTGCTCCCTCTAACTCCCTCCCTTAGTTAACTCCTCGCTAACTAAGGATAAACTGGAAGATAAATCTGTTGTTCTATAGAGTTCCTAATGACATTAAACATTATCTTATTTCTCCTCATCCTTTTCCCCTAAAGCCAAAAGGATACATGCTAAAATTGGTACAACTCAGATATCAGCAAGGCCCCCACGCAAGGATTACATAGAAATCTGTGAAGTGTTCTGTCAAGCCAGAAATCCAGTTACAACTTGGAAGCTTTCTCAAGAAAAATGACACTTAAGTGCGAGTGTTTGTAATTTTTGATAGCAAAATTATCCCTCTTGTAGATTATTAATGGGTGCCCAAATGGTGGTTAGAGTGAGGCTAGGGTGGAAATGGAATGAACAGCAAGTAGAGAGTGGTCAGGTGTGAGAAAGCATAAGCAACAGAGCGTACAAATGTAAATGAATCAGTTCTCCTTTTGGCCTTCACTCATCTGTCCTTAATGAGTGTGTTTTCCAGGCTCTTGTCAGAACTAAATAAAAAACTGATTTATTCATGTTCATTGTCTTGGAATATTTTTTCCCTTGCTTTTGGTACACTAGCTTTCTTCCTTGCAGAATCAAAGAAAATGGGGCTTTTAAACTCATAGTGCATGAGAGAGAAAGAGATTGTTATAGTCACTTCTCTTATGAGATAGTTCTGCAGCAAAGGACAACTCTGATTAGAAGAGCCATTCCTCAATAAGCAGGTATTTTTTGGAAGGAGAAGCACAAATAATCTTGACATAGCAGGTGATGTTTTAGCCGCAGAAAATCAACACCAACCATTTCAATGCATGACCTGATAGTTCTTTTGGCAAATGTATCTGATGTCAAAATGGTGAGGTTAGTCTGAACTTCATAGATTTCAGTGGGTTTTTAAATTTTGATATTTACCTGGTCATTAACCAAATGTGGGCTTCACATGATGGAATAAAATTTACAAAGGAAATAATATACTAAAGGAATAAAGTCTTCATAAAAGAAGCAAATATCGAGTATAGTTTGGCTGCTGTTCAAAAATGCAGAATTCTGATGGGTTGATTAATGTTAGTAGAAGTTTTGTTCTCAGACAACCTAAACTTTGTGATCAGTGGCAGCCAGCAGAGCAATAGCTAACTTGTCTTTTGATAGATGGAGCTTCTCGTTAGCCAGTTGGGTTAATAAACAGTTTTGAAGGGATTTTTTTATCCCCTCTTATAATGACAAAACTTGCAGTCATTGGAAAGTTTGAATTAGAAAGTAATTTTACATCTTTGTGTCTGCATTCATACATTGCATTTAGGACAGAGTATTTTGTTTTAGATTCCTTTCGCTTTCTTTGAACAAACACTTATAATTTTACTTTATTTTTTAACATATCATTTATAAATGGTATTTTTAAGAAGGCTAGTAATTGTTGAGCTGTTGCTTTTTGTCACAAAAGCAAATAGGTGCCAATAAGAAGGGTTTACAAGTCAATGACCTCTCCTGATCTTTGGGTTATGTCCTGAGTTCTAACAGCTAACATCTGCCACAGAGAAAAAGCTAAACAAGGATCAAAAGAACTGAGTTGATAGTAGGAGAACCCGGACTGAACGCTGCTGAACACTGACAGAGTCAATCAAAAACACACAACATGGTTATTTGTAGGTGAAAGATATACAGAGATGTTCCATTTCTCAGAAATATATTTAATGTGTGCTCGAGTCACACTGGAATTCAACGAATTATTTGAACAGTACTTCAAATAATAAAAAAATGGTACTTCAGTTTCCTTAATGAACTGGGGCCTAAACAAAAGAGTTTTATAAGGAAAAAGACTTTCTTAGTCTTGTAGTTTTCTCAGCTCTAGCTGCATATAGGGGGGCGGGGAGGAATAATTAAAAAAGAAACAGGGAGAACAACAAACAAACAAAATGACAACGTTTAGAACAAGAAATAGCAACCCATCTCCTATTCATCCTTTTCGTTTTTTTTTAAGTAGGCACCACAGATTGTGAAAAGAAGATGGATGGAAAAAAAAAATCAAGACTACATAAGGATTAAAAGCAAAGAAACTTCTAAAAACAACTGAACTCGTCCCAGTCCTTCAGAGGGACACAGTGGTAAAGTTAGAGTACTAGAGGGATGAGGGTGTTGATCAAGCCAAGATATTGAAGGTGGGACCAAAAAAGTCTTCAGCCTTTATTTTAGATTTCTCCCCTGCCATTACAGGATGGACTAAAGAAAGCACTGGTTTCCTTCACATTAATTTTTATAAATGATGTTTTTTCTACAGGCGGAATAATTTCAGCTTGATCATACATACTGTTTATGGATGGAAATGTTTGCAAGGAGAAAAGACAACTTCAGCAGGTTACTTTTCATAGAGTTTTTCTGCAGATCTACTAGGAACTAGTAGGTGGTTGGCACTGCTGAGAGATTTTAGGGTGAAATCGTGGCCAATGGGAATTTTGCCATTAGCTTCAAAAGAGTAAGATTTCATCCTAGGTCTTATTTGACTAGTTAGAAAGAGCTTATTTTTCTATTCTTTTTCTGTGCACAAACTGTCAAGATTGCATGAAACAAACCATCCTGATTTCCAGAGGGCCTTTCAAAAGCCGAGTGATTGCCAAAATTGCAAATCCAATTTGTTCACAGATTGACCAGTGTGTGATCATTCCAATTATATTTGGCACATGTCAAGAGGAAGAATCAAACCTCCCTCTTTTTGGATCACTTATAAACACTTCAAAAAATAAACTCCCGATATAATTAGCTGCTGAAATGCTTGGCATGTTGCCCTCAAAAAATTCCCCAACAGAAGAAAACACATCCCCTGGATTCTTCCCGGGCACGTTCATCAATAAGCTGCTCAGACCTTGTCCCCTGCACCTGCAGTGATTAGTGTAAGCCTCCTGACTGCCTGTGGATACCCCAAAAAACTAGTTTTCCCACAAGTGAGGTACAGGAGCTGTTTCACAAGACCTGGACAACATGGCAAAATCATTCCCTCTCCCCAGTCTCACCCTGCCCAAGCTGCTGCTGAAGCCAGGCTGCAAGCTGGAGGGATCCAACAACACTCATTGGCACCCTTATCTTTCAATAGCCCTTTAACTGAGGATGCTGAGGTTTTTGGACATCAGTGAAAGTGTGATCGGCCTTATGTGTCTGAAACCTTGCACAGGAGCTATCTTTTCTGACAAATGTCTGCCTTTTACTTCTTAAAAAATCCTTCACTTCTGCCTTTTGCATACTGCTGCCAGAAGAAAAAGGTAAAGGTGGTAAGTAGGCAGGTTATTCATTTCTGCTGCTATCTTACACATGTTTTCAGTTTCCTTCCAAGTCATTGTCAAGACAATGCTCAGAAGCTGAGAAACAGAAAAATATGCTGCTGCAGATGGAAAGTAGAAGAGCTGGTAGATGTGTCATGAAAAGCAAGCTTATTTAGGAAAACGACATTTCTGAGAACAGTTTGGCAAGAAAGAAGATGTGCTTTTGGACTTTATTTAAAGTTGTTTTTTATCTTGTAGTCAGAACAGTGGAGACCTTCCACTGCTTAAAAGAGATTAGTTCTGAAAGTAATTCACAGTCCCCCGGTGCTCCAACTTTCACTCTGTGCTGTTAACTCTCTCCCTGTTTCTTTAAAGCGGGTCTCAGGATCACCCAGATCTTGACCCTGCTCCCACAGCACTTGTAATGCTTCTCAGTGTTCTGCTTTATTAGCAAAGTTCATAAGTACCTATTCTGCGTGCCAAGACCATCAATAAAAATATTTAATCAGGCCTATCTCATGACCAGTTTGCAAAAAAGCCCTTTTCAGCTCCATAGATACCCTCTCAGAGAAACACAACACATTCTCCCTGTTAGGTATTTTCTTCCCGATTATCGCTTTCCATTTCTTCATCTTCTCTGTCACAGTTTAGTTTTCATGTAGGAAATGATCAAAGACTACAACAAGTGTTCTAGACAAGTCCAGATAGACTCCCACTGCTTCATACCCTTCCCCAGAAATAGCTATCACAAAAGCAGACAGATAAGTCTTGTATAATCCTTATTTGGTAAATACTATTGCACTTCTTTCCACATCTTTGCTTGTGTTTTTCTTCAGAATTGTTTTAAAATCATGAATACTGACAAACGGGTTGGTTGATGCCAGGTTCCTGTTTTTCTTTCACAAAATATAGTGCGTTAGTTTATTATTTTATTACTAGTTTATTATTCTCTGGTCAAAACCTACCACAGTCAGTGTGATGGATATATTTAAAAGTTTCAGCTTCATGTGCCAGTTTTCTAGCTGTTCTGGGATCATGTGATCCCTCTCTGTTTTCTCTACAGTCTTCCCGTTGAAAACTGGTGAGCCACTTCATTTCAGAAGTATCTCAACAAAGAAAAAATAAATTGAATTTTCAGCTTAAGTTAACATCATTAAATTTTATGAGATTGTTACCCAAGGACTACACTTCTGAGAGAAAAATAGTTACACCTGTAAGGATATGTAAACTCTGCCACCAGTTTTATGAAAATAGCTTTAAGAGGGGTAATCTTTGTACCTACTAAGAGAGGATCTCCCTCGTTCCTGCTCATTTAAAAACCTGCTTTAAAGATAACAGACTAAAAACTGATTAGGAATCTCCTCCAGAAGACTTAGATTTTTTATGTTTCTGCTTTACAAGGCAGAGTAGCAATCTCTACTTGCATGAATGGCACTGAGACACTGTTCCTCCTTTACAAACCTGTATTTCTGGATATCTGTACATCAGCCCCTCAGATCGTTCCAGGCAGAAACTTGGCTTCCATGCTCTCAAGTGCAGATGGGAAGGGTTTTCTTCCCTTCCTCCATCTGACAAAAGTAGATTTGATACCATGCAAGCCACACCACTGGAATGCAGTAAATAAACAAGCATTTCAATGAGATATTAGCAGCCTCAGTTAGTTTGTTTACCTAGTTTTAACTCAAATGATCTCAGCTTAAGGCATTGTGCAGTTATTTTGCTGTGCCTGGGTTCCTGTATTCGTTCTGTCACCTAGGATAAGGAATGCGAACAAAGAGCTTTGTAACATTCAGGGACAACATGCACCAAGGCATCAGGATCATGCGTAAGAACCTGTAGTACGTGCTTGAATCCCACATATTTCTGGGATTCTTTACCAATAGCTCCTGAGAGCACTGCTACTGTAAGCACTGCTTACGCCTACCCAGAGTGTGAGATTCTGGGCAAGAAGACACAAATCTCTTCATTCCAGAAGGTAAGCCACTGCTGTGCCATTTTCTGATCATTTCCATAAGTTGAGGGAAATGCAAGACACAGAGAAAAACCTAATATTCCAGAATTTCCCAATCATTCTCTCCTTTCAGAAGGCTAAGGCATCAACACTGGATTTCCTGCCATAAAGTTCTCTGATTGCCATACCCCAGCTGCAGGGTGTATCTCCTGTGCAAGTCCCTCCTGGGGTCAGTGCTATGAATATCCCCTCCAGCAGAGCAAGCTGAGGCAGGCAGAGCCACGGCTGGCATTTGGCTTGGAGAACATCAAGTTACATGAACATCAGCTTTTGCAATCTGATTCACAGCCTGAGAAAAGGCTGCAAGTTTTCAGGGTGATATGCAAACAGATTCAATAGCAGGTTGCAGCCTTACTAGTTATTTTATTTAATCTGAAGAGATTCAAGTTACAATGAACATAAAAAGCCTTAAGAATCCCCATTCCACTTAAATTTCATCCCTTCCTCCCTACTCACTGTTTTTTTCCAGAAGGGAGTCCAACTTTTAGAAAGACGGTGAAAGGAGAATAAATATTGCCTGTCTGTTGTACCTTCGTGGCCCTCTGAAATTAATTACTTTAATTGTGGAAGGGCAGTGCTGTCTGCTACAAACTACAGAGGTAATCAAGAATCTCAAAGGAAAAGTTTTATCGTAAAAGAAGTTTAAAAATACCCAACTTCTGTCCTTTCTCCCTCTCCAACTTAAATGCTAAGCCAGAGCCATCCAGCTCTGCTTGGGCTTGTACTGAGTACTCTCTATGGCCACACAAGGAGATGGACATCTCTAGAGGGCAGCTCTAGCAGCCTCAGGGCATCTCAAAAGCCATCATCTTTTTAGTTCAGCTGATGATCTAGAATGAATTGAAAGCACAGTTTAAAGGAATTTACTCAAAAATCCACATAGTAAAGGCATAAGAAATTAAAAAATATGAATTTGGTAGGCAAAACCACCACTCTTATATAGACAGCAAAGAGGCTTCTCAGAAGGTCAGAAAAGAGCAATAAGCAGTTTTTCCCCACTGGATCACACCCAAAGCATCTTTCTGAGCTTTAATGACCACCAGTGTGGCAGCCTCTTTGAGCAAGTTCTCAAGCTGTGCTGCCTCTATTGATAACAATGCTAATGGCTCACGGGGAGAAAGTCTGCAAGTGCATTTTAAGCTGAAAAGCAAGCCAGAAAGCTCCCACAGTTCCATGCAACTATGGCAAAGGCTGAAGAAGTCTGAATAGAAGTGGAATCGGAATTCAGTGTGGTTCTGCTAGGCAGAAAAACTGAAAGTTTGTGGTTTTATCTATCTTCAAAGTACAACACTAAATATCTTTTCTTTTTTCCCTTGTACTGTTACAGCCCTAGCAGTCTGATGATATAGGAAATGCAAGATCCGTAGGAAAAGATGATAGATTTTTATATGCCAAACAAGATCTGAAAGTGCTAAAACCAGCCAACACCACTCTGCAGCCATCACAGTCAGCGCCCCTTGTCAACAGAGCTGGATAACTCCATCTACTCTTCACTGGTGCTTTTCTGAATCCAATGCATTTCATCCAGGTATCAAATAGTGGCTGGCACTATGAGGACAAACCTCAGTGAATTGTATACACCAGGGTGAACACACCTCCACTAATGCACAGAAGAATCAGGTTACCAGTAGGAGAATATTTTTCATCAGACAGACAGTGTGACTATGAGCTCTCAGAGCTGTTCCCCTTCAAAAGGTGACTTGAATTAAAATTCATAATTCTATCTGTGTTATAGAAAGAAAACTTGTTCCTTGTTCCTTGTTCATTGTAAGTTTTCTCTTCCACAAATGTTAAACTCTTGTCTCTCTCCTGTCACTCCATTGGGACTAATGTCATTACCATCTTTCTTTGAAAATCTCCAACTCTTCACTCATTCTTTCAAATTGTTTAATTCATTAAAATAATTGAATTCAACCCAGATCAATTATTGTGTTCTCAGCCTTTCTCTGTCTTTTCTTGACATATCTTAACTTGAAGTTTGCTACTTCTACTTCAGACCCCAAGAAGAGTTAATTATTCCAAGATCTTCTTGTTTCACTTGCATAGAGATTTGCAAAGTGCCACAAAACAAAGACCATTATATTTTTTGTTGAGCGTCATTATTTTAATGACATATGTTAAACAGACCTCCTAAATTGTAAAAAAAAATATAATTAACAACATTAGCTCCTGCATTACACTTTTTTTGTTTTTTTGTTTTTTTTTTTTTAAAAAGAAAGAAATTCTGTAAAATAATGGGGGGGGGAAATTGGAATAATCTTGTAAACAGAACTGCCGTGAAGTAGAAGAAGTGATGTTTTATGCTTAAGACTGTCCTTATTCATAAGACTGCCTCATTAAGGCAATGAAAGATTTTGCACCTCCTGTCACTGATGTTCAAAGATCTGACTGCGTGGTACATTATGTGCAAACAATCGATCACCACCTCTTTCCAGAGGAGCATTTGTCCTGTGTCTCCAAACAGCTGCTCTCATGATTTTTGGAGAAGTTGTTGTCTCAGGACTTGAATGCATGTGCTTCTATGCACATTCAGCCCCAAATCCTTACTTCTTCTGTTGCTTATCTTCAGTACTTTTTAAAAGAAACCAAAAATAGAAGTTGTTTGATTAAAGCTTCGTTAGCACAAGAGTTTTTTTAAGCTTGTTAATACAGATATTTTTCCTCAATTTGTGTCCTTGCTTAGTTTTGTACTTGTTCTTTTTCATCATGTTTTTCTGTAATAACCATCTAGTTAAGACATTTGTTTCTTTTGATTTACTCTTCTTTTCCTAAAAACTTCATAATGAAGCCCTCTTCATTTTTCTTTCTTTAAATTCTAATTACGTTGTCACTATTTTAGAACCTAAGAATTATGTCTATGTGCGTAATTCATAACTTGGTTCAGTGGCTGACCTCTGAAATATGGGCTGGTGAAAGTTTATGGCCAGCCTAAAGGGATTATTGGAAATGCTGGCATACTTCTTAAATAACACTCTTGCTCAAACTAAGCATTAGTCCAACCCAAAGCAATTTAATTTGTTTCAAACTATCCAGGTTTTATCATAATTACATTTTCATTTGGAGTCAAATTTTAATTCATCAAAGTGCACTGAGCTGGTATTCTAGGTGTCATCTTACTGGAGCAATGCTGTAAAGATAATATATATTTTTTAAAGATGTGGATTTGTGCTGCCATCTGAGCGGGATGTCACAAGACCAATGCTGTTAGCTGAGCAGGCACCCAAGGGCAGGAGCTGTCCTCCATGTCCTGGGGCAACAGAAGTGGCTACTTCTGCCACGTGGCATTTTCCATCTGATTTGTAGCTGAAGATTTTACCTAGGACTCAAGTGGGTTGAATAGTTTGTAAGGATTGAGATCACTCACTACCATACCCTGGGAATCACCTTGGTAGGGGCATATTTACAGGAGCTAGGAAGAAATAGAGTGTCTTTACAAGACAGACTAAAACTCCAGTGTGTGGTATTATAGCTCTGGGTTCTGTGTGTCAAAGAGATTCATAGGTGTAATCAGGCATCCTGTGTTTTAGCAGTTCACGCTGTTCTGATACCAAAAATATTTCCTTGAACACAAAGTCTCCATCACGACTGTTAACATATCTGAAACAACATGAACTGCAGGCAGGATTTTCAGAAGCATTCACTATTTGTTTAACCGTGACTTGGAAAATTAAAGTTATTCCCCACTACCAACGGTGATTTCAGCGAATCTGCTTTTAAAAAACCCTTAATTTTTTCAGGATACTGGCATTATTCCATGGATCTGGAGTTGAAATTATGCTCACATTATTTTACCAGACAGAAACCAGTCTAAGCATTTTTTGAAATCAATAATTTTCCTATCCTTTCCACATATGAAGTGGTTCTGTTTTCTCTTAACTTCTCCATAAATCTTTAGATACTGTCAGAATGCAACATGATTTATATTCATTATGCTTCATAGATGTTTCCCAGAGGTGCCAAAACAATAAACCATGGATAACAGATAAGTTATTGCTGATAACTCAACCAAGAAATATATGACAACTGTGATAGTGTGGCATGCTCACAGCAATTATTTGTATTCTCTGAGAGACAGAAATTATTCCAGAGCTTGGGAGCTCAAAGCTTCTAATCCAGCTGTTAGGAACAGAAGATACAGCCAGGCTGCAGAGATTGCTCATCTCCTTGTCATCACGTGGGGAAACAGGCAATTATTTCTGTTGAGCCTGGGCGCAGGTTTCTCTCTGAAGGAACTCAGACTGGTAGCACTTAATTTCTCCAGGGAGAAACATAATTTGTCCTATTCATAAGCAAATAACTAGGTTAGCAATTAGCATGAGAAAAGCCTATATGCAGATGGTGGAAGGCAAAAGAGTTGGAACCTCCAGTGGCTACCAAAAAACATGGTGAGGGCAGGTGGGATGATGAGAGTGCCTTGTGTCCTCGCTGCCTCTGTCCAAGGTCAACCAGGCAGAAGGGCTTTGCCAGGAAGGGGACAGGAGATGTGGGGAGCCCAGGCATGGTGCAGCCATTCTTAGACAGTGGTCCACAGTGCAATTGACCACTGGAATTTGGAGAAACCCTGTGAAGATATGCTATATCATAGGATCATAGAATAGCTTGGTTTGGAAGGGACCTCAAAGATCATCCAGTTCCAGCCCCCCTGCTGTGGGCAGGGTTGCC
The DNA here is from genome assembly GCA_016647715.1 of Pavo muticus. Lineage (NCBI taxonomy): Eukaryota > Metazoa > Chordata > Aves > Galliformes > Phasianidae > Pavo > Pavo muticus. The sequence continues at coordinate 1,616,373 of JACDJE010000068.1, read as the reverse complement.
AACAACTAAATTACGCACTAGACCAGGCTGCCCAAGGCCCCCATTAAACCTGACCTTGAACACCTCCAATATGATATGAAATTAAAAATGGAACACAAGTATTTTATCAGCAATATATTTGTAGCATGAGTGGATTTCACATCATAATCACAGGCAATAAATGCTCTCTGGAGACCAGCAAATAATCACGGACCTGAAAATCTCATGGAATGAAAGGCACTCTGTTCCCTCCCAGCAGCATAGCATTACAGGCAACATTCAGAAAACACGAATGAGTTTAAAAATAAAACAAATAAACAAGCACATCACCCTCCACCACTCCCCAGCACAGAATCTCTTCCTGAAAAAATGAGCTGGCAGCAAAGCTGGTTCCTCTGACTGCCACACCTGAGATGTAGGGCAAAATTCATGCTTTTTTTTTTCTTCTGTATGTGTACATGTAGATTGAGATGCCAGAGCTACACTTCATGTCAGCTGAGTTCCTTGGATAGTCAGAAGAAAAGCTGGCCACCAAGCATCCAAACATACAAATCATGTTCTGGAGGAGACTCTTCAACAGCTGAAGTAAAATCATTGAATCTTTTGAGAAGGGACCTTTTAAGGTCATCTGGTCCAACTCCCCTACAATGAACAGAGACACCTACAGTTAGATCTGGGTGCTCGGAGCCCCATCCAGCCTGGCCTTGGGTGTCTCAAGGACAAGGGTATGCACCACCTCTCTGGGCAACCTGTTCCAGTGCTTCACCACCGTTATTGTAAAAAAAAATTTCCATATATTCTGTCTATTCAGTCTCCCCTCTTTTAGCTTGAAGCCATTTCCCTTGTGCTGTCACCACAGCCCCTTCTAAAGAGTCTCTCCCCTTCTTTCTTACAGCCCCTCTTTAGATACTGAAAAGCCGCTATCAGGTCTCCCCAGAGCCTTCTCCAAAAGTAGCTGACAATCTCTGAAATGCTCTGAACTCACCACTAATTTGGAAAGGGGATAGATACAAGCTCCACTTCTTAGATTGTAAGGTTCTTTTATGCCTCTTGTCGTCCTTTCTAATTAACTTGTAAACTTCCTAGCAGGAGCAGGCTCTTGCATGATTGCCGAGGATTGCAGATGCTGGCAACACAGCAGGCAATTACTCTGACAGTGCAAGGTCCCACCATGCCACCACAGCTTCTACTGATACTTAATACCCCCTTGTCTTCCTCCTTACAAGCAGGAGACAGGACCAGCCTCAGTATGGGCACGTTTGCAGTTACCGCAAGCCAGCTTCTTAGCCAGGTAATCCTGATTTTGAAGGAACATCATCAGTCTGCAGCCAGAGCTGCTGGGTGGGAGCAGCTGGAGGTTTTGTTCTGCTCTGTGCTTCACTCAGCTGGCACCGATTCACTGACACCAGGGTCAATATGAGCAGCATCAGACAAAAACAGTTGATATGGACCTACAGCAAAATCACTGATAGTGCCAAGGTTAGATCTGAGAGTTACTGACCTTTGTTTGGTCAACAAAAACAGGCTGCTACTCTTAAAACATTGTGTTGTTTGATTTTAAAAAAAAGAAGATATCGGCACTGTGTAGGTTTAATATAGATTGAATGATGAATCCTTGCAATCTTCTACCAGCAATGTCTATGTAGTAAGGATTTCCCAATTTCTAACATATAGTTTGTATTATGAGATTGTAATTATTATTACTACAGGAATCAATGGAAATGTAATTTCCGTATAAAAGTAAGGCGTTTGTGGTGGTGGCTATCTGTCTGGACGCACTGTATGCAGACACTGGGGTATGTGCAGCCCAGCAGCAGGCACATGCAGAGAGCCAAATCCTTCCTGTAGCTGTGTTAGCTGTAGGGGAAATTAATCCATTAGCCACACAATTTTGGCGTTTCCCGAGAAGCGGTTTATTTTTATATTCCATGAAAACCACTTCCAGTGCAATCTTTGTCAGAATGCCCTAAAACTATCACGGTGCTTTTGGGGGAATAAACCACCGATGGTGAGAGAGGCCTGCGGTTCCATGGGAGGAAAGCGGTGTGAGCGGAGCTAGAGCAGCTGCAGCTCCCGAAGGCAGTCCCTAGGTGTCACTGAACACCGCGGCTGGCTGAGCGCGGGCCGAGCCGTTCTGTGCCGCGCTTGTAGTCTCGCTCTGAAGATAATGATGTATTTTTACCAGCTGGAAAGTTATAGCTTGCATATTTTAATGCATACTCAGACCTTGCATTTCAGTAGTGAAATAATTGTCTACTGAAAGTTAAGGGAGATGGGGTATGAGACAGACGGGGCTGCTGCAGGCTGCCAGGCTGTCACTGCCTCACGTGTCCTGGGGGCTCAGTCTTGCTGCTTCCCACCCAGCAGGAAAAACTGCTGCCTGGGCACGGTCAGGCTCTCTCAAGTTCCTCTGAACATTTTCCCTTTCTTTTTTCCTTTACAAAATAGCTTTACCCCCACAGCCTGCCCACACATTGCACACTGCTCCTTTTTTCTGCCTGAGGTGTCTGGTACTGTCAGAGCACCCGGCTCCCCATCATAGAATCATTAAGGTTGGAAAAGACCTCTGAGATCATCTAGTCCGACCGCTGTCCCATCGCCACCATGCCCACTGAACCGTGTCACTCAGTTGTGACAGGTAGCATTTGTCTGCCTTTACGTTGTGATACAGTGAGCTGTGCGATAGAGGCGTATACTCTGCACTGAGGGACAGCCAGCATTTCCCTGGACTTCCAAAGCAGCCCATAAAGGAGTGATCTTATAGCATGAAAGTTACCGGTCAAATGGTACCTTTCCCTTACAAAAATGAAAAATACTTGCAAACAGTAAAAACACTCTCAAGGGGAAAGGAGACTCTGCTAAAAGTGGGAGAAAGTGGTTCTCTTTGAAACTGAAAGAGAAAAGGTATTACATCTAAAGTGAGAAAGAAAAGCAACACATGGTTTGTGCTTGCAGAACAGAGGCTGTAAAGCAGAAACATGCTCCACCAGCAGATCCAGACAGGTGTTGCTGTTGCTGCTGCAAATAACACCAGACAAATAGCACTGCCTTGGACTGGAAAAACATCCAAACCTGAGGATTTATTCTCTTGGTCAGAACATCTGGCAACTTTCTGTATGGTGCATTAAATCGTACCCAAAGTTATGCTATCTTGAATTCTTCAGTGCTCTGTTCAGTGTACTGGGATGGCACAAGTTTAGCTCTACTTAGACTTTGCTTCTTCATCCTTCATCAGTATTTCAGTCCTCTTATTGTGCTTATTTGGCACAACTGAAGTAAAGCCTTTAGTTTTTCTGTTAAGTCTGGGTCTAGGTGGACAAAATTAGAGCAGTTTAATGTAGTTCTTGTATTATTTCTGTATCAAGTGGAAAGACAATAAAACATCACTGGAAGAAGCAGGCATTTTTTGTACCATAGGAAATCAACGCTACTAACATACATAGCTGTATATTTGTTGTAAACATCAACACTTTAATAATATATACAAGGCATGACCCTGCTTAACAGCTCTCAGGCCCTCACTGCTTGGCACACACTCATATTAATAACACTATTCATGATTTGTACTGTAGTTGTACCTAAGAACCAAGTCACAGAACTAGACTCAGCTGCTCCATGCTCTGCAAAGACAGGACAAAAAGCCAGTCTGACCCAGTGAGCTTCAAGGTCTTCCCAGAGGGGAGGAGAAAGGCAGGTGAGAAGGCCAGGAAACACCACTCAGCACCTTAGGTCTCAGCACTGCAGCTGCTATTAACACTAACAGTACACTGCTGTCACCTGCTTGGCCTTGGGACAGTGCTCGTTAGGCATCATAGAAACAGCATCTGAGGACAAGTGTGAGGGTCATAAAGAGTCATGCTAAGGTGGGATGGTGGCATCACAGGAGACACTGAGTTGGTGTTTGCTTTGAAAGTATTAAAATCATGTGTAAATTTTTGTCTGACTAGAAAGGCTTTGGAAGAGCCAGTGGTTCAGAGATGAGGTTGTTGCAGTAACTGAGATACAGTAGGTGGGAATCTGAATGAAAATCTTATCTGAGTGCATGGACAAAAAACACATATCTTACGGATGTGGAGTCAGAAAACTTCAGGGAGAAGCTCAGTATAAGCATACAGATGCAAAGAGGGGAAAGAAAACCACTGCCATGGGCATGATCGGGAAGATGAGATATTTCTGAGTGACTGAGAGGGATGGAGGAAGGCATGCATAGGGGATCTTTTGGGATGGGATGTACCAGTTTCAACACCTATATGTTACCAGCAGAACTGAGAAGATCTGGGTTTTGAGTTTGAGCAGCCAAGAAAAGCTCCAGAGCAGGGAAGTGAAATCCTGATCTCAGCAAGACAAAAGATGACAGTTACATTAATGATTATGAAAAAAAAATTACCCACATTTTTTTGTTTGTATACCTTTGAAAAAATGAGATTCTATGAGAAACCTAAGGTGCACTTCCTGGTGAACACTGCAAAATCCTGGGGAGTGACATGAAAAGACCCCCAGGCACTTGCAGCAGTCATGCTGACATATGTGTACCTGTTCTCTTACAATAGCCGGTAACCTCCTCTTGGCCAGAACTCCTCAGTCTTTTAATTCTAAAAAATATTCTTATTTATTTTTTAACACTGAACAAGTATAACCCTTGTTCTTTCATTCTGTCTCTTTCTGTTATCATCTGCATGTAACTCAGGATGTAAAAATTCAAGAAATGTGTCCCAAAATGTATTTTCCTATCAGATAATACATAAAAGTAATTGTATTTCATATTTTAAGTATGTTACAGTGGCAAAATAAGCAACAGTGCTTATTTTTAGTTATGGTATATAACATGCACAGGATATAATTATAAAAATATGCAGTCGATTATGGTATCGGTATTTAATGAAAGCAAATATAAGGGTAAGAAGAAAGATAATTTTTAAAAAGTTAAAGGTTATTTTAATAAAGTGCTATTAGGGCAGAAGATCTTACCTCACTTAGGTAACTTTATGGCTTTATAGCATCTACAGATGGGAATAAGTGTACGAACAGAGCTGCAAAGTCAGCAATGGACCTTCTTTTTACTGTCTTATGGGGTAATATAAAATTATCTTAGTCTACGTAATGTAAGTGGATGTGATAATGAAGTTGTAAAGTAGTCCAAAGAAGGAAGAATTGCTTGGCTCTTTAACAGTCAGCTTGTTTTACTGACTTGTTGCTCATGAAAAGCCTCAGATCATTTCTGCCTCTGACTTACAGAGTTCCCAGGGCACCTCACTTCCTATCCACCCAGCTAAAGCTGAGGTGGCACAATATGCTTAGAGTGGTTGCCGTAGTAGCTAAATTACTGCTCAAACTGTTACCTTATTTTAGCACTAATATGGTTTCCTCTGTTCAGGCAAATCTGAAGATAAGGTCATGAGCTGATGCAGAAGTTACCAGCTCCACAAATACAGGTGTAGTAGTATGTTGCTATGTGATGCAACTGCAAAAACATTGCAGAGGTTTTAGCAGCTCACAGACCCAAGACAGAGGTGCATTGCCATTGTAGGAAGAGCAAGCTCCTACTTGGACAGGTGGTTTACCTCCAGAAGATTCCTCACTTGGAATACTGTGTTGAAAGCTGACTGTTGCACTTGTGGATATCCCCTCCTTGGAGATAATCCAGAGGAAGACAGCAAGAGTGATGATAAGCTTGGAAACTTACGCCCTGTGAAAAAAAGATGGGCTGTTTGGGATGAGAAGATACAAAAAACTGATGAAGAAGTGAAGAATCTTCTCTCCACACTAGCAGTGAGCAGTGCACTACCACTGCCAGCATCTTACACCATCATAGCTTTAGTTAGGTTAATAAGAAATGAGATGCTATGAGAACTCCGTGACAAAGAAGAAGGGATCTGGGGCTTTCCATGGGCAAACGTGCTAATAATAGACTAGTTGCAGCAAGAAATAATCAAGAATATCATTAGGATTTTTTTCCTCGTTATCACAGTAACAAAGCACTGAGGAAATTTATGGAGCCTGCAGGTTAGACATGGGTTGTCACAGATATCTGTGAGGAGTCAAGGATAGAATACACTCCAGTCCCTTTCTGTGATTCCCTGATTTAATTAAGTCAAAGAATTGGAAGTTAATAATGTGTAATACTGCAAATCTCATAACAACTTGATATGCCACCTGCATATTCAAAAAGAGAAGTTCTATCCAAAGAAAATCCATCTTCACTAAAGCGTGCTTCCATCTAAAGTTGCTGCTTTTCATTTCAGTTTGAAATCTATAACACTAAAATATTAGTAGTTCATCACTTTAAAGCACTGTTCAAAACCTAGAATTCAAAATAGAATCATACAGTCATGGAATGGTTTGGGTTGGGAGGGACCTTTAAGATCATCTAGTTCCAACCCTCTGCTATTGGCACAGACACCCCCCTCTAGACCAGGTTGCTCAAAGCCCCATCCAGCCTGGCCTTGAATGCCTCCAGGGATGGAGCATTCACAACCTCTCGGGGCAACCTGTTCCAGTGTCTCACCACCCTCACAGTAAAGAATTTTTTCCTAATATCTAGTCTAAATCTGTCCTCTTCCAGTTTAAAGCCATTTCCTCTCGTCCTGTTGCTACATGCCCTAATGAAAAGTTCCTACCCAGCTTTCTGTAGGCCCCCTATAGTCCCTTCATTTCAAAAGAAAAAAAAAAATTCCCCCAAAACAACAACAAAAAAACAGCAAAAAATCTCCAACTCCACACCCTATCCTTTACAAGTATTATCTTTCCTCTCTTTCTCCAACCTGCCACTCTCAGTGCAATACCTTCTGTGCATATACGGCAGTGCATTTAATGCTGGACTCCAAGTCCTCAAATCACAAATGTCTTTCTATGGGCAAGATCAACTGTGCCACTTTAAGCCTGCTGATGCTCTGGGATCAAAGGCACAGCAGTGTGCTGCCTTTACACCTGATTGCTAGAGCGACAAATCAGATTTGCCTTTCAGTCCCAAATTCACCATGCAAAGTGCACCGACATAATAAAAATTTCATTAAGCAGCTTTATTTTTTCCACATAACAAACTTCAAAGGAAATGAGAACTTGGAGGAAATGTGTATGATATAAGGAAAAATACAACTCCAAATAAAGGATACCGTGGAGAATTGGGAGGTTCCTTTGCAGAAGCATTAACTGCTTGCAGCTGGATATCACTCCACAGCACTGAAAATCAGGCCAGCATTTTTTAACCAAGCTGATCCATTTTCCACTTATTACTCATAGAATCATAGAATTGCTCAAGTTGGAAAAGACCTTAAAGATCATCAAATCCAACTGCAGTCTAACCATACTACCCTAACTCTGACAACCTTCCGCTAAATCATGTCCCTGAGCACCACATCCAAACGGGTTTTAAACACATCCAGGGATGGTGACTCAACCACCTCCCTGGGGAGCCTATTCCAGTGCTTAACAACCCTTTCTGTAAAGAAGTGTTTCCTGATATCCAACCTAAACCTCCCCTGGTGCAACTTGAGGCCATTTCCCCTCGTCCTGTCACCTGTCACCAGTGAGAAGAGACCAGCCCCGCTCTCAAGTATTTATCAACACTAATCTGTACTAACCTTACCAAACAGTAACTAAGTGCAGAGTTTGGCCTTAAATATTCTGTTGCAAAAAATCTGTCTTCTTTTTATGGAGGGTGTATGTTTTCCTTCATGATATAAATGTCAGGAATCAGTGAGTCCTAATTCCTAAAGAGACTGAATGATGGTGCAGATTAATTTGAAAGGAGACCATCTTGGAGCACTGCCAAGAATGACTGAATTTTTCTTTTTTGCTTTGAGGAGATGCTAGCGCCCTTTAGTTTCCCATTAGCACATTGTGTGGAGTGGAGGCATCCTAAGAATCACTCAGCCTTCATCAAGGCCTTCAGAGAACAGCAGCTCAGTCCCTGTGGCCTTATAGGCAGAACATTTACAGCGATATGTGCAATCCTCTTAACTCGTGTAATGGAAGACTGATTGCAGCAAGTAATTAGATATCAGCATATTCCAAAATGACAAAGGGCTCAAAATTAGAAATCCTGTTTAATTCCATAGCTATAGCACATACTTTGTGTTCTAGAGATTTTATTTTGCTTCATTTTATTTTTTTTCTCATATGCCAAGCTCACTTATTCTTGATCACTGGCATGCAAAGTAAATCACAGCTTGCACACTTTGCTATTTTTGGTTTAAGAGATGTATTTTTTGCATTTCAAGAACGTGCAATAGTTTGTTCTTCACATAATTTCCAGTGTATTTGTTCCACACGATTTCATGCGTATTGAACAATGCAAAGCCTGCCTTGTTAACAGTAAAAAGAAGAAAACAAAATTAAGTTGAAAAATGTACAAGATAAGAAGGAAAGCAAACAAACAAAACAAAACAAACCTCAGGCAATATTAATAAGTGTCCTCTTAAAATAAGTGGTGGCTAGTGAATATTGGAACATAAAATTACCTAAATCCCATGTTTCTTGTCAGAACTGGCTTCTAGAAGAAAAATAGATTCCATTTAGCTGTTTCATGTTCTTATGCTTTCAAAGCAAGAGTGACAAATTAGTGCAGAAAGCTTCATTTACATTTTTGCACTTCACTATTATTGTGTATACTTTTTGCAAGTCCATAGAGTAGCTATCTAAGGTTCATAACCACTGATCTTGCATCAAACTTGTGGCATTTTAATTTCTGATTTCCATCTGCTAAAACATACACCTGATACAAAAATTAATTAATTAATTAATTAATATGACATAGAAAAACCTGTGGTGTTGGGGCCTGAATCCAATCCATGCCTTCATTTTACAGTACATGTGACTACATGCTTCTTTTATACTCTTGCTGGATAAACAATTGTGTTTAATATTTGTCCTAAAAACAAGTTTGAAAGGCGTAGTCAGTAACTGGCAAGGACAAGTTTTCCCACCCTGAATATGTTATTTTTGATGAATACCTTATTTTGTATTTAGAAATCCCAGTAAAAAAAAAATAAAATATTTAAATGGAGCTTGTGTATCAACTAGAGGTTATCCAAAATACATCTGATCACAAGATGGAAGAGGCAGAATCCTAGAGCCAAGGGTTGAATTAGAGTCATATCTGTTTGCACAACATCTTGAGATAGTATCCGTATTGCCCAGGCCAGTGCAGAGCTCTCTGCAGTGAAAACACCACACCCTGTTCACATTTAAAGCTGGCACTTCGGAGGTAAATGTTCTTTTATACTTATGAAATAGAAGGCATACACTGCATATAATATAGATGCATTGTAGTAGTTACGTTTTATTTCATGTAGTGTTGTTCATGGTTAACCTAAATCTCCTCTATTGTGATTATATGGGTTTCAAGAATTTTGACCAAGGATGAATATTTTTCATTCAACTTATTTTAAACATTGTAAACAGTAGTTTATGCATTCTAATAGTATGGAGAGATTTGCATCACTTCAGCCATGAGATGGTGATACTTAAATTAATTTTGGCCCAACTGCTATTAGGAAATCTGATGTTCATTCACTAGCTTTTCCCTAAACGTTACTCTGACACATGTAATACATTTTCTGTCACACAATTCATGCATCCAGTACAAGATAAAGAATCAGTTTTACACAAATTGGCTCTGTTCCAGTGAAAGTTTCTGCCAGTCAATCAGGTAAGCTTGTTTTTTGTTCAGATGTTATTCTTTTGGACAATTGCCAGCCCCAAAGCTTCAAATGTAAAGCCATATACCAAAAATAATATGATCAATTCAACTAGGAGACTTCTGTCAAGCAAGTGGTTATGGATTTGGGTTAGGTTTTTGATGTTTTTATGTTTCTGCTATTTTTAGAGGTCATTTTGGCCTTATTTTCTTGCTTTTCTCATAAGGCATGTCAAACATTTCTGGGTTTAATGAATGTTGTTTTTTTCATAATAACTTCTGGAGTTCAGGGTTAAGAAAGCTATCAAGTATCAGGAAACCTAAGATAAAATTACAAGAGTTCTTACTACTTCAACTACGTATACAAAGGAGACGTGCTTACCTTGGATGACTGGCTGCCCAGGCATTCTAAAAACATATTCCAGATTGACACTATGTTTTCCCCTTGAAACTTTTTCAAAGGAATTATTTAGTATGGTCAATTACCTGTAAGAACCATGCTTGTTATGAGAGCAATTAGTAGACTACCCATGTTATCCTGAGATTGGCAAGAGGAAAGAGTAATTTGGAATTTTTCTTTTATGGATACTTTTATATTATTTCACCTGCAAACTACATAGTTCTATGTCTTCATATGGGCTTCCAGGTTCAGGTTACCCATGCTTGTCACTATTTCATTTTAGATATTTCATTTCTCTCTGTACAGTTAGTGCTGACCTTGACATTTCAAGTCTTAAAAGTACTTCAAACTTTCTGGTGTTGTTGTTTTGTTGTTTGGTTACTGCTGATGTTGATAAGTGATGGTTTGGTGTGTGGTGTTTTTGTTTGTTTGTTTAAGTTTTTGAATTTCTTTAAGATATTTTGCAATTATTACTGACACTTTACTGTATATGCTGGAATTTACTTGACTTCAGTATCAGAATTGATATGACTACCAAAACTAAAATTAAGGAAGAAAAAACTGGAAATTATATTGTCCCTTTTGTGTGCATTGCTTCTTTTACAGATATGTTTATGTTAATAATTCACTGTAGGGCAATCCCTATGCCCAACAGAAATTGTCTTGCTGCTTGGCTTTGAAGAGATTTATGGAGGAATGGTACCCTTCTCACCTTCAGAGGAAGGAGAAATGTGCTGAGCCCGGGGAGAGGTCACTGGTGGTATGAGGAGAGATCCCTTTTCGCTGAGAGGACTGTGGCCACAGGGATCTCAGTGCTGAGTTGTGATGAAGTCATTTCAAAGGCATTCACATGCTGTCATTGCTGTGGCCAGCCTCAAGTCATTTGCATTCTTCAGAGAGAGATTTATGACTGCAAGACAGTTAAATTACCTCACTACTAAATGAGTGGCAAAGGGTGGCAAAGAAAGCAGAACAGATGCCTTTGGCCAGAGCAAAAAACATTTTGAAAAACAAAGAACTTCTACATGACTATCCCTTGTCCTAAACAGCAGACCAACCAATTCATCCAAGCATCCAAACCTCACTGCTTACATTTAGTGCTAGAAGCCCTGATACCTCGTTACACACTGAGGAAATCTGTTCTTGTTGCTAATACAACTTCCCAAACTCTGGGTGGACTTTCCTCTTCAAGCTTTTTCTGCTTCAGACTTTGATTACTCTGTAACATGAACAAGCATTCCAATTTTACTACAGCTGAGAGACAAGGTGGAATGGCTTCCTCTCCTCCAGTCCAGGCAGTTATGGAGGGACTAATTTCTGTGTGCATGAGGGAAGCAGTAACTTCCCAAATATTGAGACATTTTTTATGTTCACAACAAATGAATGGTGAGGTGCATATAGAAAGTAGACAAGTCTGATTCTGCCATATTCTTCCTGAAATGGCATGATAAGAAATGTGTGAAAAATTCAAGATGGGAAGTGACATGATTAAGTTTACTGTTTTATTTTTTTCTAATATGCAGTGTGCCCTTGCAATCACAGCTAAGCAGTGAGCCATAGTCTCATGGGAGATAGCTCCAAAATTTCCTTTTCTGAGCAGTAGCAGCTCATTCAGAATCCATCACAATGCATGTCTATTTACGGATAGTTTTCCCCATGTGAATTCTTTTGCATTTATTCACATTTAATTTCATCTGTCATTTTGTCATATAATTTTGTGAGCTTCTTCAGTAGCATTCTGCATTCAGCTTTTATTTTGAATTTTCTGAATAATTTTGTATCCAGTGCAAACATTCACCTACCTTGCAATGTTTTTATTCCAGGCTAATTCTGAATGTGTTGAACAGCATAAAATCCAACAGTGATCCTCATAAAACTCTTCTCAGAGTTGTGATCGTGAACATTTATTCTTATCTTTAGTTAGTCCAAACCCTGATCTTCTCTCTAAGCCAGTAAGAGCCTGCTATTTCAACTAGTAAATTGAGAGAAATACCATCAAAAGGCTTTGAAAGTTAAATGACACCATAAGGATCAGTTTATCCCTTTTCTCAGGACATTTATCCATTTAAGCTTTTAAAAATAGGACTTCCATATGCCAGACATCCAAAAAACCCCCAAAACAACAACAACAAAGGATGGGGATAGAGACAGGAAAGCTAAATGTTTTGGTAGTTTTATCTTTGCTCAATATTGGTATTCCTTGCTAGGGATATCTTTTACCATATCTTAAAATCTTCTATTGTACAGCATCTCTTCTTCCCTCCCCAGCTCTGCTAAGACCTTCTTATCTCATCCTAAATCCCAGGATCCTAGCCTAAAAGCACCCAGTTCCCCAGTCCTCTTGTCAGGATTTACCAGTCTCTCCCACCAAAGAACATCTCTTCCTTACTTAGAGGGCAGCTTCTTCACGACATGTAGCTTCATGGAAGATGTTTGAGATCATTTGGTGTTGAAGAACAAAGCCCTATGACTTGGGTGTGATGGCACAAATCCCACAGCACTTTGGCACCATCAGCTCCTCCAGGCTTAGCCAGAACCAGTTGGCTGCTGGTCCCACCATCAGCAGCCTCCACTTCAGCACAGCTGAGCCTCAGTAAAGCCAGAATTACTTTCACTGCCCACCTTACTACCTAAGTACTACCTTGGAGAAAATTTACTCTTCAGTGCTGTTGTAGTAGCAACATCTGCAGTGCACAAATCTGGAGCCACCTAGTAATGATCTTCAATGAGAAACTGAGGAAATTGATTAAGCCAGCAATCACTTTTTCATTTACAACATCTTGTGCCATTATTCTAGTATGCTCTACTTTACTAGCACATAGTGGAGTAACTGTTCTGCTTCATAAATGTGCAGTTTCAACACTTTTAATCCCAAACCTCAGTGTAATTATTTCTTAGAAAACTATGATTTTTCTTCTGGGACAGGAAAATATTTTTTAAGAGCTGATTAAGTGTTATTAACAGTAATTAGCATAATTTGGCAACTTGGAATTTTGTATAACTGAAGTTTTATCCTCCTTTTTTTTCACTTCAGATGGATAGAGAGTTGTCTGCTAATCTTTCCCTAAACACGTATGACTATACCTTTCAGAGATTTTAGGGGCAAAAAAGAACAGTTATGATGCTTCTTCATGCTACTGGCCAGTTTTTCCAAGGCTTATCATTTTGGTCAGCCTACAGAAACGTCTCTCACTTGCATGATGTGATGAAGAGGGAAGACAAGTGGGGGGCTGTTTAAAGGATTTCAAATCATGATCCCAATCTATTGTTATTAAGAGACAAATGACAATTTCTAGATGTATTCTTCATAACATTTTTCATGAAAATCTCAGCCAGACTAATAATAGATTATATAGACTTGTGATTAGTATAACTGATATATATACATATTTAATTCCTATGGTAGTTATAAGAAGAAGCCCACATATAAACAACCTAAACCTAATCTGAAGAGGCTGAGAAATGCTCCTGCAAAAGTATGTCTTTTAGAAAGACTGCTAAAGCTTAGGCAGTCCCCGTGTAGGTCATGACCATCAAAGACAAGCTTTTATAAGTATAGGCTTCTGATTTCATTTTTCTTTCAAAATTTGAAAATAGAGAGACTAAAAGTTATATCTAGCTCAGTAGCACAGTGTACTGAGTAGATATGAAGATGTTCTAAACATTGTCTGCTAATTCCCATGTTAGGTATTTGTAGATGTCTTTGCTATGTAGTTATGTTCTACATTATTGTAGGAGAGCCTCCTTTGCAATGCTGTTTCTGAAATTCTTCCTGGTTTAATTTTGTCACTTCTCAAAAACCTTCATGAAAGTATTGTTAAGAAAAAATAATTGTCCTTGGGTTGAGAAGTTGTGTATCAAGTTTGACCCCATAGTATATTTTTGCTGCTACAAACTTTTGCTGCTGGTAGAACTATCACTGTTCCAGCAGTAGAGAAGGCTGTTATGGGATAATACATACACCATCTTCATCAGATAAATAAAAGATTAACTTCTCTATGTGAGATCTGCAGAATACAGATAGATGAACTAATAAGAAAGAACTGAACCTGAAACAAGTTTTTATTCCTCCAACTTGTCTGATACAAGGAAAAGACTAGGGATCAAAAGATCAGTATGATTAGTTTCAAGAATTCTGCGGTGTGTTTTTGATAATCCTCCCAAAGAAATTACTACTTTTTCACTCCTTTTCTACTAAACTTTTCCTCCCACTTGGTGCCATTAGCTCTGCTGATCCAATACTGCTTGCCTTACTTGCAGGTGTACTCTAAACAGCCCTTTCAAATGATGCCCCAATGGATTATCTGAACAATTTCCCACTGAAGGCAGTGAGTAACCACTGAGTGAGGTAATGTAATTTCAATGAATCAGTTCTATCTGAAATGTCAGATAATGGCCAAACTAGATAATGGAAAATGGAATCCAGCCATATCCCTTTGTGAAACACCAGTTTAATGTGAAATAAAAGCCATTCATCCTTCCCACTCCCTGAATCACATCAGTTGAAACAAAGCAGAAATTTGTCAATGCTGAAATTGAAGTGAAGGCATAGATTCAAGGAAGGACATGAGTAGCAGCAAGTTGAGTGGTGTGATACCAGAAACCTGAAGGGAATATAGATTGCCTTTTTCCTAGACATAGAGTGTGGGCACTGTTCAGTAGTCTGAAAGACGATGGCCACCCTATTTAGATATTGGTTTAATGGCTGAAACCATAACCAGTGAATAAAATATTCTGTTTCTCCTCTCCCCTTTTTACTATGAGTGGAGGTCAAACAAGTGAGGTCAAACTCATATCTCTGAACTCCAAAGGGAATTCCGTAAATATCCAGTTCCAGTGTAGGATGTAACGTTGAAGATGCTTTCTCTCCTCTTCCTGACAACAACTGCTGTCACTCCCTAGCGAAGAGCACAAATTGCACAGGGTGTGGGAGAGAGTTAGCAGAAGACTCTTTAACACAGGGCTGTGGTTAGGACACAGAACTGATGGATGCTGAAATGAGCCATCTCAGGTGCTGGAAAACAGTATTCATCCCCATCTGCTATCCAAGGCAAGCAACTGGGTCATAAACTGCAACTGGACATGAGGGAGTTTGTGGCAGAAAAGTTTGCTAAGAGGATGCTAAGATGATGCTTCAAGAGGATACATCCACTCTCCCCATCATCCAGTGGGATGAAACAGTTGCCAGTGAGGGGTCTCCCAAAGAAATAATGTATGAGAATGTCTGCTTTGGAAGCTGTACCAAAGAGAGTTGAGAACCTGCTGAGATGGGACAATTCAGGGTGCTTGCAGAGCTTAAAAAGAATAATGAGTCTTCTGAGTGCTGTGGTCATCTTAAATGTCTTCAGGAGTAAGGGCTTCGAGTAGAGGCAGAGGATAGCTAGAAAAGGAGATTTGTGGTTCACACTTAGAGATCTGAAAACCACCCAAATACTGGATCTGAAAGCTGCCTAAGTGCTGGTTTGGCTCCCAACTCAAGCTATGCTCTGAATAACAATCAGGTCAGAAAGCTTGACACAGAACATCGAGACCCGAGATGGCAAGAAATGAGCTCTGTGGAGGCTGGAAGCCAGAGCAGCATTTCAAGGCAAGAGTGTTAGAGATGACAAGAATGAAGATTTTGATGGTACTCAGGAGGCATGAACTATAAGGAAGAGGCTGTGTTGTTCAAGCTGAGAGATCCATTTTGGCAGTAGGGATAAATGAAAAGAAATGGTTTTCAAGCTGATGTTGGAAAAACATTAACAATGTTTTGTAAAAGCTTTACTCTGGTAGGGAAGAAGAGAGAACTGACTTGTAACAGCGATAACATCATTGTTAGCTAATATGATCTGTTTGCTATGAATGCAGAACACATTGGAAAGAACACAGACGAGATACAACCACCATTTCCTAAGAGCCATTAAAACCTACTCAGGTAAAAGAAAGAAAAATGATTTTAATTAGATTTAAAAAAATATGCCAAACATTAAAATGAACGTGCATTCAAATATCTTTGCATGTGTGTAAGACATGGAAAGATTCAGTCTTGCAAGCTGATCTTGCCTGGAAAACAACTTGACGACTCAGATAGTATTGTGGATAATAGTACAAAGTGGGCAAGGGACCAGCGAGGGGTTAAGTGATAAACTCAAAGACACAAATCCTCTGCCCTCAACGCATCTTTAAGCACACAAAAACCCCATCTGGCCAACTCACTGCATGATTACAGACCTTTGTACCATGTTGCAGCCAACTGATTGAGCTGAGATGCCGCATGTCCACTTCAGCAGCATTAGCTGTAGGAGCCTAAGGGATTCAACCAGGGCCGTCATTATTGATTTGAAGACAAACATGAATACATGGGTTAGCTTGGAACAGTAAAGCAGGCATTTCAATATGCACAGAATGAAACTGCTCCCTCTTTAATAGCTCTGTGAGGAAGGCTTCATCAGAACAGAGGAAATTTCTGAAGCAGAAGACACAGGTGGAAGGAAGGTTCCTACAACACATCCCAAATTCCACTCAAATGCTTTTTCTTTGCACTGTGGTGCAGAGGCTAATGCTGTGTCAGATCCTGCTTCCTGAGTCAAACAGGTACATGACTAGAGCCAGAGTCTTGAAATGAGTATTAAAAAGATTGTAGAGTGTGATGAATGAGAGCAGAATTTGAATCTACATCAGAGCTTTGTGCACACTGCTCTTTAATACTTGTTTATTCTTAGCAAACTAATTGTTATTAGCTGAGAAAGCAGGAAGTTCAGAAAATGAGAAGACTAATCACAATAAATTGATTTTAAAGGATCTAAAAATAAAAGTGCACTCAGACACAGCATCAGAGATGCTGATTCATTGTACTTAATATAAAGTTAAAGTTCCGAATTAACTCTCAAGTGATGGAGATAGGGAGGGGCAGAATGAGCACAGCCATCCCCACTTAAGGACGGCTGTGATAACTGGACTCCTGCAGCACTGAAGTTCTGCAGCAAGTTGTGCTCTGTGTGTTGCTGAAATATTTTGTTGAAATTTCTTCCTTTGTGTTCCCCCAACATGGAGAATTAATCAAGCTATTTCACTTCTCCTTTCTGATAAAGGAGACAAAAAGAGGTGTCAAGTTTATTGCATCCCTAACTTCTATGACATTCAATTACTTAATAATATTACTAAAGGATTCTCAGAAACCTTGCCAGCTCAAGGCACCAATGAAACAATAAAAAGGTCTTATTAATTCAATGCTATCTGATTTTGTTCTCCTACTTAAATCTCACATACCGGCATGTTAATTCTCATAAATCACTCAGAACAGTCAAGAATTAGCTTTTGCAAAAAATACATGAAAATTCTTGAAAAAGAATTGAAAAATTCATGAAAAGATGTCAAGTTAATCACTCAGAAATTAATAGATTCCAGGTTTAAGATTATCTGAGTAACTTTATGCAATATGACACAATCTTCAGGAATATGACTATTTCCTTCCTTTCCCCTCTTTCAGAAGAATTCTCCTACATTTGGAATATAAATTAAAAAATAGATTTATAGAAAAAAGAAGTTTGGAGTGGACCTCTGGATGTAATCTCCTCCCATCCTCTGCTCACGGCAGGTTTGACTTCAAAGTTAAGTGAGGCTGCTCAGGTTTGAAAGGTTCTGGAAATCAGTAGGCCCTGTTTCTTCCTCCAGACCTTCAGAATTGAAGGGGATCTCTGAAGCACTGAAGTCAGACTTCATAAAACTTGTAGAGATATTCCAAAAGAATGGAAGACTGCCACTGCAGGTGAAGCCACAGGATAAGTCACTTTGGAGTCTATCAACAAATAATTAAAACAAAAAATATAATTCAGAGTATTCAGAATGGCTTTGCAGAAGGTAAATCCAATGAAAGAGTCCTGTCTTTTATTGGTGCTGTAGGCTATTAAGGAGAAGACAACTCATTTTCACAATGTAACTATTTCTAGGGCACATTATTTTAACCAAAAACTTGCATTATGTGTAATTCACAGCACACACATCACATAAATATAGAGTATGCTTGGTGACAGACCTCAGAAAATAAACTGATGGAGATGTTAGCCAAATAGTTACTAACAGGATATCAATTCTCTATCTAAAGCTGTTTATGTGACTGAGATGATATAAAATCATTGCTGGTGTGCGTGCAAATGACACAAAAATTGGCAAGGTAGTAAATAATAAGAAAAAAATATCTGTTGTATATTGGTTAGAACTATAGAGAAAAATATTTCAAATTCCACAAAATGCTTTTCAATTCAGTTGTATGCAAGGTAATGTCAAGAATATCTACAATTTGGAAGACTGATTCAGAAAGTATTGTTTCAGAAAATGATTGGATGTCATCTCAGATAACTGATCAGGGACAGAAGCAATCTTGCCTCACACACAGTAAAGATATTCCTAGAATATTTCTTCCTCATTTTGTTTCTGTGCCTTATGGAGGGAGTGGAAATAATGGGAGGATTTCAAAGGAAACCTTTAAAATGATTCAGTGGTGCAGAGGTGGAGAAGAACACACTGCCTTTATCAGGAAAAAAAGATCTGAAATGTGACTTTTAATGGACAGGAATGCAGATACAAAATATCAGACTCTGAGGGAAAGAGCTTTTTGATCTGAAAAGTAGAGGCATAGTAAAATTAATTTTTGGCAGCTGGAATTAAATTTAATCCCCAGTGCTCCTAGCTCAGAAAGTCTTTAAGTACTGCAGCACATTAGCTGGAGGGTTGGTTGGCCTCTTTGAAGAGTTTGCAGAGGACCACAGCCATCTCCATCCCCAGGGATGAATGACAGCCAGGAAGACTCAGCTTTGTCCTTGCCATGCTGGCAAAACAGAAAGGTTTTCTTAAGAGTTGTTGTTTCATTAGGAGTTGGAGTTGTTGGAGCAGGCCGTGGAGTTGTTGGAGCAGGTCCAGAGGAGGGCCACAAAGATGATCAGAGGGCTGGAGCATCTCCCCTGGGAGGACAGCCTGAGAAGGTTGGGGCTCTTCAGCCTGGAGAAGGGAAGGCTCCAAGGAGACCTTATAGAGGCCTTCCAGTACCTGAAGGGGGCCTACAGGAAAGCTAGGGAGGGACCTTTTATAAGGGCATGTAGCAACAAGCTGAGGGGAAATGGCTTTAAACTAGAAGAGGGTAGATTTAGACTAGATACTAGGAAGAAATTCTTTACTGTGAGGGTGGTGAGACACCAGAACAAGTTGCCTAGTGAGGTTTCTGAATGCCCCATCCCTGGAGGCATTCAAGACCAGGCTGGATGGGGCTTTGAGCAACCTGGTCTAGAGGGGGGTGTCTGTGCCAATAGCAGAGGGTTGGAACTAGATGATCTTAAAGGTCCCTCCCAACCCAAACCATTCCATGACTTTATGATTCTATTTTGAATTCTAGGTTTTGAACAGTGCTTTAAAGTGATGAACTACTAATATTTTAGTGTTATAGATTTCAAACTGAAATGAAAAGCAGCAATTTTAGATGGAAGCACGCTTTAGTGAAGATGGATTTTCTTTGGATAGAACTTTTCTTTTTGAATATGCAGGTGGCGTATCAAGTTGTTATGAGATTTGCAGTATTACACATTATTAACTTCCAATTCTACGATCCAATCCTATGGTTCTATATATTAATGTGTTCTTACTAGGAATGTGGGGATGGTGCTCTGAAAATGCTCTGTATCTAGACAAAGTAAAAGTGACTTGTTCTTCTCCCTGAAGAAGGTCCTGCTCTTGCGTGTGGCAGGGAGATAACAGAGCAACACCCAACCCCCTCCCCCCCATCTTGCTTCCTTGGTGTGGTAGCAGGAGAGGTGAATGTCATGATCCTGGTGGACATGCTGATCTCCTGTCTTTTCTGTCTCTCTCCCCTCTGAACTGAAGACACTGTGTATGCACTTTCCAAACTCCAAGGTAGCCCCCCTGCTACTGCTGCTTCCATCTTTTTTTGTAACAGACTACTGGATCACTGCTGTCTCTGATTTCTTTCTGAAATCACAGAGTTTCTCACAGCCCTTTCCTTTCACCAAGTGTCTTCTGCCCTCTGTCCTTGCTGCATTTTGGGAGATCCTAGCATAAAGACAGGATAATCTTTCATAGAAGCATCAACTGAAAAAGCAATCCTGAAGTCCTCAAAACAGCTTTGAGCCTATTCTGATTGCTCCTGGTACATGTTGTAGTTATACTTGCCCTTTGTGTTTTGTCTGTGACAGCCTCGTAAAACTAACCAGGGTTTAATGCTGGCTTAAAAATGAGATCCCTTCTCTGCCTTACTGAATACTGAAATTTGGTATAGGACAATACCTGTAAATCTATGGACATTAAAAAAATGCAGAAGTTATATAAGAAGTCATAATTTAGAAGGATTCTGTTTTCTTAGAAAAATGCTACGTGCCTTATAATTTGAGTTCCGAATTTAGTGAAATCTAGTTGCCACACTCCCAAAGAGAGAAAAAGAAAAAGAAAGAAATCCTCTTTTTTCCTAGAAAATACTGCTTGAGCATAACTGAGGGGATTCTCCTGCTCTGCTCTGCACTGGTATGGCCTCACCTCTAGCACTGAGTGCACTTTGGGGCACCACAATATAAGAAGGATATAACACTATTAGAGAGTGTCCACAGGAGGGCTACGAAGATGAGGAAGGGTCTGGAGGAGAAGACATATGAGGAGCAGCTGAGGTCCCCGGGTTTGTTCAGCCTGAAGCAGAGCAGGCTGAGGGGAGAGCTCGTGGTGGCTGCAGCTCCTCACAGGGAGCGGAGGGGCAGCACTGAGCTCTGCTCTCTGGTGACAGCGATGGGACCCAATGGAACAGCATGGAGCTGTGTCAGGGGAGGTTGGACACTGGCACAGGCTCCCCAGGTCAGGGCCTCAAGCTGCTGGAGTTCAAGAAGTGTTTGGACAGCGCTCTCAGACATAAGGTTTGAATTTGAGTGGCCCTGTGTGGAACCAGGAGCTGGACTCGATGTTCCATGCAGGTCGCTTCCAGCTGGGGGCATTCTATGATTCTATGACTATCCATTAGCTGATCAATGTGAAAGAAACTGAGAAAGATGCAGAATGGAAACTTCCAGCGTACAATCTTTGTGAACTAAAACTGATGCTTAATTTTGTAGCATTTTTCAAACTATTCCAATTCAGGGCAAAATTCTGTGTTATCAAGTGTGCATTATTTGTAGATGCCCAGGTAGAAATACTGGGCTTTGCTATTTATAAGTCTTACTGCATCCTTGCAAAATAAATTAAAATAATTAAAATAAACAAAAACTTGAATACTTTTGGCTGGACATTGCCATCTCCATTTTGCAAAGATTAGTGAATTCCATAACAGTTGTGACCTCAAGGTCCAATTTTATCAGCTGCATCAAATTCCATAGACAGAAAAACTTGTGTTTCTTTACCCTTATCTCTGGTAACATGCATCTTCAGGGTCGTACCCTACGTTCCTACAACTGAAAACCTAAAATCATACGCTGCTTGTACATTAAGTGGTACAGAGGTAGAAGTTACTTCAGGTGAAATCCTGATAGCAATGAAGTCCTCATCACTTTAGACATGTTGATAAAAACAGATCAAAATTCAACATCAAAATTCAAATTTCTTTACTGTTCTGACTTTTGCATTTATTTGTGGAACGCATGGAATGCCGTCATCTATTTCCCTTCATTTTGACCAGAATCTTCTTCAGTATCTAAGAAAAGTAAATTATAATAAATTATAGTTTGAAGGGTATTCCAGTAACCATAGTTTCATGATTTTTCAGTTAAAATCTATTCTTTCCCATGGCCTCCCTCTGCTTCTTGTTGCTGCAAAAGAATATCAGATCTTCTTAATTTTAAATACAGTGGGCTTTGGACAGCCCATATCCAAGTTTGACTGTGCTACACTGATGATTATTTCATATTTTGACCCCTAGCTCCAGAGCACTTATTCATATTCAGGGAAACATTTCAAACCAAGCAGCTGTTCATACTTGCTACATAGGAAACGAAAGCCCTTCGCTTTCTCTCACCGTCCTGCTGGCTAATACTTTGCTAGTGATAGTAGTATGAAAAAATGCAGGTGTATTTTTTTAACTTCAGTTTTATACACAGCAGGTTTAATGTCCTATCCACAAATCAATTTTGATTTATTCTAAGCATCCATGGTATGAGATGAATGGCTTCCACCTCAGTACCACAAGTTTAAATAAACCATAAATCACGTTTTGTTGGAGTTTGGATACACAATAGGTCAAACTGTCTTAATGTTTGTGTCAGTCTGTTGTAAAAGCACCTACAGAATTCTGGAATACCCATTCTCCCCATCCAAAATCTATATTTACTCAGTAATCTTTTGTTCTTCTATTTCTTACTGGTTCTTGAGACAAAACATACGCAACTTCTGTTTTTAGTTCAGCCTTTGACAGAGCACAATTTAAATCTGAAATGTTTAAAGCGAGTCATGATGTCTGCAGAAAGTCTTAAATGCAAAGTGAATCTAAGGGACTTTTAGAATTGAGCAGTGAAAGAATTATTTGAACTTTTATAGTATCAGGCAGCATGAAGCCATATTGGTTTAGTCCATTGAAATGCAAATATACTTGTTCCAGAATTATGTTGCCTTATAATCTTTTGGAGATTTGCTGGATTAGGTACCTGTGTAGTAAAAATAAAAGCATGGAATCAGTGGTATTTATTTTGCTGTAAAGTATTTTCGACTGTATTCAACTTTACTTTCAAAATACTTTTGGTCAACTCTAAAGAGTTTGGTAGTTGATTTTTCTTGATTGATTAGTATAAATATTTATTGCTTTGTTCCAGGGCTGCAGTATGTAGCCCTAATTCACAAAAACTCTTTTTGACCTCAACTGCATTTCTCCTTGACAGAGAATGGCCCTTAGGCATAAATAACCTGATCCTAAAAAGGATCGGGTGGTTGCAAAACAACCCAATAAGTTCTGTCAATACTTCATGGTTTAAAAAAAAAAAAATCTGGATTTTATTTTGTAAATGGTATGTGACAGACCTGATCCCTATACATTTTAAGAAATGAAACTGGGACATGCTGGGTCACACTTCTGTTGTCAGCTTCAATTTATAGGCAGCCGGTAGCCCTTTGCAGGCTGTCTATATGAGCCTGCATCTGGATGTGAGGTGTAGGCACCGTGCTGAGCCACCTCAGTTTGGTTGTGGTGGAAGACAACTGTGAAGGATCACTGTGGGGGGAGCAACTGATCCCTCCAGGAGCTGAGGGAAAAAACTTGCATCTGCCCAGGCCCCACCAGCTCATGGGTGCTCTGGATGTGAACAGATACACATAACAAGACAATCAAAGGGAGAAAGGAGGGAGGAACTATGGGAAAAAAAGACATAAACTTCAGTAAACTTCCAATCAATAGACATATCCTTTTTGCATAACTTGTTGAATTTGCGATAAGTGCTAAATCTAAAAGATCTATTTGTTTCTGACCCTGTGAGGTACAGGTTGTATGAGTTCATCTTTCAATGAGTGCCCAATCCCATGGATGGCTTTGAGGCATAAAGCAAAAAAAAGATGAGTCAATTTTTCTCAAACCAGTTTTCTCACCAGGAAAATATTCCTCCAGGCCACTCGTCAGCGAGTACTTATTTGCTCAGTAAATGCTATGGTGGTAAGATTTATGACCACGTCTTTAGTAACACTGATTGACAAAGAACTTCCTCAGAACTCTTTGATCTCCAGATAAACATGATACCCGTGTAACAGAGTGCATTATACATTTAGAGCCAAACATGTGCATTTGGAGCAGGGTTCTTTTTTTTTAATCCCCGTGATCAGTATTTGGGGCTGATCCACGCTTGCTTTGAATGGTGGTTTACTTTCTGAGTGCCCTTTTTATCTCTTACAGGATGGAACAGAAGGGGACTCCTCTTTGGAAAGCTAGGGTGACTCTCTAAGCTAGACTTTGCTAAAGGTAAATCCATTGTTTTGTCTATACTGAACAAATTAGATCATAGTTCTGATTGGCTTTGCTCAAGGATCATCTTCATCATTTTCCATGAAGGCATCCGATCCACAGCTGCCCTGCAGGAACTGTGAGGGGGAGAGGGTGGGAGGCCTCGGCAGGCATAAATGCAGTGCTTCGATGTTCCTTTTTATTGAGGCTATTTTGTATTTCATGACTTGCTGCTGTTTGTGCCTTGCAGCAGCTGTAGGGATTTATATTTATTGGAACCAACTACAGTTAGTCTTCTTTTTTTCCCAGTTAATTTGGAAAAAAAAAATCTAAAGAAAAAATGGCCTAACAAACCTGTTTCTTCCTTCTTTGGTCGTCTACCTTTTCTTTATTTTATATTATAAATAGGTTTCCCTTACACCATAATTCATGTTACATATTTCTGACATCAATGAAATATTAACAGACAAAATACTGCCAAATGGGAGATAACTTTCATTCTGAGAAGACATCTCTTCTAAGTTCTAAAAAACCACGATTTGTAGCTTACATTTTGTGGCTCTTTTTCATCCCAGATTTTGTTACCATTGGCTGCAGCTGCTGCACCTAATAGATATTTGCAGAGAGAGAGGAAATCTCTCTTATGGGACCAACTCCAGAGGCATTCAGAAACACAGGCCTTTCTCAATTGCTTATGCAGGGAATTTATATTTTTCTGTAGAGGTGAATTGCTTCATTAGGCATGTACAGTTTAAGTACAAAATGAATTAAACAGTCAAGTCCCTGCCGGTGACTGCAGTGAAAACCTTGAAAACACGTTCTGAATGTGCAGAAGAAAGAAATAAGAAGGCAGAATCAGCTTCAGGAACAAATCCCAGGGCTGTGCCAACTTCGTGACGTGGATGGTCTGGCCCCTGCTGTTTGAATGCATGCATTTGATGATGCAGCAATCAGCCTCGTGTTTGCTTCTTGCAAGTTATTTGGATTTCCTTCAGCTTTGCTTTTAACAAACCCAGCCTTCCACAGCTGCAAATACACCAGGGAAGCTCTTGACAAAGAACAACATTCAGCACACTGCGGATCTTCCTGAGGTCCAATAGGAGAAGCCATGTGCAGCTCTGCTTGGTGGATTGGGTGCCCATCCCATAGGCCAGTGGTGGGGCACAGTGGCACGTGGGGACCTGTGCACTATGGGTGTACTCCTCATCTTGAAGATCAGTTTTTCACACTGTGCTCATGCTGGAGGCTTTGCAGAGGATTGGAGTGATGCTGGTGTATGGAAAGAGGCAACACAAACTAATAGTGATGTGACAAGGGGGAATGGATCTAAACTAAAAGAGGGAAAATATAGGCTGGATGTTAGGGAGAAATTCTTTACTCGGAGGGTTGTGAGGCACTGGCATAGGTTGCCCAGAGAGACTGTGAGTGCCCCATCCCTGGGTATGCTCAGGACCAGGCTGGAGGAGCCCTGACCTCACCTTCTGGTGGGTAACAAACCTGCCCACGGCACGGGGGTTGGAACTGGGTGGCCCCTTCTAACCTAAGCCATTCTATGATCCTATGAAAACCAGCCCCGAGAGCCCCGGAACGGTCAGACAGCACCTGGAGAAGGGTGGTGGAGGAGGGAGGTGGGACGGGGAGCAGACATGCGAGGGAGGCGTGCGGCGGCAGTGCGGCAGCAGGCCGCTAGGGGGAGCTGCCGCGCCGGGCTGCGGGCGGAGCGGGGAGCCGGCATGTCCTCCTGGCTCCGGGAGGGGGCAATGCTGCTGAACGGGAACTAAAGCCCTCCAGAATCATCCTGACCTTAGGATTCGCGGCAATGACAGCCAGCAACGCGCTGGCTGGGGTCTTCTAATAATGTCTTTACTCTTGGCTCTGCCGCGTTACAACTAAATGCCACCACTCTGCCTTCCAAACGTCACTGCAAAGCCCCTGTGCTCCATGCGGTGTGGTCACAGAGGTCCACTCATCAGCTCACCAGGGCTTGTAGTGCTGCAGGAGGCATCGGTGTGCTCCTGGGGGAGAGCACAATACGTAGAAATAAATGATAGATAAGTAATGGCTCCGTCCTAAGGTAATGAGGCTCTTTTTCTGAATGCAGATGAGGAATTCATCAAAATGAGAAGGCTAATGTAAACTCCTAAATGTTTAAATCATCTAAATGGTGCGTGAGAAGGGCTGCCCGGCTGCGTGCTGCCTCGGGCAGTAGGTCAGCGCATAGCTAACATCAATCCATGGAGTGACAGCAGTGTGCACCCACTGCCACATACACAGAGCTGCCACAGTCAGTAAAAATGCCCCATGGACAAAGCACTCTGCTTGCAGAGGGCTGGAGACAAGGAGTAAAGGGTATTGCCCAGGGCCTGTGGCAGCCTGGTGCACTCTGTCAGGGGAGGCACATTCATGTTCACCATTTATTTTCCAGTGTGTTACGAAGTTAGTGGAGCAGGTTTACCCTGCAGCACTCTCCCAGCATCTGAAAAGCAGCAGAAAAGAATGTCCAGAGGGGGATAAAAAATAAAGTCATTGGCCAGCTGTAATGTCTTACAGATAAGAAAGGGAACAAAGAAGCAAGGCTGCCTGCAGGCTGTGGTGTGCTTGGGAGAAATAGAGTATTTGGAGAGGCAGAGAGTGAAGAAAATTGGTAATTTTCAAAGAAAGACAAATGTCAGATCCAACAGATAACAATGAAGCATCAAACTAAAATGCAATTAAAGTAGAACCTGGTAAATAACTACTGAAGGACATTGTGCAGTTTCCTTGCTCCTAGTAATACCCAGAGTGACATAAACATCTGCCAGCTGGACCCCGTCCAGAAGCAGGTCTGAGCACTGCCCACAGATTACCTGCAGTGTTTAACCCACTGCCAGGCACAGCTTTGGCATGTGCCAGACAAGCTCCCCAGTCCTGCCCAGGCCAGTTCCCAGCAGGCAGCAAGAATGAGACTGCATTGGTCTGGCTCCCTGCACTCCGTCCTCCAATTGGTGCTGGGTCTTTGCACCATAAACACCTCCACACTGGGCTGTGGTGCTTGCAAAACCTACCACCACTCTCTTACCACAGGGAAAAAAAGAATGAGTTGACCAAACCCATGCAATTTTCAGAGACTGTTTAGCTGAAAATGTCCTCCCACAGACTAATCCTGATGGCACAGGACACTAGATGGGATGCTGAGGGGATGCAGGTCAAGTGCTGTGTACAGTGCATGAGTTGCCCATGAACCTCCATGGCAAGGATTGGTTTCCAAATCCATTTTCATTTTAATATGCTCTGTAAGCAGAGCCTTAGATCTCCATGAGGGTATGTATTGCTGCTCTGTAAATGCTTTGAGGGAAATAAAACAGTGCATGTGACTAAACTGAGCTCTGTGTCACAAAGCTTATGAAAGAGTCAGAGGTTCAGTAGAGTAGGAGAGGTCACTGTGTCTTGGAATGGGGTCAACAACACCAACAGCAGCTGCCTGGCCGCAGTGTGTTCATGGGATGGAAGCCCTTCCTGGAGCCTTTGCTGAAGCTCTGCATGAAGGGTGATGGCTGGCTGGGAGGAATGAAAGGCAAAAGCCAGTTGGCTTTTTCTCATTAGGTGATTTTGGCAAGAGTGACTTCTTCAACCAAACAAAACTCTTTCCAAGACAATAATAAGATTTTTCCTGTCTTGTGAAAGCATTGAAATGCTTGTTTTTCATCTAATAGTTTGACATACCACTACCAAAATAGGTGCTAACATGTTTACGTGCTGAATTCTCAGTCTCTGATAGATCGATGCAAAAGACATTAAGAAATACTATGACAACATCTTCCCAAAAAAACTCAAAAAGTAATAACTGTGATTAATGACAAGTTAAGAGAAATCAGAGAACATAATTCATGTTGAAATGTTTGGAATTTTAACACTTCTCTAACTGCAGCTCTGGTTTCTGACCAGCTCTCAGAACCGCTCTCAGGAGTCGTCCACATGCTCAATGGTTGCTGCTCTCTTCAGAGATTATAATCTCCTTCAAGCAGAGACTCATCTTCTTGCACAACTCTGAATGCCACTGAAGTCAGAAACAGCACAGCCATCAACACCAAGATAATGCAGAAGGTATGAAGGAAAAAGAATCTGCCTTTGAACTGAATGTGAGTGAAAATACATTTCCAAAATCTGACATGACCCAGAGCCCCTGCTGTGGTGCTTGCACTGCTGGGGCTCGGTAGTTCCAAGTCACAACATCGCCCGTGGTTTACTCCCTGCAACAAAATAAAGGCTGTTGCTGCTGTGATGCATTTAGCAAGGTTTTGACCTGTGTGTGAACTGCTTGAGGTGGGTGAGGGAAGGATATTCACAGGCACAAAACCTACATTTGTGATGTTTCCAAGGTTGTCTGTGCCTTTCCCAAAATGTTTGAGGAGTCTAAAAGTGAGAAAGATGAGAAGCACCCATAGCAGGGTACATGTATATGGCTCAGTGCTGTATCAAGTCAAGGTGCCAAAGAACCAGCTGCGATGCACTGACACTGTGTTAATGTCACATTTGCACTAACTTACCCAGCACTGCACAGGGGCTGGAAGCCATTCAGGGTACCCTGTACTCTGCAATAACCCATGCAGCCATGCACATAGGGAAGCATTGAGGGAAGGAAGAAGAGTGGTTTATTTGGGACTGGAAAAGGACCTGTGATACCATCAGTCTCCTAAATGTCATCCTGATGACCCATGCACACCCTGAGCCTGTGTGCAGCATGCAGAGGAAGGATGGTCAGCAAAGCACCCAGCAGAGGTAGGGAACAGACTGAAACCTGCCCCAGAAATTGAACAGTGGATACTAGAAAGCAATGTCCATAATTTGGTGATGATCTGCTCACTGATCTGAACCTCTTCACAGATATTGTATTCAATGTGACCTCTTAAATATGATGATGAACATGTAGGACAACACAATTTATTTCCTTTTGCTAATGTGATCCAGCACATGCAGATCTGAGGAAAACAAACAAGCAAACAAAAAACCCTATGCTTCCAGATCATGTGAGATATCATAGAATCATAGAATTCTCAGCTGAAAGGGACCTTTAAAGATCATCTAGTCCAACCCCTCTGCAATGAACAGGGTCACCTACAGCTAGATCACATGGCTCACAGCTCTGTCCAGAGTGATCTTGAGCGTTTCTGAGGATGGGGCATCCACCACCTCTCTGGGCAACCTGCTCCAGTGCCTCACCACTCTTATTACAAAAAACTTTTTCCTTATATCCAGTCTAAATCTCCCCTCTTAGTTTGAAACCGTTTCCCCTTGTCCTATGTCTTTTCTGTACTGAGAGCAGAGAAAACATAACTGTAATTACAGCTTTCCTAACTGTCCAGGGACAACCACCCACGTTCTCACTGCTTCACACTTTAAAGAAACACTTCCCAGTGTATTTCTCCCTCACGATGAATGCCACAGCCTTCTGATCCTAGAAGCCTCACTATAACACACAGTGTCACAGGAGCATTCACACTTCTGCTCAGGAAGCTGACAGGAACAACCTGTCTTTGGGCTGTTCTGGAAATTTCACAGTGCTCCTCTGAGTGTGGCTGCTTTTCCAATGCAGGAACGATAAAAAGACTGGATTATATCCACTGCATCCTGCCACTGCTAAATGCAATTGACCTCTTCCACTCACTCCAGTTCCAAAACACATGTCCTGTTATTCAGTATTAAATTTCTTTTGGCATGCAATGTATAACAGAAATGGTATATAGATTAAAAATGCAGGCATTCAGCTTTTCCTGGAGATGTTTCACATGTGGTGAGGCTGCCACGTATCAGTTATTTAAAACCAACTAATGCTGAGGTAGAAGAAAAATGACTTGATACAATTCATGACTGAAACCTGTAGCTCTTGCAGAGGTTCTAGCCTGGCTCTGGAGGAGATGCTGTTTCAGCACACTTTTCAGATATGCAAACAGATGCCAGCTCACAGCATCCAGCCCTCCCCAGGAGCACCTGGACCTTCCCTCACCACCTCTGTTGTTGCCTTTCTTCCTTCTTCCTTGATGTGGAGCCATCCTTACTCTTCATGCTTTCCTGCTTGATTTATCTGTGCTCTCCTTTATGGTGTCTCCTTTCTCGTTTCCTTCTGTATGTTGCTCAGAGAAGACAGATGGTGGGCAAACCCTAAAAGCAGAGGGAATGGCTATGGACTGACAGCTACAGGAACCTGCTGAAGCTACTTGCAACTTTTGCAAGCTGCCTCCCTAAATCAGTCTTGGCCATTTAATGGGAATTTGGACCAAACTGGACATTCCCAAATCACATTCATTAGTGAGAGCCATAGTATGTGTCCAGGATGATGTTTTGCTGAATCATCCAGCATACTGATCAATGAAACACTGACTGGAGGCAGTGGGGACAGCATCCTGAGAGCCACCACAGTTAATCACCAACATGGTAGGAACCACCAGGAGCCACCATCACCACAAAATCCATCACCAGAACAAATGACCCCGTGAAATGTTGCTCATGTTGCTCAGGAGGATTGACAACACACTTCTGGATGTGAAGAAAAAATAAACATTGTCATTCTACTGCAAAAAACTCTGGCATGTACTGTTTAATGTGTGTGTATTTTCCTTTGGACAGATGTGGCCATAAGTTCCTTAAAACATTCCTGCATAAAATGGAAGCATAATATGCAATACAGCATGTGGCAGATGCATTCAAGGTATATTCTATGTTCTCCTTAAGTAGGCAGTGTTTGTTTAACCCATCATTACTCACAGTAATTAACTGTTGCTGTTGTTATTCTTTTTAGCATCAATTAAAGTTGTTCTGTACTTCTTTGCCCATATAGTTTTGGCCAACTCAGTGCTTAACACAAGGCTGTAACCTGCAGGCTTCAGCCTTGTGGAAGCTTGTTCACATGAATAATTTATAAAACGAAGAATGGCTGCCATTAACCTAAGTAAAACTACTGAAAAGAGCTTGAGTTCTTGGAGAGAATTGACCTCAACTTGCTCTTCAGATTTAGACTGCCCTATTAAAAAGCTTGCTTGTCTGGTTTTTATGTGTTTTATACAAGCTGGAAACACAGATTAAAAAAAATTGCCTCTCAACTCGAAGTTAGACTGAACTTCCATAAAGGCTATAATATTGCAGACAGCATCGTGAACCAAAGGGTTCCTGTGCTCCCTGGGTAACTTGATGTTCAGTAGTTCTTCTATGACGTAGAGGAGGTAGATGGGATTGCTATTTAGTTTTACAGGACAGTTCTGTCAATGCTTGAAAGCAGGCATCAATTTCAGTGGGGTTCATTTTTTTCCATTTGCTACAGTATTTTTAGTGTAAAATGTAAAGCCCTGAAAAAAAAATAGTTACAGCATTCTTAGATTTTCCTCAAGCGGAGACAAAGCAGAGAAAATTGTAAAGGATGATGAAACCGATATCACAGAATTGTAGAATCATAGAATGGCTTGGGTTGGAAGGGACCTCAAGGATCATCAAGCTGCTACCCCCCTTCTGTATGCAGGGCCACCAACCTCCACATTTAATACTAGACCAGGCTGCCCAGGGCACCATCCAGCCTGGCGTTGAACACCTCCAGGGACGGGGCATCCACTCTTGGTAAAGAACTTCTCCCTGATATCAGCTATCATACTCACAAAAGGCCATCTTACTCTTAAAAACTGTAGGAAAAATTCTGAGAAGAGCAAAGCTCTTCCTGCTTACCATGGAGTGGAATGTAACTTGGTTTACTTGTTACATCAGGAACACGGCACTGCTTTTTCAGGATATTCAGCCTGATGATGGATTCTGTCCACTGCACTCAAGAAAATCTCCACAGATTTCAGAGGATGGAAGTTGTAATAGAAATACTCATAGAATCATAGACTCATAGAATCATTAAGATTGGAAAAGACCTCAAAGATCATCTAGTTCAACCATCCACCCACCACCAGTGTTGCCCACATGTTCCTTAGTATCACATCTAAATGTTTCTCGAACACCTCCAGAGACGGTAACTAAACCACCCCTGGGCAGCCCATTCCAGTACCTGAACGCTTTTCTGGATAAGTTTTTCCTAATATCCAACCTGAACCTCCTCTGGCACAACTTGAGGCCTTTCTTTTTGTTCTAGCTGCAGTTATGCAGAAGAGGCCGACCCCTACCTTGCCACAACCTCCTTTCAGGTAGCTGTAGAGAGCAATAAGATCTCCCCTGAGCCTCCTCCAAACTAAACAATCCCAGTTCCCTCAGCCGCTTCTCACAAGATTTGTGCTGCAGACCCCTCAAGCAGTTTTGTTGCCCTTCTCTGAACACATTCCAGTGCCTCAATGTCTTTTTTACAGTGAAGGGCTTACCAAAACTGAACGCAGTACTCAAGATGCAACCTCAGCAGAGACAAGTACAGGGAGGCAATCACCTCCCTGCTCCTGTTGGCTACACTGTTTCTGATACAAGCCAGAATGCCATTGGTCTTCTTGGTCACCTGGGCACACTGGATGTTCATGTTCAGCCAAGTGTCGACCAACACCCCCAGGTCTGTTTCTTTCATGCTGTCTTCCCGCTGCTCTGCCCCAAGCCTGTAGCGTTGCCTGGGGTCGTTTTGGCCAAAGTGTAGGACTTGGCACTTGGTCTTGTGTCAGTGATTTATGTTGAAATTTATCCCATTGGCCTCAGCCCAATGATCCAGCCTGTCCAGATCACTCCGTAGGGCCTTCCTACCCTCAGGCAGATCAACACTTCCTGCCAACTTGGTGTCATCTACAAACTCAGTGAAGGTGCACTCAATGCCGTCATCCAGGTCATCAATAAAGATATTGAAGAGGACAGGCCCCGGTACTGACCCCTGAGGAACACCACTCGGGACCAGATGCCAGCTGGATTTAACTCCATTCACCACCACTCTCTGGGCCCAGCCATCCAGCCAGCTCTTTACCTGCTCTGTGTGGAATAAGCAGTGTCTGTGTTATCTATTTGGAAATAACAGACCCAAATAACTTATTTTCTCTGTTGTCTCTGGGAACATTTGTAAAGATTGAAGAAAACAGAAATGTAGCCTGACTTTCATCTGTACCTTGTTGAGGTGTCCTGGCCACTAGACCATTGTGATGGCTTCCCTGTTATTCACTGTCTCACATTTCTGGCTGCACAGTTGTCCCCACTCAACAGGACAGGTGAAGGCAGGATACATCTCACCGTCAGGCCAGCCAGCAGGAATTACCATGAGTCTGTAGCCATGTCTCAGTTTTTCATAGAGATCTACACAATTTCTTTTCAGCTTTTCCTGTGCAAACCCAACATCTTGAAGCTTCTCCCTCCCTTTGTGCTCACTTGTACTTTGTTCTGCACTGCTGCGCTGCAGGGAACAGGTGGGGAGGCCTTGTAAAGCAAAAAAGACCAGAGCATCGGTAACTTGAATAAATAAACCACAAGGAGGGAGATGAATCCGGGCTGACTTCTTGCTTCCCTTGACGAAAGCAGCGTGCCCTGGCAGCTTGCCATACCACAGCTCCAGAGGGATTAGCAGGCTGCTTACCTGCACTTTCCCAGGCTGGGTAAACTCTTGATCTTGCTCATGTGTACAACAGCTTTTGACAGTTGCCCTGGCACAATGGGAACCTTCCCATCTCCGTCATCATTTGTAACCTTTGAGGATTAACCAGCAGAGCCTTCTTATGGCATCAAAAAAAAAAAAGCAGCTTATTTTAAATTAACTTCCAGGGCAAAAAAAGCTGCTTACAAATGCAGTTTGGTCAGTAGCTAATTGAGTCGGATGCTCTGTCAGCATGCTTCAGCCTTCTCCCAAAGTGAGGACAGGGCTATTCCTGTTCCCAGAGCCCAGGGAGTGGGCTGGCTCCTGGGTAGTTCTATGGAAGAGGAAGGAGCAGTGGCACACAAGTGCATGTGTCCACCCAGCAGGGCATGGTAAACACTTCCTTCTCATGTGGTAATCTGTTCGGGTATGAGTTCACTATTGTTTTTTTGTGCATAATTCTTAACGCTTGCCTCCTGGTAGTGACTAATACCCCATTGTGCCCCTGGACACTTTGTATAATGCTGAACTTGAAATGACCAAAAAAAAAAAAAAAAAAAAAAAAAAGATGCTGCCAAGAACTCTCAGTAGCAATTTGTAGAACTAAGTTAGGAAAGTTTCTTGGGGCATCAGGAATAAGGGCACAATTACAGCACCAAGCAATGCATTGTGGTATGGCACAACAAGGACTGCATTCTTCTACACATGTGCCTATGGCAATGACACTTGCAAAATCATTATTTTTCCTCTCCATTTTATCTTCATCATAACCATTTTCCTTCATATACATGAACAGGCATATATTAAATCAGATTTCTATGGTTTAGGTAGGAGAACTGGTATCAGCATTTGTGATGGTTCGGCAGTGAGGCATGTATTGTTGCTGAGTGCCTTCCTGTAGTTCACACCACCAGTAGTGTCCCAAGCCTGCAGTGTATGGATAGCAAGTTCACCAAGTGACAGCAGGCAGCAGCCTGGAGAGTCCTCCAGGACTTTGTGGTGCTCCTTCTGTCACTGTGCGAAGGGGCCTTCATAGTCACCAGCAGTAATAGCCCATACTTTAAATGTCTCCACTTGCCTGGATCTTATTTTGACTTGGCCCTGTTGTTGTTGCTTTACTTTTCATGCACTAGCATAAGCACTTAAAGTTGTCAGGCTCCAAGGACTGTCTGTTGAGATAGACTCAAGCTACCCAAAGCAGCAACATTAGCAGCATTGATGGAGCCTCAAATAGAATTGGCAACTAAATAAAGTAACAAAAGATAATTCACACCATGGCTTGTCACTCCCCATGCAAACAAATCAAGCTCTCATGCAGGCCCAAAAAGATTTGGTAAATGTAAATAGAAAAATCCATCCCTTTTCTGTCACAGAAGGTACAGAGATAAGGATTGCTTCTGTTCTGTCTTTAATTTACTCAATTTCTGCTTCTCCCTGAGTTGGCACAGTGAAATTAAGGCCCTAAATGAGAAGGAAATCAAATAGCTAATCTGCAGTTCATCCAGAGGTACAAACTGAGACTAAGAGACCTCTCTGGATATTGCTGGGTGCCACAAGGCTCCATCAATGCTGGGTTGGAGGGTACAATCTCTGCTCAATTTTTTATTTCAGGTTATGCATTTGCTAAAAGGCTTTTATGGTTTTGTTTGTCATACTGGTAATGGATTTATAGAAATTGCATGCCAAAAAACAGGAAGAAAACTGAAAAAAACAGTTGGCTTTCTGGGCTGCGAGGGCACATTGCTGGCTTATGTCCGGCTTGCCATCCACCAGTACTCCCAAGTCCTTTTTGATAGCGCTGTACTCAATTCCTTTCTCCTCCAGTTTGGATTGATAGGGGGGATTGCTGTAACCCACGTGCAAGACCTTGCATTTGAATTTGTTGAAACTCATGAGGTTCATGGGTGCCCACTACTTGATCTTCTCTAGGTCTCTCTAAATGGCATCCCATTCCTTGGGCGTATCAACCACACCACACAGCTTGGTTTCATCCGCAAGCTTGCTGAGGGTGCACTTAATCAATCTTATCAATAATCTTATCACGGCACTCAAGCTATCTTGGTATCAGCCTGTGGGCCTGATACTAAAAGAAATGAATAAATTATTTAAACAGCACAAGGATTTTGCAAACGCTGACTAGCAAGTTGTCACTATATATTTGGATTCATATACTTGAAGATGGTTCAGTACTGCAGCCCTGCTTTAAAACTGGAACTGATCATTTCATCTGTTTTCTGTAGCACTTGATTAAATTAGTTTCTTTTCTTCTTTGTGAGACATTCACAAAGGACTTGGTTTTCTCTCAGTCTGACTTTTGTCTAAGTGCCAGATAACTTACACAAACTAACCTGTCCACAAACTGTTGATTTAGATTGGCAAACAAAGCCACGTGGCTGAGTTCCAAGCTGCTGATTGGAAACTTCTTATACAAGTCTTCTGTGGCAAATAATAAATAGCAAACTGCAATTCATGTGCATACTCACAGACAATGACCAATATCTCACTTCATGACTGCAGAATGAACCTGCCACTTGGCCCTTCCTACGCTATGCAGGCTGTGCCAGTGGAAGTACATTGTGGAAGTACAGCTTGTACTTTGCAATTGATTTTATAGCCGACTTCTACAGCTCGCTCTAAAATAAACTACAAGCATGCAACCTCAATGCCTTTTCCTACTTTTGCCTTTTTGTCTTTTGCCAGCATAATTTTTTTGGAACTAACAGATCATAATCTCCAAGAGACAGAAATGAATCAACATTTTTACTATAGACAGAATTAGAAAACTCATTTACTAATACACATTTTTACCTTGACTAGCTTTAATGAAATGACCTGTGAAAACAATAAATATTAAAAGGTAGCAATATCGATAGTAGAAAAAGGTTTTTTTCATAAGCAATCATTAGAAAGCATTCATAGAGAAAGGACCCTTCTTGAACTATCTAAGATGTGTGTGGGGGGGGGTCTCTCTGCATGACCATGAATTTTAATTTCTTAACTAATGGGAGGGGATTGGTAGAGCCTCTTTGAGACCCCTGTTATTCATCAGGAAGGAAGGAAAATAAAGACTTTTTAGTAGTTAGTAAAACAGCAGAAAGAATGATTCTTGTAAAAGTAATCAGATAGAAAGTAGTACAGTTAATGAGTTTCCACATGGGAGACTAGAAGATACCAGTGAGAAGCAACTGAGAAATGAATCTGTACAAGAAGACCAAGTAGTCCAGGCAACAAAATATAGGAATTTAAATTACTGTGCAGAATGTAAAAATAAATGTTGTAGGGAAAATGGAAACACAGTGGAACAGCAATCAAATTTTAGTCTCTGATAGTGAAGCTTTTATGCTGACGAGAAGAGAGAAGTAAATAGGAGACTGCTGTATCATCAGTCTCTACAGTACTGATGACTGTGTAGATAAATATTTCCTTAAAATTACTAGAAAATACATTAACAATGTAGGAAGATGCATACTATGAAAGACAATATTATTAAGGGAGGCTTTCAGCTTCAAGAGAAGCTTCAATCAGAGATCAAATTCAACTATAATAATCAGGCCCATATATCTGGTTTGATAGCCAAGACATTTACTCATCAGTTTGTGAACTGAAAGACAAATTCCTGAACAAAGAAGGGATTTGTGTTTGGTCTTGTTAGAAAATGAGGCTATTGTAAAAGTGTTGGCCAGAGAAAGCAGCTTTGTTTCATGTGGACTTAAAATTACCTGGAGGGATCCACAAACAATGCCTGTACCAAAGATTTTCCAGTTTCAGAAAGGGAGTCTTTAAAAAGCAGGAAGACCTAATGAGCAGAATTAATGGCAGATGCAGTTCAGAAAATAGAATTATTTGGATATCAAAGAGAAATTAAGGAATATGACATAGAGTTTTGTATCAAGTAAATGAGAAAATTGTGAAGAAGGGTACTAAACTGGTTTAGGCAAATAGCTACCTAAAAATTATATTGGAAGTAAGTAAAAAAATAAAAATATGAGGAAAAATGAGCTTCACCAAAATTCAAGGTTACTTACAGAGCAAATCTAAAATCCTTACCTGTAGCTCTCTCTGTGTAACTATTTTTTGCAGTGCTCATTACATGAAGTCTACAGGCACCTTATCATTTCACTGTGATCTTTAATTAATTTAATGATTTTTCTGTTTTTTTTTTCCCCTGGATGACAGAAAATTTTACTGAGTAATTAATTACATTTCAGACTCATTTTCATCCTAGAATTCTTAATTCACAGTGTTTGAGATGTTTCTGATTTCTGTAATTTCACCTCTTTCATCCCATGGATCTTGGACAGAGCTCACATCCACAGCCAAATACAATGGCAGAGCACACTGTTGATTACAGCTTGGCTCAGCCATCTTTAACGAGACATGTTGGCCTTCTCCATCAAGCAAAACAGGAGGAAGGCAAACAGTTAAAAAGATGTAAGAACCCAGCCCAGCAACAAGCTCAGGTGGGACTAACTGGAACGTTTCACATTTCCTTTAAGTCTTTGATCTGTTGCCTTCTTCTGGCTTTACTATGTAATAAGAATCCTACTGTCTTTAATATTATAGGTTTACGCTGCTCTTTCAATGCTGTCCTGAAATTAAGGAACAGAAGGATCACAGTAGCAATTTACACAGACTGTGGATGTCCAAACTACAGTCTCCATTTTCTTTCATTTTCACCCATTGTTCAATAATTCACGTATACTCAAGATTTCAAATTACTTTCAAGTTCTGTGACTAATAGGGTGTGGAGCTGTAATTTACTTTCATGAATGTTTCATAACTTCCTTTCCAGACAATTTGGAGAAGGTATCTCAAAACCTCAATTCCTTGTCATTTTGACAGGGATTCAGTAGTTTAGCTGAAATTTTATCCAAATTTAACACGTAAGTTCTGCCCATCTGCAAAGGTAAAGAGACTGTATTGCCATTTCACTTATCATTACCTTCCACTTACAAGTAGTGCTTAAGATGCATTTGGATAGGCTCCCAGTGCAAAGAAGGGCAAAATATAGGATGTGAAACATCAGTTATTTAAACCAATATTCATTACAGTGGATATAGTCACTAGGAAAGGCTATTGTTCTCAGAGATGAATGCTAATCTTGATTTATAGATATTAACTCATTTACTGATATTTAGACAGAATAAGTATTAGGTAGACAAGGAGCGGGATAAAAAGGCCAGCACCAAGGCTTGATGAAAAAAAAAAGAAAAAAGTGAGATTTATTAATATTTTATTTTCTGCCATTAGGGCTGCAAGGTTGAAAATCCACCCCTTAGATTCTCTCAGAAAGTCTTACCACTTTTGGCATTTACCATCTTAAAAATGTGGATCCTTTCCAGTGTTTCTTTCCCTCCTTCTCTCCGGAGCTCCTAATACTGCTGCCTTCCTCCCAAAAGGCCTGCCTGGAGTGGCTCTCCCCTTCTCAGAAACACCCTTCTCTGATAATCTTGTGTCACCACTTCTCTGGCTTGTGCTTTTCCACAGCAACATCAGCCCTGCTCTCAAGGTAGAAGAGAGACCTCACAACTCTTACCGTAGGGTTACCGGTGTATGTTACGCATGTGCACCAGCCCCCTTCGTTCATGCACACATCTTACACTCACCTCTCACCAGATGATGTGAAACCCCCCTCATTGCTCCAGCCTCTTACCCCAAAGACATAGAAACACCATGAAAGGCAGCAACATGTCCAATGTGTTTGTGTAGCTTTCCCACAGTTAGCCACAAGTCAACACGTGAATGGCATTTCCCCAGAGCTATCACAACATTGGGCATATGCAGCCCAGTTCTCAGAAGAATTGCCTAAGGAAGTGAGGGAATAGTCAGTATTGTTTTTGTAAGAACAGGTTGGACAAATGACTAACAGGATTGGCAGGAGCAGAGACAAATAAACCTGCCTTTGGGCAGAGGGAGGGATTTGAAGACACAGTGCACTTCCTTTCTGCTCTTCTTTCTATCATTTGTCTAGATACACTGATTTGGGCACTCTTCCCAAGCCTTCCCTCACTGCCCACTCTAATTTGGATGATGGAACAAACAGAGAGGTGCTGGGACAGGAATCAGGGTGTCTAGGCATGTTTCATTTTTCTATATTGCCTTGTTGTTCAGTGAGCTGCTCACATCTGCCCTTGATAGCCAAGACTCAGTATTTGCAAATAGATGCCATGACAATTTATCTGCTTTGCTTTTTTTTAGCATAATGAAACTCAATATGCAAAAAATACATTTTTTTTCAAATGATTAATCACATGAAATAAGAGGAAAATAAATTCTAATTTTTGTGAATAATTACTACAGTAAAATGTGAAGAGCAACTATAGAAATGTATGCTTACACAGTTTAAAATTAGCCTGGTCTTGACAACAATTTTCATATTTTCTAACTGAGACACCAGTATT
The DNA here is from genome assembly GCA_016647715.1 of Pavo muticus. Taxonomy (NCBI): domain Eukaryota; kingdom Metazoa; phylum Chordata; class Aves; order Galliformes; family Phasianidae; genus Pavo; species Pavo muticus. Next base: position 1,576,575 of record JACDJE010000068.1, on the reverse strand, counting down.
TTGTCCCATCCATTTTACTTGTGTTGCAGTAATCTGCTAAATTCCTTCTTGAATATGCTGGAAGACTCACAACCATCATTTCCATCAAATCCTCCTCAAGTTGCAGTTATCACATTTGAAAAGTGACCTCAGAAAGCCTGAGTGGAAATTAGTTAATGAATTAGAATGAGATAATAATTTCAGGATAAGTTTGAGCAAAGTTGATCCCCCTCGCATGTCCTATGCTGTCTATCATTCCCAAGTTGACCCACGGTGACTGTGACATCTCCTCCTTTAGCAAGTATTTCATTTAGTCTTAACTCCCGAGCATCAAGGGTATGTAAAATGGGGAATCTTGATAGTGCAGTGATTGACTTTTCCGCATTGACTTCTCAAGATAAGGACTAAAATATCTTTGGAGTTAATATGCTTCCCAGTGAGGGAAAATATCTTACTCTGCAAGAGAAAGTATTTGAAGAACTTGGAGGAGTTAAAAATAAAACAACAACAAACAAAGAAAAAGACATATAAATCACTTTTGGATGAAAATTCAGCTATTGGCAGCCTTGGTAAAAAGCAGGGCTAGCAATCAGTAAGCAGAAATGTAAATTCAATAAACATGCCTGTGTGTACAAGCTGATAAAGAAGAATTGCTGTAACCTGGCTGTAAACAAGAAGATTGTGCTTCAGGCTGTGTTAAGGGCAGAAGCAACTTATTTGCAGTACTTCCTTAACGTACAAGCACACATAACCCTTCCATGTTCAAAAAACTGCAGCCTTATAGGCTGAAATATATGTAGCAATTCCAAAAAACTGCAAGGAGAAAATGTGTTGGTACAGATTTGTGGAAAACAGAACTTACCTGAAGTAATTTCCTTTATCAATCCTCCGCTACACAGATGAATCCATCCAGACACCCCCACCCTCCCTAGCACAGACCCAATGTACTGCTGCCCAGTGGCCCATCGCTGGCCTCCAAACCCTTTGTTTTCCTCTCCTTCTTCTGTGTTGGGAAGGATCTCACTCCAACATTGCAGAAGTATTACAATAAGAGTGTTTCCAAGAGGAAATCGTGTGAACATGAGACCCATGAGGTCTTCACCCATTGCCCTTCATTCACATCAGCTGTGGAACTCTTCCAGACTGTTCACAGGGAAGCTCCTACCAAGGTCAGATTTGGAAGTATATTTTTATTGTAGTGTCATATTCTAAGGGTGAAACATGGCTTGATTCTTTTCTTCAGATCCAAATTATTTTGTGATAATTACTCCGGACTCACTATCCTCTCCCAGCAGGGTTGTACAGAGGACTATAATGTTTTCTGTTTCACATTAATATCTCAGTGATATATTAACTGGGAATGAAAATCACGATAAGCAGCATGAACCCCATTCACTCCAAAAGTCAGTATTTTAAGTAAATACCTTTTGCTCTTGATCAGTAGCTCCGACACCCATTACTAGCAAGGGTAAAAGTTAGATACAGAGTTTATCTATTTTATCAGCTGCAGTTGAGGCACATAGCTGCAACCACATAAGAATTCATTGCATGTAAAAACACTTGGGGTTTCCCTCTGGATAAGGCCAACACAAATGGAGATCCTTCTTCTCCTTATACTTCCTATCTCCTGGTAAAATCAAATGATTCTTTGACGTCACAAAATAAACTGTTCTCTTCTATTTTTCACTGTCATTTGTGCATTTCCAAAACCACAAATGTAAAGGTTTGATGGACTTATAATCATAGAGGATAAAGAAGGTGCGGGATCCTCACGTGCAATACAATTAAGTACTTGTTTGTCAAGTATTTTGTTCCATATTATTCTTTAGCCATGGTATTTTAATCACATCAAAGGACATAAAAATTGTGAGAATTTGGAAACGGAAAATTTATTAATTGTGTCAGGCATCTCCCCAAGAAATAAAACATGTAGAAAATATCATGTTTATACAGTTGTACTGAATCAACTATTTCTCCTTTGTCAAAGGAAGGAATAAAAAGCAAAGCTGGGAAGTAGTCATTATTAAATAATTAGTTTTCACATTCCCTCGGTCTTTTTGTGGTTTTGAAAAAACAGACATTTTCAATTCAAATTTCTCTTCATACTTTTTCTGAGATGCAAAAGCAATGCAAATTATGATGCCAGATTTTCAATTTTGCACTGTATTAAATAATTGGATAATCTTCTAGGCCCTGGCTTGTTTACTTGTTTGCTTGTTTGACTTTTTTTGTTTGTTTGTTTTTCCTAAAAGTCCTGGAGATTATTCTAGCATAATTACTGAACTGTGGTTTCATTTTGGTCTTTGTTATCTGTTAGTCTGTGCCTACCTGCAAATTTAAATCCTTCACTGTTTCTTTTGCATTTCCTCTTTCTTTGGTCACTCATTCCAGCTCGTGAAACCTGAAAAGTTTCCTTCTGAAATAGAAATAAAGATACCAATTTAATTTGATTTGTCAAAGTCACGGACTAGAAACAGGCACCACAAAATATGTGATTTTCATTTTTTCTCTTCCTGAGAACATGTCCGTCTCATTTAAAACCTTTGTTTAAAGCAAAAGCTTGATAGTCTAGACCATTTTGCGTGCAGTATACCCAGCTGAAAGTGAACCACTTAACTAAAAAGATACAACAAACACTTCTGCCAGAAAGCAAGATGTTGACATCTGCATGTTCTGTAGCTTTAATCCAGCAACACATTGCACTGCAGGCAGATACTCCTCTTTAAATGAGGCAACTCATAATGGAATGTATAATTATTAAATACACACAGGAACAAAGAAACATCCTGACTTTTTTTCCAAGTGCTTGTGTGTAGGTATAATCTTACTATTGATGTTTCTTTACCCATGCACTAATAGCTCAAGAAAATTTCGTATTTGCAAGAGCTGTTGGAGTACATCCAATTCCTACTCCATTCACTTGGATCCCCTAAAAGCATTAGAGAGATGTCTGGTCCTGAGATGGTCCTCAGACTGAAGCATGACTGCTTATCCGTGGTAATGGCTTTCTCACTGATTGCAGGAGGACTTCTATTAAAAGATCATTCGGCAAATAGAACAGAGATTCAAATGTGTGTAAACCTAGTAAAATCTTTTAGAGCATTGTTGCCTCATCACAGGCATCGACATACTTCTTACAACTGTAGGAAACACCTGTCTAAGCACAAAATGAATTTTTTTTTCAGCATTCTCTCATCTTACTGTACTGTGACTCAGCTCAAGCGAGTTTTCAGCTTTTCCCTTTCCATCTGGAAGCTGACTCCCTAGCAGGACTTAAGCTCACTTCTCATACCTTTCATTACCAAGAGTTTTCAATCTGCGCATTCTGTTCTTTTCTTTAGCTGTGACACAGTAAAGCCTTTTTGATGGAGTGGTTTTCTGGGGAAGGAGCTAAGATTCACAGTGTGAATGTACCTGTAGATAATCAGATGAAAGAGAAAAGGGAGTTTCATTCCTGCAGCAGCTATCCTTGATGTGCTCGTGCTTCTACCCCACTTTTTTCAGATCCTGATGAATTTTGCAATTCTGTATCTGAAAGAACAGCTAGGAGTGCCATAATCTGCCCTTTTGACAGCCATGGGAGGCAGATATAGAGAAGACAGCCTCAGGTATGGATCTGCAGTCACTACGAGGTACAAAATTCTCCAATTCACAATGCCATGTGAAAGATCTCCTGCTGTTTGAGTGCACATATGGCCAGCACATCTCAGAGTAGATTAAGTAACCCTTCTTTGATGGACAATTTTTTGTTCAACTTTCTTCATCAAAGACTAAAGTATGTGAGAACGTCTGAAAATAAACTTGCTTTAATGAGATTAATATGGTTGTTTGATTACATTCAGTCATCATTTTCTAACCTTGATCTTAATTTCTCTCTATATTTTTCGTTCCTGCTATATAAAATCATATTTACTTTCTTATGCTCCTCACTACACTCAGTTTTCCAAGTTGCATTCTAATTTGCTTTAATCTTCATGCTGGTGTCTCCTGCCAGAAATAACTTTTGGGTACTGGTGCATTTTATTGAACCATGTTCTTCTAGACAGTTACTGATGACCCTGCTTAAGCTCAGAAGTGATTTACAATCAGTAGGGTGTTTTATGTGACAGAGAAATAGCTTTCAGCTCCATGACAGCTTTGGAAGGTTCTAGTGAATACAATTTAAGAACCAATCAACTTGGGAAAAAGCATGTAATGAAAATATTATGAGTCTCTTCAATGTCACTTGTACTCACTGGGTATTTATGGGCTTGGTGCCAGTAGGCAGTGGCTTGTACTCCTATCCCAGTGGTGAGTGGGGTGCCAGCTGATTCCAGCTGAGGCTAGTTCAAAAGCTGTAGCTCCTGCCAAGTAGCTTGTGAATAACGGGCTGGCTTGGATCAGTCCAAACATCATTGGAAGGTGCTGTGCAGGACTGACACTGGAGAAAACTCTGGGAATGATGCAAGTAGTAGTCTTTTTCTGTTTTTACCTTTTTACTGTGAAACTCTTCTCTTCTAATGATCATTTAAGTACACTATTCTCACGGAGAAGAAGCAGCAGAGAGAAACAGATTCTGTCTGGGCTTTGCTCAGAACCAGGTCTAATTCCCACAGAAAGATTGCGTGGACCAGAATTGCCCATGCTGGCCATCAAACTGATGTTCTTCAACTGATATCCAAGCAGTGTTAAGTGATGTCAAGCTGATTGAAGATTGCTCCTTGTGGTCCTGTACTCACGCAGTCTGTTCTCTGGAGAAGAGTGCTCAGCTTGGGATGGTTTGGACAATAAAGAATTTGAACCAAACAGTGGGTTTTTCTCCAGATGGGAGCAGATCAGGCACAATGCAGTGCTTTAGATGTGGGGACATAGTTCTGCTGGGTGCAAGAGTTATAGGATAAACCTTCCTAGACTCACAGTGTACAAGGGCACAGAACAGGTTTTCTCAGTAGACTTAAAATTATTTGATACTACAGTTAATCTAAAGATCTCAGAATATGAGATTCTTCCTGCTCTTCCTGTTGAATCCATATCAGTTCTTTAACTCTTTCTAGATGACTCTCATTATTGTGAAATAGTCCTGAGGGAATGAAAAGCATGAAAGGTCCAAATGTCTCTAAATACAAGCAGAAGAAATACACACTAATATGAAGTATCACAGGACAGCTCTTATTTTTCCCTTTTCTCTGGTGTGAGGTTCCCTTTAGAGTATTATTCTACATTTGAGTGAGTTACAAATTACATTTCTATTAATTTTACTCATTACCTCTGCCACTAGTAATTTAACTGGGCGCTCATTGTAGTTACAAATAACACAGCCAAGATATGGTAAAAAGCCAAGTCCATGTGAATCAGTGGGACTAGACTGGCCCCCTGTTCTGGAGAGCTCACTATACACTGGACATCGTTGTCCTCCAATTCTCACACTGACAGACAGACTTGAACAGTCACCTCAGATGCACTTGAAGCAGGAGTTGCATTTGAAAGTTTTTTTCAAACAACAGTGAACTATTTCATGTTATTGTGCTTTAAGCTGTAAGGAGCTTCTGTGCTTTTTTAAAAATGTCTAAATACAAACAGCAATGCAATAGTCTTTCTATAGAGGAGCAGGTTATAAATGAAGCTGTGAAAAAGTGTTGATTCATACAGCTTTTACACTGTTTTTATTTACCATCAGAAGATAATCTACAGAATAGATTGTGACAAGAATTTCTACAGTGTTGTAACTAGCAAAATCGTTCCGAGGATCACACACTTGAAACTTTATAAAGATAGGATGATCCTAAACCTGTTTCAGGAGCTCACAGAGAAGAAAAAATGAGACAACACAGTAAAGCTTTTTGGAAGAACTGGTGTATCTATAACATACAGTTATTATGATATAAAATGCACAGTGTGGTACAATGAACAAGCTGTCTTGGTGTTTATCCCCCTTAAAGGCTCCCTGCAATAATTGCTTCTTGGTAAATTACATCTCCATAATCTTTATTATTACTGTTATTATAAAGAATTTTCCTACCTTCCCCTCTTAGCTGTTCTAGCAATTCCACTGTAGGTATGTGCATGTAATGTAATATAACAACTCTGCAAGAAATTTTTGTAACTATGAAAATCACTGTATTGCACCATCACCCTCAGCTGACCAGCTTTGGAGCTGATTCTTTGTTAAAAAATGGCTTCTTCCAGTACCAAACTTTTCTTTTTATTTTTCCAGTAACGTTTTGCCACTACTTTTCAGGCATTTCATCCACATTTTCACTCCTGCCTTTAAGTAGCATGGCTTTCCAAACATGCATGAGCAAAGAGAGAAGCAGTATGTTTCATTTTGTTTCTTTGATTCTTTTTCTATAACTTTCCTTAATAAATATACAGAACACTTTTGAAAGATGTTGCTAAGAACAGAAATTCATAAAGTTGTGCATCAGCAGAGAGCTGTTTTTAACAGCACACTGTGATATCTCTCCTCCTGCTCCCATTAACCTTCCCCTCCTCCTTAGGCAATACATTAACTGTTGTTTTTTTCTTTCAGTGAGTGGTAATCACCCTCTTATCTAACATCCTCCATGCTATTCCAGAGGTTCAAACTACTCAACTACTCTCAGCTGTCTGAAATGATTTACATATCTAATTAAATACAGAGAAACTAGGATTTAGCTTTGGAGTTTGCTGCTCCTGTTTTATATCCAAAGAAGGACTTGTGTGCCTGAAAGCTTATCTATCTCTTTAAAATACAGAAGTTGTTCTACTGAAAGATTACCAAACTTGTCATGTTAAATGTTTAGAGTGGTAGCAGGATATAGAGGACAGAGATGGGAGCCAGAAGAAAGGTTCAGAGAAAGCAAAAGGCAAATGCAGTTTCTGACATGATGGGGTACTGCAGTGGCAGTGCTTTTGCTCACAGTTTGTTTGATTATCTGGTTAGAATTAGCTCTGATAAAATTACTTGCCTAGTCTGTGTGGGATCATGAAGTGTCAAAAGTGAAGAATAACAAACAAGCAGCTGAGCCCAGGATTATCCTCCTCACACGTTTTTATCTGATGTTAGCAGTGCTTTAAAAACTCGAAGTTTATGAACTTTCCTCAACAGAAAAGAGTATATTTTTACAATGTTAACATCAAAATTACTTTGTTAAGTGACTTAATTCCCATGTCTAGAGTTTGAGTGAGATAAAGAAAGCCTTCCTTTGCAAATGGTGATTCGGTATGCTTAAAGGGCTTCTGTTTTCTTTACACTTTGGTAAGAAAATGTTCATATTCCATGGAAGAATAAGATAAACATTTCAAAGTGAAGATTATTAATAAACAGGCATAAAACAATGATTGGAGGCAGAGATCCTTTAAATTAAAAAAAAATCACATTTTTCATCCAACATGCTCACTTGATAAATATTTTATACTTTTCCTTTTAGAAGTTGAACATCTGTGGTAGCCATTGACTTTATTTTGGGTATGCAGCAACAAGAATCAGATTTGCTTTTGCTGCATTAAATGGTGGGTTGACTGACCAAGACTACTAAAAAAACCCTGCAAAATCAAAGCCAAAGAGCTTTAAAAGCTCATTCTGACAAACTAGCAATCAGAACATCTACCTGAAGATGACTTTTTTATGTTTTATACTTTAAAAATTGTGTGGGACTACTGTCTCTTCCCAGAGAAGAAAATGGGCTGGAAGATACATGAAAACCTAATGATCATTATCCATTAAACATACAGACTTTCAGGTCCAGTAACATTTCAAGCGCACCAGAGAGTGGCCATAGTGTAAGGGGCAAAAGGAACAAAATCCAAACCAAAACCAAACCATCTCTGGTTAAGAACAGAGGATTACACATTTTAAGGAAAGATTTTAAGATGATGGATGCAATAGAAAAAGAGTGCATACTCCCTTCCTTAGAGGTAATGGTGAAACTGACACGAGCAAATAAATAATTTGTTTCCTGAAACAGAGTGAATCAGCCCTGTGCTGGCTCTTACATTAAACCTCCACTGCTGCTCAGCACTTTGCATTCAGCAGGAGCTCCATGATGTGTAAGCAAAGCATAACAGGGTAATTGAGAGTCTCTTTCCTCTGCCAGAAAATAAATAGCTCACTGCTCATGTTTAAAGCTTCCTATTGCCTCCTTCCAGAAGCTGTGATATCTTCTTAAATGCCTTGGTACAGGTAAAATTAAAGCACCGGAGATTAAAATAATCTTTAGCTCCATATTTATTTTCAGTGTTTGATTCACTGTATCCTGGGGCTGCTCACGCAGTTGTCAAAGAAAAGTCTCTGTGTGCCTATTCCCCTGCCTCCTCTACTCCCTTCCTTTGAAATACTTTATTGACTCTCATATCTTTCCTATAACCAGTTCAAAAGTCTTGTTCCTGGTTTTTAAGGTCAGTTATTGGCTAGTATTCAAATATGCTAACAGTGATATTTTTGCTAGTGTGATTTCCCAGAACTTTGCTTCCTGGTGCCAGCACTCCCTCCGAAGCAGGCTTTTGCATCTCCCCTCCTTCCACCATAATCCCATCTCAGCCATTTCCTCCTCACTTCTCTCTTTTTTCAGTCTCACACAATTCATCCTCCACTCTGAACAAAGTGCTCAGCTCCTCAAACACCAGCATGGCAAAAGGCAGAGCTCATGCCATGCCTGGCTTTGAGGCCAGTGGGCGCACACTGGTTGGTCGGTCCATACATGGCGGTGGTGGCCAGGGAGCAAACCACCAGCTCCCATTTCTCCCTCCTGCAGGGGGTACAGCTCAGCATCTCACTGTTGTTCCAGGTCACTCATCCACCAGACATGCAGGGAAACAATAACTTGAGATTTCTTACCCTCTGCTTTAATTTAGTGGTCAGACAGCAGTAGAAATTGGCATTTTCATTGGTTTATTTTCCTTTAGAAACCAGCCTAGAGGCAGGTTATGATTTAAACAGCCTCAGATAGAAATGTAAGAAAATGAGCTGTGCAGAAACTGTTCATAGTACTGAAATTAAAATGGCTGACATCAATTTCCAGGCTTAATAGCCCACCACAATAGATGTGAGAGGTGCCATCTTGCAGAGTGACTGTTTACAGATATTTACTTGAGATTTCAGAAGGAAAAGCTGGTTTGACCTATTTTTGAAAAGGTAAGAATATCATCATGCTGTCAGACTAAAAAAATGAATGTACATTAAAACTTCCTGAGAACATACGTAAAAAGAAGATGTAACAAAACCTGAGAAATATTATAAAATAAAAACAAGATAGTTTTACCATAATTACTGAAATTATACAGCGGGTGACTTTTATTTTGTGGTCTGTCTGGAAAAAGTGAGCCATTGTTGGAATGTTGGAACAGTTGCAGCCTTCAGATGTACTGTTCACTATCACATACTTGTCATGCGTGATATACTTCTTCACTGAAAAAAAATGCTCAGAAAGATGAGGAACACTTTTTATTGATTATGAGTTCTATGCAAACGTAAAAGGCTCCAGTAAAGCTGTCTGGGACACTGAACTTTGAATTTCAGAAAAAAATAAAATTAGCAAGCTGGTGACTATTATTTTATTTCTTGGTACAAAATAATTTCATGCAAAAGTAATTTTTGTATGCTCGTATTTAGATGGAAATGTATTTCTGATGTAGAGCCATTTGAAAAATGAAGGTCTACACTGCATTAGAAAAATATTCATTATTTTGGAATAAGAAAATCAGGGAAAAAAATCAGCATGTGGCTGTATGTTTGTTTCTGTATGATTCGTGTTTCTGCATTAAGCATTTGAAAGCCTCACTCAGTTTCCAATTTCCCTTGTCTAAATATTACACAACCCCAGCCCCCGGAAAATTCAAAGGCAAGAAGACTGATGACATAAGATGGTGAGCGCACATAATGCTGTGAATGTCTCTTTCATTTCCCGAATGAAATATCAGGTTTCACAGGTAAGTAAATTATTACTATGTTTTAATCCATCAAAGCAATGCTAGCTTGAAAGCTTCAGCAGCGCAGAAGAGCTGCTGGAACCGGGCGGTTGCAGGGCAGGAGGACGCCTTGTTCTTCTCTGAGAAGCTGGCAGTTTAATTACAACAAAGCTCTGACTGGCAAGCCTGGGGGTTATCCAGGGGGTATCCTGAGCCCTGGTGCCAAGAGGAGGTTGAAGACAAGGGGTGCTTCTTCTGTGACTACTTTTCTCTATAATTCACTATACTCGTTTTGGCCTTATCAGCACAGGTATGGATTGTGGGTGATATATCCCAGCATAGATCTAGACCTCTGTTTCTTTTAAACTCTGGCAGAAAATAGAAGAGGCAGAGAGTTGCAGTCTCTTAGATCAGTGGTAGCTTATGAATTTGATGCTGAAAAAGCAGTGTGATCTACAGAGGTCTTGTGCTATGTAACGTTTGATAACCCTGGGCCTTTCTTCCAGGTCCACCAGGATCTGTTGCATCACTTCAAATGAATTTCTTCTATTTGCCCTTCATTTACCTCATTTTTAACACTATGAACTCTTCAGAGTGCTTATTGTCTGTCACTGAACAGAGCCAAAGAAAGCAGGTCCCAAACATCCTCCTGTCCTGTCTCAACCATCACCACCCTGGCCTGCAGGTACCAGGGTTGGGCAGCCACACAATTCCCCACTGCCTTTACTTCTCCTCCAGCCTCACAATGGAGATTATACACTTGTGATCTGCTCAGGCAGAAAAGGATTTCATTCATATATGAAAGAACTTTAATAGGCATAAGTCCACACAAATGCAAAGCACACAAAAAACAATCTCTGCAAACACAAATTCCTTTTGGATCCCAGGACATGGAAATACAAACAATAGTTACGTTAGCATAAGACCTTTTTTCAATGTGTTCTGAAGTGAATCCTTCAACCGTGTGTGCCATGTACAGTCATTTATTAACATCTGCTGGAAGTCTGTAGGGAAACGTGAAATTAAAAGTCAGTTGGACTGGTATGCACTGATGAGCAAAGAAGTTTTTGAATTTTGAATAAAGTTTGTAGGAGTACAAAAGGCTATCAGTAGTTCCATATTAGAGGGCATCTACCAGGAAAACAATTAACATTCTACCTCCTGTATCACCACCACTGGAGATTTCAGATGCTGACAACTGTTGATGTCTGCTTGCTTACTTCATTTCCCTCTTGCACATTTGGCTCCCAAACATGAGAGCCGTTTTCTTAATTCCAACCCTTTTATTAGTGATAATAACAACGCTTCAGTAAGAGCAATTACAAAGCAGCCCTTTGAGAGACTTGGCAGTCATTTCCCTTTATGCTAAATGCATCAGGATCTGTGTCACTGGCAATTTGACCAAAAAGTAGCCTAAAAACTTTCCCACTGAGATACATTGCTCCATCTCTATCAATTACAAGTCATCAGGACAGTGAAGATGCTGAATACTACCAGATTTTCTGCTGTAGGCCACCTAACTAAAACCACTGCTGCCCCTAACCACAACTCACATCACAAGCATGACTCATTTTCCCACCTTTGCTGAATTACACAATTCTCGTTTAATGTGTAGGAAAATGTCTATATTCAGGAAAAAGGGAAGAGGGAAACTTCCAAAATGCCACAGTCCTCTCCATGGGGAACTCTTACCCAACTTATCTCAAAATCATTTATATAAAACAATGGAAAGACAGGAGAGGGTCATGCATCATTGTATTGTGGCACAGTGTTGGCTGGGGAAGGCTGTGGGGTGGCCTTTTTTGGGCCAACTCCAACGGCTCCGCTGCAAAGCATGGCTGGGCCCAGCAGCCAAATAGCAGCATCTGAAGGGAAACATATTTGAGAAAAGGTTAAAAGCACTGTGAGAGAGAGGAGTGAGAAATGGGAGAGAAGCAGCCATGCAGGCACCGAGGTCAGTGCATAAGGGGCAGGAGGAGCTCCATGCATGGAGCAACAGTTCCCTGCAGCCCAGCAGAGGCCCATGGAGGAGCAGACCATCCTCCTGCAGCCCACAGGCACCGCACAGAGCAGATCTCCCCGTGCAGCCATGGAGGAGACCATGGTACAGCAGTGTGCGAGGCCTGAAGGCCTCAGCCCATGGATACCCCACAGAAGCAGCCCAGGCTGGAGCTGCAGTCCAAGGAGAGTAGCCTGCGGTGGGGGAGGAGGGGTGGGGGAGCTGCCAAATAAATCTTTCAAAATAAACCCAATGACTATTGAAAAGTACAATTTTGGTTAGCTTAACTGGAATCTTACACATTCTAGTTACATTTTTGCTTTGTTAGATTCTTAAAAAGAGCTCTGGAAACACTCTCTCAAAAAATTATTTCAGTAAGAAAAGGATTTAATTCTCAAATCCTAGGCTATGTTGCAGATTTATGGGGATACTTGACCAAGACATAGCTATTATTTTGAGAAAAAGATTCATCTTCTACAGTACTTACCCTTCTTGTACTTGTCCTCTGCTTCCTTCTCTGTACACAGTTTCTTCCCTTAAAACATCACCAATCATTTTAATTAAGTTGCCAAGGTTTTTCCACTTCCTTTCTCTAAATTCTGCTATGTTCTTGAGCTCACACAGGATTAGATTAAGCAGCAGAATATATTTTAGTAAACAGAATTTAATCTTGACCTTCAGCTCCCCATCCACTGCTACAAACCAATTCTTCATTCCCTTAAGGCAGCATCTGAGAAAAAAGCCTCTGTACAAAAGGCTTTCAACTCATGCATACTCCAAGGGATAAGCTGTCAAAACAGTGCATTGAAGGGGCTACATCCCATAATATTAGTGTCTATTCACACCATAGCAAGGTTTTTATTATACACACTGCTAAAATGCCAGTTCTGAATCTTGGTGCATTTTTTTTTTCTTTAAAAAAATAAAATTTAGCTATTTTAACTCATTAGTTGTTAACTCGTCAGGGTATAATTTTAGCTACCTGGAAAACAAAATGGTAGAATCTCCCATAAATTTGAATCAGAGGTTTGGAGATGCCAGTGACATCCTTTAACCTCAACTGATCAAGCAGTTTCTACTGCACTGAACTCTGTCTGCTTTGCACTTCAGAGATCAAAAGGTCTGTCTAGCCTGTGTTGAACAAAACTTTTGTCTTGTTCTCTTGTTATCACCACAAAGCTTTGCACTAGCTTGTATGTTCTATCATTCTTAGGACAAATTGTCAAACAATGGACCCAGGTTAAGTGATAGTAATTTTGTAAGTTAGTGTAGCTGTGTTTTGCCCTGATTTTGTCCGTATCTATGGGTTTCCTAGAAGACAGAATGAGAAGTTAGTCTTTTCTCTCTGTATTTATTCCAGTGTAATTCAGTATATGAGATTATGTTATAACACACAGAAAGTTCAGATACTTTCTGCCCATTTGAGCAATTCCAGTGTCTCTCTTCCAAGTAGAAGTTAAGCCATGTGCCTGGGAAGCTGCATGCTGAAAACTTGTTACCCTAAGCCAGTAAAATATTCTGATGTGGGGTTAGTTACAGAATTATAAAAAAGCTTGAGTTGGAAGGGACCTTAAAGATCATATAGTAGCAACCCCTTGCCATTAGCAGGGATGTCAACCTCTAGATGAGGCTGCCCAGAGCCCCAGCCAACCTGGCTTTGAATACTGCCAGGGGTGGAGCATCCATAACCTCTCTGGGCAACTTGTTCCAGTGCCTCACCACCCTTTGAGTGAAAAATTTCTCCCTAATATCTACTCTAAATCTCCCCTTTTTTAGTTTAAAACCACCCCCCTCGTCCTATCACTATCTGTCCATGTAAAAAGTCAGTCTCCATCCTGATTATAAGCTCCCTTTAAATACTGGAAGGCTGCAATGAGGTCTCCCTGTAGCTTTCTCTTCTCCAGGCTGAAAAAGCCCAGCTACCTCAGCCTTTCTTCATAGTCAGCTTCGAACAACAATGGGTATAAAAACAGTATCACTCCTAGGCTGTGCAAAATTAATCCCTTGTGAAGACCACAATCTGGGCTGTAAACATGGACGAATCTGTTACTGACTCTTACAAAGGTAACTGAGAAGAAGGAGACTTTGGTCTTCCTTGCAATTGGGTGCACTTAGTAATGTACAGTACAGAGCTGAGAAGCCATCAAAGGAAATGATGTTTCATGTTGTAAATAAGGGAGGAACTAGACCCCAGATTTTCAAAATATTTGGTCAAAAGGAACAGTGCAAATGAAGCAGCAGCCACCACGTGACAGCCATGGCCCTGGATCTCTTTGGTTATGAGTGTCTTACCCTGCTGCTGAACTGCCTCATCACGCTAAGCACTGTGACCAGGAACATGGGTTGTTCTTTGGAGGACCTGCTGAAACAGAGCTGGACTAGTAACTCCCTAGTGCCCTCACTGCCCATTTTTGCATTACACAGCATCCTCACTAGAACTGGTAAATCTGATTTCTGTCATGTCACTCTTCTCTCACAGCTCTTCAAAAATTTTTTATTATTATTTTAATCTTGAAGTTTTTATTTATTTATACAAAAGAAAGATGATCTCATTGAGCTGTAGAGTTCCTGAGGGCATATAATGACATACTGATGACTGTGAAAGTGCCTATTCTTGCTTAATTTTAACCACATGAACTGTCCTGCTGAAGCCAATGGGATGCCAGTGTAGGTAAATTTAAGTGCATCTGTTATTTCAGAGGAAGGTACTACAACTGGAGCATACACACTGATTTAGATGAGAGAAAATTATTTTTTCCTTCAGAAAAACAAAGTATCCTTTGTGTCCAGGTAAAAAAATAGCACATTTTGTAATGTGTATTTTTAGTTGGTCTTTAAGGCTGGTTGTTTAATACAACATAGAAGTCAAAACATGGGTGTCAGCAAGTTATATCACACCAGAGGAAGGGCCAGAAGATGAGCATGGTCCTTCTACCATGACTCACTTTCAAGTCATTGTCCCCAAGGTAGGAGGACCTAGAAACATTTTCCATACTCCCATGAGTGCAGAGGTTATGACTGTTCCTGTAAAATCCCATAAAAGTTAGTTTAATTCAGTGGGTACAAACTGACTGGAAATAGGAACCTGAGGTGCAAGCATTTCCAAATGCCCAAAAGAAAATACCTTTTTCTCCCTGTGTACTGAGAGAAATCTAGACCCAGATGTGGAAAATAATACATTTTCTTTAAATGCTATTGGAGAGAAGTGGAAGACAGCAACACAAAGGCATTAGCTCTTCAGCCCAGTTGTCTTCATATACTACCAAGATTTGGTACTCCATACGAGGTCTTAGAAACAGTGGAGTAAGACACAGTGGTACTTTCATCATATACGTTCGCCCACATCTACTGTATGTCATGTAAATACAATTTGACTTTTCCATTCCAGCTTTTCATCTAAATGGTGTAGAAATTGAATATTGTAGGCATTTCATAAAGTGGCAAGAGTAAAATGACAGCATCTCTGCTGGACACTGTTATTGCTCCATTTACCATCCTCAAAACGATTTCCAGTTTTATAGAACCATTGAAGTTTTATGACCCTGCTGTCATTGTAAAAGTAACACACCGGTATTTTCTCTTATGCATTATTTCTAGCAACGTGAAATGAACAGCAGTTAGGAGATCCTTTTACAATGTTTCTCCTCTCTTATAAACTGTTTTTAAGCTTCTACAGTAAAAAAAACATGTCAAGTATTTAGTCACATCCCAGAAAATAGTGTTGTTCTAGTTAAGAGTACTACAACCTCAGAAGTGTTAGTAATGGACAACAGTCAGTAAACACAGATGCTACTTTTGCTGTAGGAATTTCATGCTCTACTAATACATATTTCATTAAAGCCCACAGCTAAACGTTCACAACTTAAATGCCAAACTATGGTGGAATTCTATACCAGTTTCAAATTCCTGCCATCCTGTGCTCTACTTGCCTTCTGCAATCTTAATGTGTATTCTGTAAATCTTTTTCTTAAATCTGTATTTAAGAAGACATCACACACATTTCTCATTTGTACTTACAGTGGTTTGGTGGTTTTTATATATATGCACATAAAAAAATATATATTTTCTCTTCTCTGATTAAAAATAGCGATGCCCAGAAGAATTTCTGAAAGTTTCATTAAACACCAGATAGGCTGGAGAAAGCTTCATGGTCAGCAAGGGTTGCACCAATTAAATAAAGTACAATGTGGGCAATCTGTAAGTTGATGAAAACAAGTGTGCTTATACCAAAGGGAGACAGACATATTGCAGCAGCCCTGCCAGGTTCCTGCATGTGCTCTCTAAGCATCCACTGCTGGCCCCTGCCAGCAAAAGGGCACTGGGCTACCTGGAGCTTTGGACTCATCAAGTACTGTCCTTCATGTGATTTTATTACACCCATTTCCAGCTGCTGTTTCTCCTATACCCCATCCTCCCTGTATTCATTAAATTCAGCCTCATATTTTCATGTAGACGATCATTTATGTGAAACTTATATGCCATTATACAATTGTATATGTTCCCCATAAACTTGGCTGAGAAAGGAGCCTGTTTTCCATCCTTCTTAATTATCGGATATATTATACCTACTTAAATATATGACAACATGATATGATTTATATGTGTCTGAACCCTATTTAAAGGTGTATTTTGCCTTTGTATGCAAGCAAAGAATAAATGGATTCTTGGTGGTCATATCATCTAGTTAGGCTTCAGCTAAAGAAAAGTGAGGAATTAACTATCCAAAGAATGTCATTAATAATGCTGCTCAAATAAACCATGATTAGCAAGCTGACAGCTCCTGGCATTCTTCTTTACTTTCTTGTAGTGTATACTCACTCAAAATGTCTTTAAAGATATTAATTACCTGGGCCTTTTACCACTCTAATATAAATTCAAGGAATTATAGAGAGCTGCAAACAGATGTAAAGGAAAGGGCACCATGCCAACAGCACTTTAGGACTGTTGTTGCAAAACCCAGCTGAACATAAATGATCAGATAGATTGTTAAGAAATATAACTTCTCAGGAAAAGCAAAATACAGAGAAAAATCATGAAGATGATAAATAATAGCTCAAGGAAGCAAGATGTAATACTGCATTTTACATAATGTAGCACATATTGTAGTCTGCATGTAGTCTTCTGAAAGAGTATTGCAGTATGAGGAATCGAGGATCACATTAGCCTGGAGAGAGGCAAAAGACACAATTATCATTGACTGTCCAAGCACTCAGTGTATCCAGGCAGCTATAATCTGTACTATATTAAAGAGCAGAGCCGCTTTAGATATACGAGCAGACCTAAAAGAATAAAAAATTGCTGTAACAAGGGTAAATTGCAATACTTATTGCTCAGTAACGACAGTTGCAGTATTTTGCTTTGTTCATTGCATTTACAATGTGCTATTAGCACTTACTGTTCTGAATATCCCATTTCTCAGCTAGGTTACTAATAATAAGTACAAGAGAAATCTCGTACTGTACTGCACTCCCAAATATCAGACCTTTAATAGCTATTGGTGAGTACTAGCATCCACACTCAGAAGGCAAAGAACCTGACTCTTGAAAACATAGTTATTTCGTGTGTGAAAGCCTGAGTTACAAAGCATGCCAATCTAACCCTAAATTCCCAAACAAAGGATTTTTTTTTCTCTGAGTAGTTCTGTATCTCAATGGCAACTAAGCAGAATGATGAGTTATCTGCCAGAAACACAAAGCCTGAAGATCTTCCCTTAGGATCTCCCTTTATGAGGAGGTGATCTAGAGTGTCATATTCTTGCAGATTCTCAGGCAGACAGTTTGCTTGCAAAGTCCTTTGTGTTATTCAGCTTAGTGAATTTTGGAAAAGAATGCGTGTGAAGCTCGTAAGGCACGTCCACAAGATTGGCACATTTGCTCAAACCCAGTACATCAATAACATGCTCACACAGCATCTAGAGTAGAGCTGGTCCATTTGTACATTTTAAGCGTACGAGTCATTGGTTTCAGACAAATGTTCTGAAGGCTCACTGGAATACAATAGAGACAGAGACTAAGTCATGTATTTTTCCCCTCAGTTTACATGACAGATTTTGCAGATCTACAATTAAACTTGCATATCCTGTTCAGAAAGAGCTAGTTTACACATCTGGCTTGACAGCATAACATATCTTAAGTTGGCTTCACACCAGTCCATCACTTATTATTTCTGCTGGTCTCATTCCAGCAGAGCAATTTATTATGAATAAATAACTTAAAGAAAGCATTGTTCATAATTTTCAGCGCCTTCTATGATCTTTAACTACTTTGATACAGTTAAGTGATAAAAAGATTAAAGCCAATTGCAATATTTTAACACACACACACACACACACACACACAAAAAAAAAAAAAAAAAAAAACCCACTAAGTGGTGGCAGAGTTCTCCCTCTTCTACACTTATCCTTTTCCAACCCACACATTTGGGAGAACTCCTTGTACTTGTCAAAAACATTTTTTTCCTGCTGGCTTGTGAGTAAGCTGGGATCAGGACCTAATTAACACAATATGCTATACAAACAGTGCATTAGAGGCCAAAGATGACCAACTTAAGTATTCTCGGCTCTCAAGGAAAACATAACTTCAGTGACTTCTTACAGTGAAGTTAAAACTTCCCACACCATGCTTTTAATGAAATCTTTTCCCTGGAATGAACAATACAACAGAACACAGTAAAGAAACCATTCTAAGGATGAACTGCATTGCAGCTGTACGAGATATTCCTGGCAGCATCCTGCCTCCAGGAGCAGAGATGGAGTGAAGCTGCCATGGTCTCTGGGAAAGATCTGAAGATGTTCTCCCTTTGGCACACCACACACCTATCACACACTCTCACAACCACATGTTTGGAGAAGGAAGACCAGATCTAACAGGAATTCTGAAATGAGAGGCTGAAGTTCAGCTTCTTGCTGCCATCTTGGGGAATGGCAGGCCAGAAGTGACTGGGTAAGGTGCTCTGCACTCACTCAGCCTCACCTCGAGCACCATGTGCAGTTTGGGCACTACAATATAAGAAGGAGCTAAAACTATTAGAGATTGTCCAAAGGAGGGCTACGAAGATGGAGAAGGGTCTGGAAGGGAATATGTGTGAGGAGCAGCTGAGGTCCCCGGGTTTGTTCAGTCTGAAGCAGAGCAGGCTGAGGGAAGAGCACGTGGTGGCTGCAGCTCCTCACATGGAGCGGAGGGGCAGCGCTGAGCTCTGCTCTCTGGTGACAGCGATGGGACCAGATGGAATGGCAACGGAATGGCAGGAGAGGGCCAGGTTGGAGACTAATAAAAGGTTCTGCACCAGAGGGTGTTTGGACACTTGCACAGGCTCCCCAGGGCAGTGGTCATGGCCCCAAGCTGCCGGGGTTCAAGAAGTGTTTGGATAATGCTCTCAGACATAGGGTTTGAATTTGAGTGGCCCTGTGTGGAGCCAGGAGCTGGACTCAGTGTTCCTTGTGGGTTTCACAGGAAATATCCAGCTCAGGATATTCTGTGATTCTATGATCTAAGGGCCTGCCATCCATGCTAGATTGCATCCCATAAATTGCCCATTAGTAGCTGGGACGTACTATGCTCAGGACTAGTTTTATCAAAAAAGATCCAGTTAGAAAATCTGAGATTACTCTAAAATTCAAATCAGTGTGCAATAAAAGGAGATGATCAGAAGATCTGACTGAAAAAAAAAAAAAAAACAGAAAAAAACCTGAACTCCATTAAAACTGATGTAGACACAGCAAAGAATTAGCACTATAACTGAGTTGTGTGCACCTGTGAGGACCTTTCTTGCCCCTAGCAAGAGGATATGGCTCTTTTCAGACTCCACATTACTACTTGAAAATGAGTCTTGGCACTATTCTGTGTGTATTTTTCAATATGATTATTATCTGTTCTTGGAGGGTTCCTGTTTTCTCTTTAAGAGATAAAACGCTCATGTTCACTGCAGGATGAGTATTTCCCTGTGGAGAAGAATCCAGGTCAAGGACTCCAAGCATCCCAGCTGGCTGGCACAGAGCACAAGTGGGTCCATGACATGGCAGTGGGAGCAGCCGGCTGTCTCCATAGGGATCAGAGTGAACATCTGCTCCATTCCGGGGAAGAGCCGAGAGACACGGAGCTGGGGAGTGAGCCAGAGACCCAGCTGGGCAGCCACACGCTGCAGGAGACATGGAGGGGAAAGCAAATGCCTCTCATCAGGCCCCAATTAGCATGTGTGTGATGGGGGAGGCTGCTGGCCTGCAGGCTGCTGAAGGCTTGGCAACAGCCAGAGGAGAGGCAGTGACAGGGTAATGGGGGGGAAAGTGGTAATGGAGAGCAGGAGATGAAACGGGGAAGGGAGTGGGAAAGATGGACAGGGTTATATTCTCTGACAGAGATAACATCGCGAATGGTAGTAAAAGCACTTCAACATTCCCCAGTGCAAAACTGTCACCCAGTGACTGCCAATGATCTAAAAGTCCTTACCGCTGTCTCCAGCCACACAGAGCAGACTCAGGGATGAACAGTATTGCTGGCAAGGAATGCTTAACCTTGCTGCTGGTGTGCTATTGAATGCAGCCCCCATTTCCATGAGCTCTGACATCATTTCTAAAGTTGATCTACAAAGAACTGTGCACTGTGTAAACTATGGTCTTGGACCATGTTTCCGAATGTGTGCACTGTGGAAGTTGGTTACACAGTCAGCACCAAGCAGGGCAGAAATATTTTGTGTAGAGGGATAGTCTGGGTTTCAAAAGAAGGGGAAGGAAAATTCTCATTCATATTGGAGAAAATGCATTCTTCACTGCAGAGTTCTGGAAGGTAAGGAGGGATTGGTGTGATTCACAGCCTTTGTGCTCTGCCCTTCCCTAAGAGGCTATTTTCAATTGATTATCAATGAGCATTGATATTTTTGGCTAGCTAACAGAATGCAAGTTATCTTTACTTCTTGACTGACTGACTGTGTCTCTGAGCAAACAGATTTGTGTGATGCTGCATGTCCTTATCTTCGACTGAAGACAGTGGGGACTGGAGCTGTTCATAACATAAAAGCATGAAATGATACTTCCCAAAGGCCTCATTTTTGGTTCAAAAGCTATAAGAAGAACACACTGCAATTTTTCACCATCTATCACCTTTCATCCCTGTCATGCTCTTATATTTTAACTTGTCTGAAGCAGCAGTCACAAGAAGGAAGGAAAAGAAGAAAACTCAGAACATTTTGGTCTTGCAGATGACTTTAGTGTTCTCAACAAGTCTGCGCAAGTGTCAAGTGATTCACATATGGTTCAGCAAACATTGGCTCTGCTGCAAGCAGATCAGAGGGCAGTTCCAAGCACCACAAGGAAGCACACAAAGTCAGACCGGGGCTGAATTTGCAGGGTTCTTTCCTCCTCCCTTTATGGCTACATAGTCCTGGTGCCTTGCTGACACACACCCACATAGCAGTCACTTTCCCCTCCTTGAGAGCTGGTCTTCTCCAGGAAAACAAGTGCAAACAGTTGCACTTTGCTCTTCCATCCTCAGAGGGGGCTAGCTCAAGAAAAGAGATTGTGCTGATCTGAGCACTGCACCCTACGTTAGGAGCTACAGCAGGAGATGCAAGGGAATATCCACATTTTGCACGATCAGCTTTGCTGGCACCCATTTATAAACCACCCTTTCCCCTTGGGAAGGTGCTTTAGTTAGTGGGATGCTCACTGCTACAAACTGGGAAGGATCAAATTTGCTCTGTAAGTTGGGGTCATTGGGTGAATCCCACGAGGTGCACAAAACTCCATATTTCAAAATCACAGAATCACGTTACCTCTTGGACAGGAAACTTATTTCAGGACTTTGGGATTAGAATTCCCCCAATAATCTGAGATGCAAATAATGAAATGTTGGACCTGATGATGGGCTGTTCTATGATTCTATGAAAAATGCCTGTTATTTTATTCTTAGTAGTAGTCTTAAACCAAAGGATTTTAGCTAACCTTGTTTTCTGTAGCATACTGCATCAGTTGAGTTGTGCATTAATTTTTATTTTCTTCACTTTCCAAAGAAGATGGACACAGATCCTAAACAAATAGCCAGAATAATTAAACTATTTCCTTGCTATGTGAAACAAAAAATATAATTAAATAATTAAAATATTTTTAACTTTTTTTTTAGGGAGGGACTGGTTTTTTGAGGGGGTTAGAAAATGTCATTAGAGAAGCTGTTTTTGCAGAAGAAATTTAAAGTCATTTTGTAATTACTATCCGCAGTTAGTCTTTAATAACAAGAAATGAGTCCTACTCAGCCTACATTACAACTCTCCTTCTTAAGTTCAGTCAGTACTAAAATAACTGAGATTTTCTATTGAAACCCAAGGAAAAACAAGCAGAGGCCATTTTATCCCTCCGGTGAAGGCTGACTTTCATTGTGGATAAATGATTACTTTAAATCGTGAAAATAGTGTATCACATTTCTTTGTAAATCAATTGATTTTAATTCTGAAATCATTTCTTCATTTTATGCCCAAAGACATTTTAGGCACTTTACAAACCAATTTAATATGTGAAGCAGAATCTTAAAAATTTAGTATAGTAAAATTTAGGAAAAAAGGGATCTTAGTAAAAATGAAAATGAAATAGGCGATCAAGAGTATCTCACATTATCAGGGTATTTTTTTGTTTTTGCTCTTTTTTGAGCCTCAGCATGTTACAAGGCTCTGTGTACACCATCAAATCCTTCAGTCCATGGGGTTACCCACAGCTCTCAAGGCAGAGATGTGCACTTCCAGTGCAAGGCAGATCTCCTGCACCCATGCTACTGCCTACCCCATGTGCTCAGCTTCAGCTTCTTGTGCTGCCCCTGAGACATAACTACTACTTGTGTGAGCAGAAGAGGGGTCATTTCATCCAAAATACCTGAAAAGTGAGGGTTGACCTGTAGTCCACCAGGGTGGACTACCCATGCTACGGAGCACACCTCTGAGGGAGTGACATGTAGGTTGCAGGTGATGGAGGGCAGAAGGAGCCAGACCTGGTGCAGCACTGCCTGTGTAACCTCCAGAGAAGCTGTGGGAGTAAAATCTCTCCAGTAGAAATTCCGGTCCTGGAGAAGAGCAACTGGAGGCCTCTAAGGTGAAGCCAGTGTGGGATGAGACTTGAGCCAGCAGGTCACAGCACGTGCCTTGTTCTGTCTCACCACTGACAGCCTCTAAAGCCAGCTCATCATGCTGTTAGGCACATGCATGCCTACAGTTCTTCCTCCTCCACAGCAGCCTTCACAGAAATCACTCTCAGGATCTGAGGCTTGATGCAAATCACAGAGAGTCTATCAGTAAAATTTCACCAATTCTCAGACAAAGAAATCCAACGGAGTTTTCCCCCCATTCCCTCTCTAACATGCAGCTCAGACTCTAGTAAGACCCCAAAAGCCTTGGGCATCTACTTTAGAAAACCAGAAAGAATTTTCCTTTTAATTCTTCTTTTAAAAAGAATTTCTGTGAATGCCTTAAACATCTAGGTTGTTTTATAGAGATGCTCTATGGTTCCTATTCCAACAGTACTTGCAAAGATAGAAAAAAATACATAAATAAAAGTCTGACTGATAAATTCCTGATTGGATACTGACTGGTCATATGGGATAGATGACCTAAATCTATGGTGTTTCTAGTTCCATTCTTCCTATTATATCTTCTTTCTTGGGAAAGAGATAAGATCCATGTATGAATGCCCACAGTTCAGCAGTTCCCAGCCTTGCAGGAACTGCACTTTGCATGAACTTTGGTCGCTGCCATTCATACTTACAAGGCACCATGAGAGCGTTACAGGAGGAAGTAGCAGCAAGGTGTTTGCTTAACTTTCCCAGAGAATTGCTTTCCTTTTGTTCCTGTCATAAATCTGAAGTGGACATACCCCAGCTTAAGCCAGGGCCGAACATCTTGATACTACATGAGTTAATGTTTGCAGGGCAGGGGTGGATCTGTTTGCTAAAGAAATTTGGACCAGTTTTTCCCAGAAATACTCTGCAGCATGAATAACTGTGTGTGTGAGCCTGTCCAGAGCAGCTGCTTCGACACCAACAGGATAAGATCTGACTGAATCTGTAATTTTGTTTAATGTAGCTGTTGCAACATAAACCTAACGAGGCTTGAATACTGGGGCTTATGTTTATTTGTTTTGTATAGCTTTGGAATTAATATAATTATACAGAACAGCTAAGCCATTTTACTCTCATTATCCAAGATGTTATTTAATCTTTAGAGTCAATCAGATTAGAAGACACCGGTTACCACTTTCAAGATAAATCCTGTAAATCAAGATTCTGTAGTCAGGTCATCCTAAGAGTACTGGGGACGTTCTACTGTTACCATGCAGAGCTCAGGAGATGCTGGAGTGTAGTTAGGACTCTGAAATGCAAAGGGAAGGGCATTCATGAGCTTTGTTGCACATAGCCTTATTTCACAATGTAAAAAACTATGCCACTCAATTACAACACAGACGTTCTCAGGTTTTGTCAAAACAAAGCTCCCCAGTTCTATATTGGAATTTTATCAAATATTCTCAGTCAAACTTGGAATTAGTATATGTACACAACTGTTGCACATTATAGTGAATATCTACAGAAAGTCAAGCACTAATGAATTTAATTTATACTGAGGACTCACTCTATGGGCTTAGATTTACCCTCTGGCCACAAGACTAAAGTAGACATGATTTGCCCACATCTACACTGTTTAACTCTCTTGTTAACCAAACAAGATAGCTGGGAATGGTAAATATCCTGTGTTAACTCCCTAAGTTAGGCAAAGGAAACAAAGCCTATATATCCCCTCTGTACATACACAGAGATCAGACTGCAGGCTCCCTTTTAAGCTTGGAAGATATTTGCCTCTTATGTCAGAACTGAACAAAAATCCTCAGGAAGTGAAAGGACAAACCACCACAACTTTAGACATTGTGACTGATGACCATTCAGTGTAAAAGTTTGTCCTTGCCAGGGGAACACTCTTGATAATTTAGGTCATTTTTCCCATCTAAACTCCAGAAGGAGCTCTTAAGTCAGAGAACTTGAGGAGCCCAGAAAAGTTGCAGGAATACATACAAACACATTTATCAGCTCTCCAAGATTTGCGTACTTCTCATGCCTACCACAATAAAGAGCAATTATCCTCTGGAGCCTGTAGGTATCCTGTACTTTAGCAGTCTCCTTTTAACTATCACATGTCCATCAAGAACTGAACTGCATACCTATATGTTAAGAAAGACTTTAAGCTCTTGAAAAACATAAAAATCACCAGGCATCTTAGCAATGGCTGGTAACTCTGCTATAGAGACCATTTAGATCTCTTCCAGATCTAAATTAATATATAGAAAGTACATATAAATGGTTCTCTTCAACCAGGTCTTCATAGATTACATCCTTGCAACCAGACTGATCTTGAGAAGCTGCCAAGCCCAAAGCACTGATGGAGCTTATTAGATAATAAAAATTTACAGTGTGTCTGCTGAATTCACAGAGATCAGCATGGTCACTGATGGGTCTCTTCAACTAGAGCAAGGAAGGGGACATATACTCAGCTCTGGTATGGAATGATGCAGTGCCAGAGCTCCCATGACTGCTCTTTTAAATACTGGCCTTGATATAAATATTTTTGCATTAGTGAGCCACCACTTACCATAAAACATTTAATATATCCTATAGAAAATGAATGAGAAAAATAGGGCAAGTAATGGGATTACCTGCAGCAGTGTCTGAATGAATGTGTCAGAGGTGCAGTAACCATGTCATGTGCTTCCTAATCTGATAGATGCACTCAGAGACAGTTCATGTGTGACAACAAGCAGAGGAATCCACAAGATGCAAGCGTGCTCTGTTTCTTTCAACTTCTTGGCCACAGTAAGAGAGATGTGTGATGGTGTTTGTGCCCATTGGTAGACACGTGATGTCACGGCATGGTTACAACAAAAAATTTGCAATGATTATTTTAGGCATCTACAAGGCAAGGAAACAGCAGATAGTTCTGAGTATCCAGTGATACATAAATGCTGGAAGTTCCCCACAACAACACGGATCTGTACAGTGTTGAAACCTGGATGGGGTTTAGCCTTAGGTTACATAAAAGGGATTTTCCATGACTCTGAGACCAGTCTAACAGTGCTTCCC
Organism: Pavo muticus; assembly: GCA_016647715.1. Lineage (NCBI taxonomy): Eukaryota > Metazoa > Chordata > Aves > Galliformes > Phasianidae > Pavo > Pavo muticus. The sequence goes on along the minus strand of JACDJE010000068.1, from coordinate 1,550,637 downwards.
TATGGGAAAACTGTATGGATAAATATGCTGATGAGTGAGAGACATTGCAGCAATGCTGCCTGTAAATGTAAAGTACTTAAAGAAGTGCCCAACCCCATCCCTGTGCTGGGTGAAGTGACTGTGTAGGAGCTTTGTTGGTTTGTGAAGTGTTTGTGACTGCTCAGGGGTGCAGTTTCAGAACTGCAAGCTATGGCTGTGGTTACAAAAGAGTGTGGGAACATTTATCCAACTTACATGTGACAGAAGCAAGAGTAGAGACTTCTACTGAGTGCATTTTATTTTAATGCAAGCATTTCATAAAGGATTTCAACACTGTAGGTGTATTTTACTGCAGACATTCTGGCTCTACCTCATCCTTTTATAAGGCATTCAGTGATTTTGATTCCTCAAAACATGTTGAATTGGTCAAACTTTTAAAATCAAAACATTCAATCTCAACATTTTAACAAACACATAAATATGTTAGGTACCAGAATTTAGGTTGGACTTTTTGTCTTAGGCATGCCAGAGGTGTCTGAAAAAAGAGGCTTGGGTACCTTACAGAGCCAAAATGGCAGGAGAGGGGATGGCAGAGTGTAATGGTTTGCATCCTCCCCATTAGTAGTGCCTGGTGTAATACGTGTTGTCCTTCCTTACGTCTCTGGCTCTCATTCTGCTATTCCATCACTTTTCTTCTTGTTTTAATAAGCCTCTCCATACAGTGACATGAATCAATGTGGTATAAATTGAATCAGAGAAGAACCGTGACACTTCTTCAACCTGGAAAGTGGTACACACGGAGCTTCCATAATAATTTTATATAAATATAGAAGCCACTAGTAACAGTAGTGAACAAGCTGGATTGATTTTATGACAATGTTGTTTTTTGACTGGGATGTTAAACTGTTTAATGGTCCAAACAATCTGGAACTATGAGATTTGGAAAAGATGCTAAGTGAGTTGGCAGTGCTAAAACACAGCATGTAGGAGTGATGCAGGGCTGCCTCTGCCAAAATCCTTGCTGAACAGATCCTAAGCCCTGGTTCTCCAGTTTCTGACTGAAGATGTACAGGCAAGCATCTCTCTTGTATGAAACTGAGGATGAATCGTCACCCTCACTGATTTCATCTTGAAGAAACTGACGTTTCCCCATTGGAGACAGATGGCTTGTACTATTAGTTTCTGCCTCGTGGCTGCTTTACTTTGCCCAAACGCAGCAGACAGGACACCGAGTGGCACCACATAGCGTGTCACAGTGGGGAGCCACCACCCTGCTGGGCTGTCCTGCTCCTGACTTTCCAACCACTGTGTGCTCAGGGCACATCTCTTATTAATGCAAACAAATAAGTGGTTTGTGTTAACTCCCACAAAAAGACAAATTCAACTGCTTTGTGTTTAGTGACCACTTTAAATTCTGGCCAGTGTCACTTCCATTGAGTGGAAAAACTGCTGGCAGCTCAGGCTTAGGGAGTGCAGGATATGCTTTTCACCTTTGCTTAGTGCATCACTGCCAAAGAGAGATCGGGTGGGAGCTGCCAGGCTGAGGGGACAGTGCTGCTGTCACTCTGTCCATTTTGGTGTCTGTATGCCTCCACTGGACCAGGGTCAAAGCTGATTGGCTCGGGGCTCAGATAATGCACGGTATCTCACCCTGCTCTGCAAAAAGAGGAAACACAATGGCTCTCTTTGCTGAGTGTTGTAAGAGTATATCCTTAAGCGTATGAGCTAATTCCAAGATACCTAAATGTAAATACTCCAAGTAATGCAAATTTTAAATATCATAAATACATTGCCTAAACATATAAAATAACACCTAGTTGTCTAACTGCTATATTAATGTACCTTACCACAGGGCAGACAAGCCTGAACAGTTTTGTTGCTCACAATACTTTCTGGCCCTGGGAAGATTCTTCTCCCACTTTAAATGTCATTATCATCACAGCATGTGGAAAGAAGCATCTCATGTAGGAAGAAAGTCAGGTGAAAAAAAGCAGCAGAAATTATAGTAATGTGCACTTTGTGGAGAATCAAAACTCACATTTTCAATCATTTTCAGTGAGAAGGAGAGGAAATTCCTCGAAGAAGAAAAAAGCATTTCACGCAAAATGTCCTGGTTTGTCTTCCAGGCATGTGTTCAGAACCTGAGATACGTTAAGTGACAGGGAAAATCCTTATATACATCAGTTCCAAACACAAAGCTATTGTAGAGTGACAAAAGTTTAAAATATAAGTTCTTGCTAGTGGCCTTTGCATATAGAAAGGAATGAATAAAGCTGCATTTTAATCAAGACATGAATTGATGCTGCTTAATAGAGCCACTCTTAGTGATACTTATGTAGATTCGTTCTTTTCATTACTTCAAATGAATGCAAACAAATCACATCTGAGATTTCTTGTGTTTTCTTAAAGCTCAGAGATAGAAGGTACAAGAAACTGGAGAAAAAATGTTAAGATGCATGGAGAAATGTGAATAGATGCTGTTTCATTACACAGTGTCATAGAACTCCAAACTGTTGAAGGAAAAAATTGTCAGTATGAGGACAAGAATAAAACCTTAATCTCATTAATCTCACTAATAAATTCATCACATCTATTGGCTTATTGCTAAGATTCGTTGTCAGAAGAAATTATCCTTCTCCATAAGCCCAGCCTTCCATGAAGCATTGAAACATGTAACAATATTAACTACACTTTCACATACCTGTGCATGAGCTGCCTTAATAGTGAGGGACTCCTTAGGCATCAACTACACTTATACCTTTATTACTATCTCTTACTTTTCTGAGAACATTAATTTTTAGGTAAGCTGGTATGTGAGCTAGCTTTACCTTTGTATGCCCATTCTATATATACACTATATACACAAGAGCTACAGTCAAAGGGAAGTCAAAGTATGACACGGGTTTCAGTCATGATTAAGGCAAGCATCTCCTCTGGTACTGCTGCTAGGAATAGCCAGAAGTACGTGTTGAGAGGCTTCTTGAGTTCAGACCTAAAAGTCGAGGGGCAAAAAGGATGTAAAATTAAGGACAAAACCAGATTGTGAACCATGTTGGAAAGGGAATTTTCTGCCTATGGTTATTTCAAATGGGTCTTCACCAAAGGGTTCACTTCTTAACCCTCCCCTTGCCACAGTGAGAACGTCTCGCCCAAGTCTGCTGGGCTCGTCTAGGACAGTGGGCTAAAATGTGGGCCATACTTTCAGCACATTGGGAGACTCCTGGCTTTGCATTGAGGGCACTGGTGAAACCACTCCACTCATAACACCCAAATATAACCACATATTTCCTGCAACATGTTTGGAGAGTTGCACCATGACCAACATGGTCCCTTATGACCACAGTGTGGTTCCAAAACTGCACAGAAACAATAGATATACCCCCAGAAAAGCCAGATGTGCCCCAGAAAAGCCAGCAGTGCTGCTCCACTGGACACAGAGCTGCTCAGCTCCTGCTTCTCACACACCTTTGTGCCTGAATCATAGAATCACAGAAAGGCTTGGGTTGGAGGAGAACGTTGTGCCAGTCGGTGCTGACACAGCTCTGGGGACGGCCACCAGAGCAGGGCTCCATCGGGGCAGCCCCTCTCCTGAGGTATGTGAGCACAGAGCTATTGCCTTCCCACCCTACACTTAAGTGGTGCCCAGACCACCACCATCTGCTCACATATGATGCAGTGTAGGATCCATACCCAGCACTTGACCTATGCTTTCTTGGCACAAATGATGCCTGGTATATGTTTTTTTGTGTTCCATCTTTCTCTTTGTAAACATGTTTGCCACAATTCAGTGACTGTAAATATTGAGTGAGTCAATCATCACAAAAGCATTCTGTTATTATAATCCCACTGAAATTGTAGACATGTTGGAAAACAAACAAAATGAAAGAGCTAAGAGGGAAAAACCTCACAGATGTAAGCTGGCTTTTGTTTTCCCTATTCGGAATATAAAGCTCTCTGCTCTTAGTGATCACGAGGCAGATGCATCTCCCACGAGATGATGTGAGTAAACGTTGGGCGCAACACTGCGTGCCCGGACCTCCCCAGGTGATGGCTGTGACTCACGTGTTTAACGTTGGGCATTTGAAGCACAGGAAGCGGCTGCGTGCAGGGCTGCTCAGAACTCCAGCCCCGCACGGAGCCCTGCCCCTTTGGAAGCGTGCCCTGTGATTCTGAAGGGCAAAGATTTACCCGGTGCAGTTCAATTTGAAGCCATTCCGTGACATTTTGCAAGTGCACATCCACTGCACAGCTGTGGGTGATGAGCACACACCTTGCTGGCGCTGCGGGTGCCCCAGGAAGGGCATATGAGGGTCTCGCATGCTCTTTTTAACTGAGAGGGTGGTCGGGCCCGAGCACAGGCTCCCCAGGGTAGTATCATGGCCCCAAGCTGCCGGAGCTGAAGAAGCGTTTGGACAACGCGCTCAGACACAGGGTTTGAATTTGGGGTGGTCCCGCGCGGAACCGGGTGATCCCTGGGGAGAGGCCCTCCCGCGTTTCGGCTCAGGGCACGGGACCGCCCGGGGCCTCGTCAGCCCCGCTCCCGCCGTGACGGGAGCGGGGCGGGGCAGGCCGGGCTGCGGGGCCGGGCGCAGCGCGAGTGGGTGCGCGGCGGTGTGGGGCGGCGCGGGGCGGGCGCGCAAGGTACGGGCACAGACACGGGCACGGCACGCAGCGCGGCTCCCCGCCGCCTTCGGTGCGCACGCTGCGTTTGGGGCTGTTTATTCGCTTTTTTTCCTCTTTTTTTTTTTTTTTTTTTTTTTT
>JACDJE010000068.1:1335810-1545863 GCA_016647715.1 Pavo muticus | reverse complement strand
TTTTTAATCGCCCGGGACTGGAAGCGGGAGCCGCGGAGCTGAAGCTGCTATGCCCACTGAAATCAGCCGGGCCGTGAAAATGCACGCCATCTCCGACCTGCACTCGTCCCTCAGCGTGCGGCTGCTCAACAAGGGGCCGGAGTACCTCCGCCGGCAGCTGGGGGCCGGCACCCCCGGCCGGAGGAGCGCGGCGGAGAGGCTGGCAGCCGATAAGGCCAAGTATGTGAAAAGTCAGCAGGTAATCAGCACCAAGCAGGAGCCCGTCATCGTGCTCAGCTCGGCTTCGGAGTGCAGCAGCGAGAGCTGCTCGGTGGAGAGCACCAAAACGAGCAGGGACTTGGGCAGAGGGAAGGGGGCGAAGCCGCTGGAGCGGGCGAAGGCGGGGTGCGCCTGGCGGGGCCCCCTGCAGCACGGCCCCCCCATCGCCCGGCGCAGCACCCCCAGGAGGCAGGGCCGGCCCGACTCCCTGGTGATCTACCGCCAGAAGTGCGAGCTGGGGAGAGGGCAGATCCAGGACGGCTCGCGAGGCAGCTTGGTGAGGAGGTTCTTCCAGGGGCCTGGCAAGGAGAAGCAGTTGGCTTCCCCTGGGGTGCCCAGAGTCATTATGGAGGACAGCACGGCCGCCGAGAGCAAAGAGCCTCACCCAGCTGAACTCGCCGTCCATGAGCCCAGCGGCTGTGGAGCTGAGCAAGCCATCACAGTGAGCACTGAAGAGCCAGGCGTTTGTACAACAGAGCTTGAGAAGCCCTCTACATTGCCTGCACCTCCTGAAGAGGTCAAGGAGGTGAAGAGGAGAGGTCTCCATCGCTCCCAGTCGGACATCAGCTCTCGCTACTCCAAGTCTTTCTCCGAGTTTGACACATTCTTCAAGTTCTGTGGCCTGGAACAGGAGGTCATTGAGGACTTGGGAAGAGAGAACTTCTCAGTGGTGTCCGACAACATCTCCTTCAAGATCCGCAGCATCAGTGTGGCCACATCGGAGAGTGATTTCACACGGCACAGCGGGGATGAGGGGCTGCTGGAGGATGAGCTCACTGAGCAGGTCCCCAGCAGCACCTCGGTGATCGAACGCAACGCCCGCATCATCAAGTGGCTGTACACCTGTAAGAAAGCCAAGGAGAGCAGCAAGGCAGTCCAGGAACTGGCGTGAAGGCTTCCTGCGGCGTGTGCTGCAGCCTGGCAAATGCAAGGTGTGTGCAGAGCCTCGCCCTGCTGATTTATGTATTTCTTTTTCCTCTTTAGTAGGCAGTAGGCTTTGCATAGTTTCTTTAAGTCTTATTATGAAAGGTGACAGGAACCTTTATTTTATATGGTAGTTGTCGTAGTACTGCGTTTTTCAAAGCAGAAATCTGGGGCACTGCAACAAAGTGCAGACAAACAAATGATTACAGCTTGCCAGAGCGCAATCAGACCCCCTACAAGAAATCAAAGCGTCGGTGTCTATGAGGGATGTCTGCTCACTGCCCGCTTTGTAAATAGCCTGGTTTCTGCAATTTCTGCTATATTAAGTGCTAAGAAAAAACTTAGAAAAGTATTCGACCCATAATTACAGTAGCTTAGATGACAGACTGAACTGAAACTGTTAGTAATTAGGAGTACATTTTATTTATACAATACTTCTGCAGCTTTCTCCTTGCTTTCTCTCGTTCTCTCCCTGTTCCCCTCTGTTGCTTAAACATAGGCACCCCCAATTATCAAATATCAAAGTCGAGCCATTAGCACTGCTACCAGCCTTATTTCCCCGTTATTTCCCAACTGTGCTGTTGTTGGGACCATAAAAGTTTGCTCCAGGTGATCCCCTAGCGTGTGTTATCTGTTCTGTTTTTCTGAAGTGGCTTTTGCCATGCAGTGTGGTCCCAGTGGCTAGAAGTTAGTTGTGTGGTTTGCCTTGTGTAGAGAGAGACCTCACTGTTATAACAAGATAAATGATACAAATGTGCGGCATCTAGTTACAAAATGAATCCGTTCAACATGCAGAAGGAGAACAGATTTAGCACTGGTGAAATCTGATATCCTGGCTTTAACAAAAGCTGTGCTTATTTTGCATCTGATCCCCTCAGAAGAACTATTCCTGAGGCCTTTGGTACTGATGGTTTCATAGATACAGTATTTTGTTGAAGACCTTAGTGTTTAAGTACCACAGCTCACGGGGAGGTCTTTAAAAATTGCATGAACAGTTCTTGATATGAAGGATTATGTATATATGTTCTGACAGTTTGTAATTGGTGCGTGAGAAGAACATCATTTCGTGTAGGTACAGCGGTCGATAGCGGGCCCTGTCAATGTGGAGAAATGTAATGCTTGAGCCTCTTTTTTATGTGGGAGAGGGGCTGTCGCTCCCAATCCCTTTTATCTATGTAATGCAAAAATCAATTCACTTGCTTAAAATTGTTTTAATTATGTGAAATTTGGATAATTTTAAAAGTGACTTTCCACAAAAAAGACATACTTACGAGTAGAGGGAGGAGGAAGGGAGAGAGAGACATTTTCACACAACTATTTCAAGCCATTATAGGTTAAGTGTGTTGTTATGTGACAGATCCATTCCCAAATTATGCCAGAGAGAAGAAGAGACTCTCCTGACCATTTCTCCATATCCCTCTGTGATAAAAGGCAAGGGAGATACACACAGAAAAATGGTGCAGCTGGCCTTCTAAGAACCTTCCTGAGGATAGAAGGCAGAGCTTGCTCCCTTCCACTACAAGCAGGAACCTCATAAAAACAAAAACAACCACAGTTCCATGAAGTAAAGCAAAATAGAAGCCTGTCAGTTCCCATGTGAGTTGGCCAGGGATAGGTTGCAGGGCCAGGGCAGCATTTGTCATGGCAGGACACAAGAGCCCGCTGAGGAAGGTGTAGTCGGGCCTTCTGCCATCCAGGTGCATGGTGCTGAGCGTGTCCAGTGCCACTGAGAGGGTGATGCTGGGGACTGCTCCTAAGAACATGCCGGCTGTGGAGGCCAAGGGCTTCAGTGATGAGTGTTTCACGGGGGCAAAAGCAGGGCAAGAAGGGAAAAGCTCTTTTGCAGGAGCTCACACAGGCTCAGTCAATGTGTTTTTGAACATCAGAGACAAAATGACCGTTTGGAAAGGATGCTACCCGTAGCCCATAGCCTAGCAGTATGGTGAAAAGACTCCATGAAATTCATGTGGCGTATGTGGTCATTCTGCAGTAACTTTATTATCTAAAAATGACATGTTTTAGGATTGTTTTTCCTTCAGCTGTTCTGTACCCATAGAAATAGTGCAGTCTCCCATTTAGAAATCAGAGTGGAGCACAAGGGAATGCTTTGCACTGGCAGCAGTTTTCGTTGGCATCAAAATTTGGCAGTCTAGGAAACACTCATCCACAATGTTCATATTATAAACTTGTTTTCAAACATACTAGGGCTCACTCTCAGCTGATCCACCTCAGTAGTGGGGCTATGATTGTTTCCAGGGTAATTTCTAAAAACAGAGAGAGTGCTTCAATTTAGGCCACAGCGCAGAAGTTCAGAGAAGTCAGCTGAAAGTGCCAGTGCACAACACCCAGAATAAAGGACAGGAGTCATCAGGTTACCGTGAGTTAAATATTGCTGTCACCAGGCAGAATTTAAGCTGAGAGTGGTTATCACCACGTGCTCTCATGTTCAGTTCTGTAGTTATGGTATTTATGTTAATGTATACCCAAATGTTCATCTTTTCCTTCAACTCTACACTTTCTCTGGCAAAACAGCATCAAGTTAGATAACCCAAATCTTTTCATTTTATTCATATATTTGACTTTGTAGCTCTGAGACACATTCTTGAAGGCGCCTTGTTTTACACGGAGACTTGAAAATTGTTTCACCTTCTTTGGAAATAGAAGCAAAAGCCTCTTTTTATTACGTGTAAAATACCTTCTGAGAAGAACATAGCTTTTATGGGCTGGTGATCATCTCATTCATATTTTACATTCTCTTTTTAATTTTTCATGAGCTCTCTGGGGCCTGGTGGGACGCTGTGTAAATAAAACAGCTTCTTGAAGGATCAGATTACCTGACACATCTCATCAGAGTGATGAGTGTGGAAACTAAGTGTGAGTTTCAAAACACAGAAGTCCTCTGTGAGATGGGCATTGCTATTTCATGGTAGAATGTTGCCTGAATTCACCTCTGCAGTTCAGTACTGCTGGCTCCTCTTTCTGTCAGCCCTGCCCAACTCCAAGAAAGGAATTCACTTGGAATTCTCCTTCCTGGCTTGAATCAGGATTATTCAGCCTTGAGTTTCAGCAGTATTCTTACAAGAATGTTCATTGTTCAAGTGGAGATCTCATGGAATGGGAACTTACTGCATTGGCAATAGCTATAAGCAGCTGAATAAAAGCCTTAGAATATCACCTAATGCTTGTTTGATATGATAAATAATCAATTACACTTTTTTTTCCTCTTTCATCAGAATCCTTGACTTGGAAATTGAACAAGACCAGACACAGAAAGAAACTCTTCTCTCATCTGGCTCGTGACTACTTTGTCCAAGTTCTGTATTCTTGCCTCTTTCCCTTGTCCTTGTCCCCTGGCAGCCTCACTCATGTCACAAGCACAGGGATATCCAAGAGAGTGATTACAACTGGAGATCATGAACTGTGCTGCAGCGAGACAGCAGGAAATGAAGAGTTCTGGGAACACAAAGTGTGCCATTAACAGGGATATCCAGCATCAGGTCACTGCCCCAGGATGTCACTCCAGGCTGTGTCAGAAGGCCCGTGTCATGCACCCGTCTCTTTCCAGTAATGTTTGTGAGTAGGAATGGGAGGAGAAAGTAGGAATGAAGTGGCAGTGACCCCTGGACAAGGCGTCACCCTGCAGGCAAGCTGGCTCCACCCAGCTTTTCGACAGCCCAGTCCCATGAGGACTGTTTGGCAGGGGCTTATCGTGGCATCATTAAATGTTTGCCTGGCTGGTGAGGACTAGCTGTGGAGGCTTTACCCGGGAAATCTGGCAAACACATTGTAAGCTAAATCTCTGTCAAGCCTCTCCTTCTCTAATGGTATTCAAACCACATTGTACTGCCTTGTGTCTGCCTAGTTTGCTCTGTCTTACACTGTGCTCAACCAGTGGGGAGGAATAGCTTTTAAAACACTGCCCAAAATCTTTTCAACAGCACAGTTCCAAGAAACAGGTAATAAAAAAATAGGGTTGCCTTGCTGCAGAGTGGTCTAGTTCACATTTATGCAGGCTCCTCCACTGTGCTTGCAACATCTCTGACTTCCAGAGAGGGTTTCATTGTAATGTTTTGCAGTTCATGGCTCAACACCTTGCATTTTATGCACCATGAGTGAGCAGTTGGCTTGTAGAATTGTATTGGGAAACTGTATACCAGGCTATGCAAGATCAAACTTCCCCTAGTGTGGGTCTGGAGAGGTGTTGTGCTTGGGATGGACAGGCTGGCATCCCTGCACCATGGGCCAGAGGACCTGTTAGGGGCTGTGCCAGGTAGATGTCCTAGTGGGATAAGATCCAGTGCACACAGCGCCTCGCTCAATATTATCAGTAGAATGCTTCATTTAAACTGGCCAAACGAAACATGCTTCAAAAGTACTTTGGATAACTAGTGTAGTGAGTGGGGACTCTACAGTAACTTATGGGCCTAGCTGGGCATGCCCCAGGTACCTCAGTCTGTCATTACTTACTAGAGAGTGTCTGAGACCAAAGGATTTCTTTGGATGTTAAAAAATAAACAAAAAGATGTGAAATAAAAAACCAAGCAAAGACATTCCCCTTTTGGTCATATCAAGGCCAACCAGCAGCAGTTGTGCATCTAGGATTCCAGCTGGGTTTCCTACAGATGTTAGGCATGAGCTCTGTGCTGCCATGGGCCTGGCTTCCTGCTCACAGTGCTGGCCTTCATCTGGCCCTCAGACTTGGGATGTGGGAAGTCCAGAAGAAAGAGCTTTCATTCTCCACATTCCTGCTTGGTCGCACAGACCTCTTTGGGCCTCTTCTGGCTCAAAACAGCTGCCAAAGTGGCCAGGTGGAAGCAGAGCTCAAATGAGCACTTGGGCTGCATTTTTAAAGTGTTTGTTGCTCTTGATAAATAAACCTGTTAGAGTGGGAAGGGCAAAGGAGAGTAGTGGCACTCCTAGAAAACACCTATTGTGGGAGGCCCAGTTTCCCATTTGAACTTACACAAATGTGGTGTGCTGACAGAGTTGCCCTTGAAGCACTCATCATGCACTGCAGTTGGCAGCGGTTAAATTCATGGCAAGATGGCCAGGTTGCATTTCCATGTGTCTAAAATATGCTTGTCAGTCACTGGAAGAGTAGTTTGCAATTAGAGCAACTGTTTGAGAATGCAGGGCATTTGCCTTCATTTTCTAGTGTCACATACTAAGGTCTACATGTCTGAAATTGTCTAGGTAGGTAGATAACACTTCCCGATAAAATAATTGTTGAACCTGTTTCAAAGTTAAGAGAAACCAAATAGTTTGCATGAGTGAACCTCTGCCAACTTAGAGGGAAGCTTGTACGTGGAGGTATCTTTGTTAAATAAAGAAAATTCCATGTGCATTTGTTACGTTATTTCCATAGGATGATTCTTAGAAAACTACAACTCAAGATGCTGCTAATATGATTTATGCAACTAAGGTGCAGTTTTTAAAGGTACAAAGAGTTGGTTTATTAGTCAGGAACACAACCTACTGTATCTGTTGTTTTCATGCTCACTGTGTGAGGTACTGTACTATACAAGTATTTAAGTGCTTTTGTCAGAGGCTGATGACTACTTTTCTTTGCAAATATGAGTTGACTGCAGACAGTTCAGAGTCCAGGAGAAGTCGTTTGTGGTACAAGTCAGTGCCCCACTATGACACCAGAGAATTGTTTTGTTTTGTATCTGGGGAAGATTTTTTGTTTTGTTTTCAAACTTCCATTTGTTTTGGCTTTTTAGGTTGAGCAGCTCTCAACTTTCAAGTTAAGATGATAATGCTAGGGGGAAAAAAAGGAAGATGCATTGGTAGTGTGTTTTCAGTGGCAGCAAGGAATATGTTTAATTGACTTGAAAGTAATGAACTCCAGCCTTTGTTAAAAACAATGAAGATTTTATGACAGAGATCAGTGAAACCAGAACTGGAATATTTTTAATTCCCCTTTATTATCTTTTTTCAACAGTTTAACGTGATTGTGGTGACATTCTGCACTGACGTATGGCAAAATTTCCCTGGCTTTGTTCAGGTTTTGATAGGAGCCCTGAGTGCTCAAGGTATCATCAAGATGTGGACCTAAGATCATCCCCTGATAAGCTTTATATTCATTTGTTTAAAAATATCTTCTGGGTAAGCTGATAACCTACTTTTCCCAGTGTGCCAGGAAATGCAGTAGATGACAGTCCTTTTTCTGTACCTCTAGAGGTTGGATGATGTGGTGCTTATTCCAAAGCTCAGTACTTCACTCAGCTCCTGTTATTGTTACGCACAATGGCTTTTCCTTTCTTCTGTTGGGTGTTTCAGTCATATCTCTCAAAATAAGAAAAGTTTACTAGTGTTGGTCACTGCCTGTCTTTCCCCAAAAGATGTTCTCAAGGTGCTTTTACTACTTCATTATAAAAGACTTGACTTGGAAGGGTTGTTTTTTTCAGCTTTAGTGCTAAACTGAGGTAGAGCAGGCTGTTGAGGTAAAGCAGACACTTCAGCAATGGAATTGGATTGGCATTCTTTTGGGAAACCTCAGACTGAGGCAGAGGGCAAAGACAAGTCATAAATTGAATGATTTTGTTGAACTGTGTAAACTAAGATAGTCAAATGGAGTTTTACACCCAAGTGTTTCAAAGTGCTCCAACCCTGTGACAGGGGGCAATGTCTGCGGCTGTAACATAACATGTGAAAGGTACAAAGTCCGATTTTTATTGCCTAGAAGCTATTATTTGCAATAAAGACATAGAGACTGTAACCCTTGCAATATATTGTAAATATTACTGTACAGAAATCTATAAGTTACAAATAAAGATTGTTCTATAATACGCGTATTACTTTTCTAAGGGGGGCAAATCCTCATGTTTGGTGAAATCAGACAAACATACATCGATGGACATTAAGCAGAAACTTTCTCCTGGGAGAAGGCTGTCCTGTCGTTGCCTCCTGTGAAGTTTCTTACATCTTCTTTTGAAGCCTGTAAAATGGAGTACTGGTCAGAATCTCTATGCAGCTTTCTAAGTTGTTGTATTTATATATCCATATAAAAAGATGTGTTTACTATTGAGTGCATACAAATAAAAATACAGCACTGAGGGTTAATGTTTTTTTCTTGAAAAAGTATTATTTTACCTTTATGTTTCCATTACTGTCATTTAAAGCTAGAACCTCACTGCCCAATTACTTTCTCTGTGTAAAGCTGCAATATACTGGCCTTACCCAGACCCCTGGATGAAAGGTTTTTAGTAAATTTGAAATATATGAGGCCAGGGTGGTTTCATGGTATTTTAATACTTTCATTCCAGAATATGGCTGAAAAGGTGCTCAGTTCGTTTCTGAAGAGTATATTTTACCAGAATTTGATATGATAGTTGATTTTACTCACTGTCTAAGGCTGCTGTGCGCTGCAAGCAATATTACATAAATCACTAGCAAAAGGCAGTGTCCAAAGACTCAGTGAATCTGAAGCTCTGCTTGGAAAAACCCTATCTCCAGAATCATATTAACAAGAAGTCATCTGACTGGATTCCATAGGAAAAATTCTATGTATATGATGTTAATTCGCCGTGCATGCATTTTGTGAAGAAAGCTGCAGAAATCATGATTACATACAGTGAGATCTATACACTCCAGCTGCATCATTACCATTTTGGCATGGTCTAAACTGCTCATATGAAGTGTTACATTGACAAGCATTTGAATGCGACTGGAGGGCTAACTGATGCTCAATGTACAGATAAAGCTCTTCTACCAAAAATAAATAAATAAATAAATAAATAAGTAGTGAAAGCAACTTTCTCATCCTTGACACGTGGCCTACCCTGGCTGACCTGCATCAATGCAGGCTATAAAACAAGTCTGGAAAGGGGAAACAGGTTGTGCCTACCCCTCGCTGTGCGCATAAATCTTTTTAGCAAGCCTTTGCCAGTACTGTTGCCTGTCAGAGAAAGGTGCATTTGTAGCACATGCTTCCATCAAGACAATCTAGTTGAAGGCCACGAGATTGGTCAGTCAGCCTTGCTGACATCCCTCATGTGCCTTAACATGTATTCCAGGAGGATCTGTTCTGTGATTTTTCCAGGCACAGAGGTGAGGCTCACTCGCCTGTAGTTCTACAGATCTTTCTTTTTCCCTTTCTTATAAATGGGAGTGACGTTTCCCTTCTTCCAGTCACCTGAAAGTGAAGTTCACCTGAGAGCCACAACTTTTCAAATATGACGGAGGGTGGCTCAGCAGCCACCTTAGGATCCTGAAATGCATGTTGTATAGCCCCATAGAATCATAGAACCCAGATTGGATAAGACCTCCAAGATCATCCAGTCCAGCTGCCCGCCTATCACCAATATTTCCCACTAAACCATGTCCCTCATTACAACATCTAAATGTTTTTTGAACACCTTCAGGGACAATGACTCCACCACCTCCCTGGGCAGCCTGTTTATTGCCTAACCACTCTTTCAGAGTAAGTCTTTCCTAACATCCAGCCTGAACCTCCCCTGGCCCAACTTGAGGCCATTCCGTCTAGTCCTATTGCTAGTTACACGGGAGAAGAGACCAATCCCACAACCTCCTTTCAGGTAGTTGCATAGAGCAATGAGGTCTCCCCTGAGCCTCCTCCAAACTAAATAACTCCAGTTCCCTCAGTCACTTCTCACAAGATTTGTGCTCCAGATCTCTCACCAGCTTTGTTGCCATTCTCTGAACACGTTCCAGGGTCTTGGTATCTTTCTTGTAGTGAGGGGCCCAAAACTGAACACAGTACTCAAGGTGTGGCCTCACCAGTACTGAGTACAGAGGGAGCTTCTGGACATTTGGTCTCATGAGATGATCTCGGACTTGCTCTGCCCTTACAGTGGGGAGGAAGTTTGCTCCCCTACTTGCCACCTAGAGGTTTAGGAATGTGAGGTTTAGAGATGTGATGTTTAGGGATGTGAGAAATAGGAGAATCCTGATTCAGGTGAAGGACTGAAGGTGAAGACTGAGGCAAAGAACTCACTGGGTACCTCAGCCTTCTCCATATCTATTTTAGCCAGTTCTCCTTTCTCATTTGTCAGAGGAGGTACACTCTCTTTGGCATGTCTCTTCTGACCAATGTACCTATAGAATCCCTTCTTGTTGTATTTAACATCCCTTGCCAAGTTCAGTTCCATCTGTGCCTTGGCTTTCCCAATCCCATTTCTGCATGCCTAGACAGCATTCTGGTATTCTTCCCACTTGACACGTCCTTGTTTCCACTGCCTGTACTTGCCCTTCTTTTCCCTCAATATGAAAGCAGGTCCTTGCCAAGCCATGCCAGTTTCCTGCCTCCCCTGCCCGTTTCCTTGTTCTAAGGGATGGAGAGCTCGTGCTCTCAGAAAGGCATCCCTAAAGAGTAGCCACCTTTGCTCCACACCTTTCTCCCTAAGGACAGCTTCCCAGGAAATCTCGTCCAATGATTCCTTAAACAGCCTGAAGTTCTCTCTCCTGAAGTTCAGGGTTCTGACTCTACTCTTTGCCAGGCCCACATTCCTCAAGATCACAAACTCAACCAGGGCATGATTGCTGCACCTCAGGCTGCCTCCATTCTTAATGTCTTCAACAATCTCCTCCACGCTGGTGAGCACCAGGTCCAGCAACGCTTCATCTCTTGGCCAATCCATCCAATGCCAGAACCAGAAATTTATTATTGGTATACTTCAGGAATCTCCTGGATCATTTGCAGCTGGCCATGTTGTTTTCCCAGCAGATATCCAGGTGGTTGAAATCCTCCATCAGAAAAAGAGCCCGTGAGTGCAACACTTCTTGCAGATGAATCAAGAAGGCCTCCTCAGCACGATCCCCTTGATCAGGACGCCAACCACCAGCTGTCCTTCATTGGTCCCATCTCTAATTTTAAGCCACAGGCTCTCAAACTGTTCCTGACCAATACTTAGAGGAAGCTCCTTGTAGTCTATTCACTTTTTAACATAAAGGGCAACATCCCCACTCCTCCTACCTTGCCCATCCCTTCTAAAAACTGATAGCCCTCAATGGTGGTCCCACTGTGTTTCTGTGATGGCAATAAGATGATAGTTTTCCAAGTGCACCATGGTTTCTAACTCCCCTTGCTTATTCCCTGCGCTGCATGCACTGGTGTGGAGACGCTTCAGCTGGGCTTTCAGATGCATCACCTTCCTAGAGGAGCCCTCCCACAAACCTCCAGGACAGGAGGTTTTCTCCCACTCCTTCCTAAAGTGACAGTGTTCCCTGACTCTCTGTCACTCAGCAGTACACCCAGTTCTCCAGCAGCTTTGATTTAGAGCCCAGCTTGCTGCCTAGTTTATTCTTGCCTCTCCTGGTCAGTTACATCTCATCCCACTTCGGCATTCTTGGTTTGTCCCTGTCTCCAACCAAAGACCGGGAGGGGATTAGCAGTCATCTGGCTCTATCATATCTGATATCCTCTTCTTGAAGTCCTGAATGCAGGCCCCAGTGCAGTCCCTGGGCAGCCTGATCTAGTGGAAGGTGTCCCTACTCAAGATATGGGGGTTGAAACTAGATTGTCTTGAAGGTCCCTTCCAACCCAAGCTATTCTATGATTTCTGTGATATTCATGGGCTATGACAGCTCCTTTCTCTCAAGGGTAGCAGTACTGGTGAAAACTTGCTAATCACCTCCCTTGCCCTGCTGGCTTCCCCTCTTTTGATGCAGCTCAGGATATGGCTGGTTTTCGGGGCTGCAAGCACGTGCTGCTGGCTCATGTATCCTCTTTTTTATCCATGAGTACTGGTATCCTTGCAATACAGCCCAGATTAGCATTTAAGATCATTACTACATTGAGACCCCCTCCTACAGTCCATTTTTTACATTTTATGAAGCCCGGTGGATTTCTTCCAGAAACAAGGACATGCAAGCTCCTGTTCTTGGACTGGTTGGTGTAAGCAGCTTCTTAAACTTCACAGTTTACTGACTCACTGCTTCTCATTTATCTCTCAGTAGTAAGCGAGTGTTAGAAAGAACAACAAAAACAAACAGTGATTGGAAAAAGGCCTTTCCATGTGTTTTGTAGATGTTGCTGCATTCAGAACAAATAATTGTAAAAGTATCAAAAAGCTTTTGAAAAAGACCTGTCTATGTCAGTGGCAGCCAAGCAAGTGAATACAATGTGTAGCATTACTCTCAAAGAGACACCTCTAAATACTGGAGATTTTTGGTGACTGGGTCATATTTATTGTAGATTTTTCCTGATGGACTAAAGGGGAATAGATCCACTGACCTAAGTAGAAAACTTACTGCACTGCAAAATGGAATTACGACCATCCTGCTTGTTCACAGGCAACAATATAGCAGTGTAGTCCAGGGAGGGCTTTATGAAAAAGGATGTTGTAGCCAATAAAACTGGTGATATACCATAAAAAACAGTGTCAGAAACAAAATAGCCTCCGGATGAAAGTGACTCATAAATACCCATATCCAGAAATCAGTTTAGTTCCTCAAGGAACATAAATTCCTGTGAAATTAGTTTGCACAATTGTGGAGGAGTTGGATTGCCTAAGCAATTAATTTGATTTGAAAAACTAAGAGCTTTGACTGTTTGGATTTCACAGCTTGCTTCCCAGTCAACAGCCCCACAGGAGTACTAATTTCATATTCTTTTTCATTGGCTGCAGTAAGAAGTGGAGGGCAGTAATCACTGACAGTTACCCATGAAAACATGGGATTATTCATTAGATGAATTGACCAGAGGCAAGACGTGGTCTCACATGCAAAGAAGCAGGCACAACTGAGCAAGCTGATGGGAATGCTGGTCTCGCCCCTTTCTGTTAATCCAACCTCTTCTTGCATCACTATTTTTCTCACTGGTGAGAAGGAGTCTGAGCCACTTCCACTGTTACTCATCAGTTTGAATTGCTCATTGTGTGTCCTCTGTGACAGTACTCTTCTGTGTTTACCTCTGTAGTAAGCTCATTTATGTGCTGATTAGGTTACATAAGGCACTACTCATTCCTGTACTCATTCCTTTTTTTTTCTGAATAATGTTTTCAAATACATCTTCCTGTTCAATCTTTGTCTGCCTCCACCCCAAGGAAACTAAAAACTAAACATGCAAACAGACAAAAATGAAGGAGGTGCACAGTTAAGCAGAAGCTTACTATATCTATTAGAGATCAACTGTGAAATTCATGTTCATGTACATAGCTGTTTATGCATAACTTAGCATGTCCTTTTTCATTATTTGATCTTTCACCATCTTTGATATCTGTAACATCATCCTAGGTTTGTCTTTAGCTCACTTAAATTATAAATTTCTCAGAGCTATTGTGCAGCATTTTATTTCTCTGCAAAGAGCTCTGAGTGTAACTTGTGGAAAAGCAAATGGCAAATTACAAATCTTAAAATACAGTCTAAACCTTCAAGGAACTTCAGTGTGGCCAAATAAAAAGAACATTAGTTCAGTTCTGGCAGACTGGGCAGGCATTGCGGGAGCAGAACTGAAAAAATAAACAGACTTGAAGCAGTTCAGTGTGGGACCCAGCTGCAAGATACCTCCTGAGCTTGCTGGAGAGATGCAGCTTGCTGCTCATCTCTTTGGGACAAGTCCTCAATCAATATTTAGTTTTTGCATGAAAGTAATTTTAAGAATCGGAGATTTTATCACACACATAGCCAGCAAACATTAAGCATAACATTAGTCTATTAGGTTCATCTGCAAACACAAACTGAAATGTCTCTCCAGGTACCCACGTGTTTTCAAAGTGGGCTCTCAGATGCAAGGAGCCACATCTACCTGAGTTTAATCCATGCTAGTTTTGTCTGTTTACCTATTAGAAATACTTTTCTCTTACTTTCACATTTTGATGTATAATTCCTAAATTCCTACTTCCAGATAAAAAATATCCAAACATTTAGGACTGTTCAGATACTGAATTTCAATGTGAAACAGAAGGACCCTATAATGTCCTCCACTTTATATTTTCCTTCACATGTGTTCTTCATCCAAGCTCATGTTTCAGTGGAGGAGGCAGGAGTACTTCAAGGGACTTAGAGTACATGGTGTGCCTGGCCATGGGCAAGTGCTGTGTTTTGTTGTAGGTGTATACAGTATGTAGTATGATAAGGTCCTGGACATGACTGCGAAACATAAACATTGCCCGGTACAAGTATTTCTTATTACTAAGAATCCATGATGTTTATTTCCTGAAGCCTTCATGGCTTTCCCTTGTGCTTCTGCTCGTTGTGACTGAACTCAAAGACATAGCTGATGACAAACTGATGGTGGATGAGCAATCAGGGTAACAACTTTACCCGTATGATCAGGAATGAAACATAAAGCGAAGAAAACTTCAATCACCAGAACAGGAAGTAAACACAGACAATTCTGAGTGAAATCAAATGGAGAGAAAGATGACAAACAGGAAACAAAATATTTAATCAAATGGCTGTAGTCCACTGGGAGAAGTGTTCTGCATAAGAACAAATCCATCGGAAGCAAGAGATAAGACAGTGTAGCTGCACAAGGAGGTCAAAAAGAAAACAATTCAAAAGCATTGTCAAACAATTAAAAACACAAAGAATGGGATGAACTAGAAAGCTCCCAGACTGTGGAAAGAATAAGGTGTAGCTGTGGTGATGGGATTTTCAGTTGTGTGGCGACACAAGAAAAATGCATCAGGGATAAAGTGAAAGATCACCTGGACTCCTTGAATTCCTTATAGATAGTTAGGATGGGCCCACTACTGTGTGTGTGTGATAAGCTTCTGAAGTCAAAAAAAAAAAAAAAAAAAAAAAAAAAAAGCTGAAGTGGAAATCATTTTAATGAAGCCACAAGGACTAGATATTGCCTTTATATGTTTGGCTTTTCAGGCCTCATGATACTGTGGCCAAGAGGAGGGCTGCTAAGATATTTGGTAATAACTCAAGCTATTTGAAATGGTATAACATTTCAAAAGCACTCACAACCTTGCAGAGCCATAACTCTCTTTATCAGAAGTATCTCAAAGACAGTTTTACAAACAGATGCTGGTACTATGGGTTCAGCCACATAATGAGGCTGTAGCAGTGTAACGTGCCAGCTCTTGTCCTTGAGCTGCTTCGTGACTGTCCAGGTGCATGCTCTCACTCTGCTCCCACTGAGAAGTGATGCAGCCCAGCCTGTAGGCATTTTACAGCCAAGGTGTGTTGCTTTATTACCAGGACAGGCCATATCCATATCCAAACTATATCCAGCAGCGCAACACATCTCACCTGACTTTAACCCTCATCCCAGGCTAGCTGTCCTGGTCAGTGACCTACCTATCCCATCTTCAGATAGATTTGTGTATGAGCAATGAATCACTACTGAAGCTAGATGTCTAGATTAGGCTGGACTACTAACCTCTGGCAAGCTAAAGGTAGACAAGAGGAATCCTGCCCTCCAGTGACATTCATAACACAATAAGTCATCATGAATTCAGTATCTGAAGCCATAACACCACAGGGATTTTCAGGAAGGGATTGTGATATTTTTCAGTCCTTTATTGAGACTACTGTTTCAAAAAAATCCCCATTAATGCATTACTAGAAGGAGCTTCAGTTTGTTGAGACCAAAATATTTTAAATTCAGAGTTCCCCTAAGCAAACACTGCAGAACCAATATAGTCATTGATGGAATGTCCCTGTGTGGAGAAAGAGGTTGAGTACCTCCAGGCTAGATGTGGCTAAGGAAATGTGATATAACAGTGGTAGCCTGGTGTGGAGACAAGGTTTGTAATGTATGTAACACACTTCTTTAGGAATAGACAAGTTAGTTAAAGATAAACTCAGCATTTGACGTGTTAATTAACTTATGGAGAGAGTGGCTGTCTAGAACAAGTTCTTCATTGTCTGCTGCTTTCATTCACCTTTCTTAAAATTGTTTTAAAATCCCAACCTGCAGTTTAAAGCAGTGCTAACTGAGCCGTGGTGACATGTGGTATATCCCTTTGATAGAGCGCAACACAGGAGACAAATCTGAAAGATCAAACAGTTCGCTACTATCTCAGAAAAGACCTGGGCCTTAAGCCAAAAAAAAATGAAGCAATTGTTGGAAAGGCAAGCATTGATTACAACCACCTTTGTATTTTTGAGAACAAAAAGGAAAGAGCTGTTTCTAAAAACAATAGTAAATATGTTGGATGGGGGAAGGACGTGTGAGTCATTAGTGTACGTAAACCCAGATATCTAAATGGTAAAACTGGTCAAAAAAATTCCAACAAAAGCATCCCACAAGAAAACATGAATTTCATTGACTTTGTGTTTTTATAAAAGTTCCAAATAAATTTTCTCATTAAAGCTTTTGTCTCTGCACCCAATTCACAGATTATTTATACAAAACGATGGATTTTTACCCCGGAGAAACAACCACATGTCAAAGCAAAACATCACAGCACATGGCAGAGGAAGCAGTACACCCAGAGCACGAGGCCCACAGAGAAATAGGCTCATTTTCAGTTTAAAGCAAACATAAGAAAAATTCCATGAAAAAGCTGAATATAATTATTACTTGTTGAAGTGAGCAGTAAAGATGAAGAAATATTTTGAAAAGACATCCAGTGCATAACAATTTTTTTCTTATGTGTACAGGCCAGAACTGCTGTGAGAAGGGTTTTAGAGAGCTCTCGTTTTACTGTTAGAGCACAACATTCTGTACTGCTGAGTAAAGGCACTGTATCCCCTTAGTCTTAAAGCCTCAGCATATGAATATACTTTCTGTAGTCTGATCATATTAAAATTTAATATCTGCTAGCATTCCAGTCAGAGAAATACCTTATAAGCTATTACAGTGCTATAAAAAGATTCATTGATTTTTCTCCTGGAAAGTTGTGTACTGGTAATTTCAGTGGAAATGCACTGAAAAGGAAGTTTTTATATTAAGTCTAAAATTGGATAATATCTTACTATGTGAATGTACAACTAGGCAGCTGTTAATGTGTGACTCAGTGAAAGACACTTCAGAACAACCATTTGTTTACAGTTTTCAAAATTATACTATGGTCAAAAAGAGGGGGAAAAAAGGACAGGTCTTAGTATTTACACGTACCGTGATAGAACACGTTTAAAACAGTTTGCATCATACAAGGAAGTAAAGACAATTACATCTGTAGATATACATTTTTTTAAACAGGTGTAAGTTCTCTCCCCAGATATTGCTTTATTCCTGCTTTTCCAAAATACAAGTCTGTCTCGAAACACTATTAAATAACCCAGGAACTTTTAACATCCCCCCAAATTGCTAAGCAATACTATCTTTATTTCCAAATGGAAAAATGAGACAAAAAGAATTTGAAATTACATCAAAATGGAAAAATCACATATTGATGTTAAAGGGCAAGTTTTTGTCTCTTAAAGCAAACCGTAAGAAAAAAAAAAACAGGAAGATAGAAAGAAACAAAAAAAAAGGGGAAAAAGTGGGGCAAGATAGAAATTCCATTCAATATCAGTCTGAAATAAAATTTTACAGGAAATAAAAATCTGCGACGTACTTTAGGGTCCTGAAGGAACATCCTGAAGGATGTGGTTTCCAAGTGCTCTTCATTGTATTTGAAAAGTCATGGCCATCAGACACATTCTAAGGTGACTAGAAAAGGGAAACATCACTCCCATTTTTAAGAATGGAAGAAAGAATATCCGGAGAACTACAGTCGAGTGAGCCTCACCTCTGTGCCTGGGAAGATCATGGAATGGATCCTCTTGGAAGAGATATTAAGGCACATGTGGGATGAGGAGGTGATCTGAGAAAACCAGCATGGCTTTACCAAGGGCAGATCATACCTGACCAATCTGGTGGCCTTCTATGATGGAGTGATGGCATCAGTGGACAAAGGGAAGGCAACTGATGTCATCTACCTGGAAGTCTGCAAGGCCTTTGACATGGTCCCCCACCACATCCTTATCTCTAAATTAGAGAGAGACGGATTTGAAGAGTGGACTATTTGATGGAAAAGGAATGGTTGGAAGATTGCAACCAGGGGGTTGTGGTCAATGGCTCTGTGTCCAAGTGGAGGCCAGTGATGAGTGGTGTCCTTCAGGGGTCCATCTTGGGACCGGTGCTCTGCAATGTTTTTATTGATAACATAGACAGTGGGACTGAGCATGCTCTCAGCAAGTTAGCTGATGACACCAAGCTGAGTGGTGTAGTTGATATGACAAAAGGAAGAGGTGCCATCCAGAGGGATTGAAACAGGCTTGAAAAGTGGGCCTACACGAATCTACTGAGGTTCAACAGGGCCAAGTGCAAGGTGTTGCACTTGGGTTGAGACAATCCCAGATATGTGTGCAGACTTGGAGAACAGGTTGAGAGGAACCCTGCAGAGAAGGACTTGGGGTCTTGGTGGATGAAAAGCTGAGCATAAGCCAGCATTTGCAGCGCACATCCAACTTAAGCTATTATTTGATTCTATGATTCTATGATTCTGATTCTATAATTCTGTGTTTCTATGACTTACAATAAAGCCCATGACTTGTTAATTGATCAGGGGATGTACTGAACTGTCTTTCTTGACAGATAATACTCCTCTGTTAACATTTCTTAGAGTCTTACTTACATGATTTTTGTAAGCTGTTTATGAATAAGTAATTTTATACTCTGCTCCTGAATTTATCCTTCCCCAGCAATCTTCCCCCTTGGAGTTTTCACTGGGCTTATGAAAATAAAGCTGTTTGCATTGTTATGCAATGCTCCCCATGGCATATGCTAAGCGCACCTGAAAGTCACGCACTGTATTTGCCTGAGGTATTATCTGCTCCTCCCATAAAGGAAAAGAGATTGTATCTGTTTGCAGATGAAATCTATATTATTGATTTCTAGCCATCAAGGTTTATGGAGAAGCTGTTTGTTGGAACCTCAAGGTAAAGTATAAATTGCAGCACCAGAGAGACAACAGACAATTTTCCTTGCTTCTACCACTTCCTTGCACTAGCATATACATCATTTTATTTGACTTTCTGCTTTGGAGATACAACTACGTTGTACTTCATGTAAATATGTTTTGTATCCTGAGATTTCTCTTGCTCTTCTCCATGCACTAGTCCTCCTTACTGTAGCAGTCTGTCAAAGATGATCAAAGACGGAGTTGAGAGGAGATACTTTAAAAGGGAATTGCTGATCAAAGGAGTAGAAAAAACATTTTGACTGAAGATATGTGATGTTATGTCATGTAAGAGATTATAGGGACAGAATAACAGTCTATTTTTTTATAGAAACAAAGGTTTGTAATAATAATAAGTTATTAAAAAAGACTCTAATGCCTCTTATTAATGTCTAATAAAAATTAAGCAGTGTCTTTCTGAGAGTTGTCCAGTTCCTTTCTTCAGCTCTTAGACCTAAGAGCTCTTCTCTTTTTAGTATAAATCTAATTCTTTTCCTGAAGTCTCATGAACTGGTTACTTCTGAAGATAAGATGCTGGGCTAAATGGATCAGTAGTTTTATTTTATTGGCTTTAGAAAATCCACACACTTTCTGGGGAAGAAAAATCAACAATTTAATTGTTTTTCTTTTCTTTTGGCAGAGGCCTAAAGCTGTGAAGGGCATGATTGTAACTGGAACAAATTCTAATACCTGTGGGAATCAAGCAGGCAGCTGTTTCGTTGTGCAGTGAACACATCCAGAAAGCTCAGATCCCACCCAAAGCTGTAGGACGGTGCTTTCCACACCCATGGGCATTGTGCCCCAAAGTGCCCACGCTGTCTGACACTGCATGAGCATGAACCAAAAATACTTATACAGTGAAAGCAGTTTGCATTCTACAAGATATAAAGAAATGACAGATATCTATGGAAAAGGCAAGAAGTACAAACATTTAGAGGAAGCCAACATTCTCAAAATACTGCTAGATAACTTAATCTCTAATTGGGCAATGTTATTACTCAACCACAGTCCCCATTAAAGGCATGAACAGTTGTGAAAGTTCTTCCAGTTCTGCAAAAAGGAAGGAGGAGCCACATTTCGGTGCCAACAAGCGTCGGACCAAGATTTGCAAAAGTAAGAAAGGATTTTAATAGATATAGTGGAGAAAGGCCAGTTTCAGAGGCAGTTTTGCAGAAATGTAGGATAGGATCTGATCTTCTTGTAATCTGTCTCCTGTAGCTGGTGATTCAAAATTCTGAGATTTTTGGTTTGGATTTCTGATTATAAATACCATATCTGAAAATATAAGCCCAACATTCCTTCATTCCTTTATTTTATATTCTGAGCAGGCTTTCACTATTCTTTTAATGTTTCTATATGAGCAGTGCTGGAGGGAAAGTACATTAGATCACCAAATGATTGTCTGGATTTGAAGCTAGCTTTAAAAAAAATCAATAGGAGCACAGTTCACAAAGACAAATATTTCCATTCTCCTTTTGGTAAGAGTCATTCTCTCCAAGTGTGCAGCAGAATTATGAAGTGAAGTGCATCATCATTGCTCCTTTTTTATTACCTTTTGTTTATTTTTATTATTGTTATTTATGTATTATTAATTAATTTATTATTTTTGGCAGACCCCTATGAAAACACATGTCCCTCATCCAATTTCTGATCTAAGAACAAATAGAAAGTTCATACAACCTAAAAATACCATTAAGAGCCCTGAACACAAAGCACAGCCACATGCAAACTCTCTTCCCTTCTCCAGAGTTAGAAAACCCTGGCACTTTTCTGCAGAGCAATATGGACCTGTGAAAGAATATGTGGGTAGACAGATAGAGGCAGAGACAGACAGTATTAAAACTTGATGCACTTTCTAAATCAGTAAGTCACGATTTTATCATGACTTTATCATATCTCTATCCACTCTGTTGTATGTCTAGCCCATCAGGAGCAATTTATCTTCAGAATTCCTCAGTGACTTTCCTAGGAGAGTTCCACCACCATGGGAGAAAAGCAGACAGGCAGTTGCTGTATCATGGATTTCCCCTCATTAACACTGTTAAGTTGACAATTCAAATGAATATTGCAAACACAAATAGATCTGGAGTTCGCAGATGTGAATGATTTAATAATCACTGTGATATGTATATCCACTTCCATATGTTTACATAGCAGAAGCACCAAAGCCTGTTGATGTAGAAACTGATCAGAGGCATGTTCCTAATTAGGCAGTGAGCCAAAGAGGAAGGTCACACTGATAAACTCTTCACAGTATTTGGATTTCTCTTAAATAGTAAGTAATCACAGAATTGCTAACTATTGACATGGAATACATCACACTGGCAAGACAGTCAAAACTTTTATTTCAGAACTATCAGAAAATAAAATATTCATCTTAGGAAAAGAAAACTTTCAGCATGGAAATTCAGGCAGTCCTGAATACAAATGGATTTTATTTTATTTATGTATAAAGTCAAAACTAGAAGCACTGAAATGCTTAGTTTCAATGAGTTTGGAAAATTTGACCATGCTGGGAGCTTTCTTCTGAAAAGTAGCAGCACAATCTGCTGCCACTGAGGCATCTGACTGCACTCTATCATTTCAGTGAAAGGAGAAGTAAGATTACAACTTGCTTTTTTTCCAAGAGGAATAAAAACAAGTGTAAAAACTGTTCTTTCTAAGGGACAAGAACAACCAGTTAGGAAGCAGAATATTGGGTTTGGCATTGCAGGGACCCCTCATTGTTCCATGAATCCAAATGAATGTTACACAGTCATAGAACATTTGCTGTGTCCAGTTCTGGGCTCCCCAGGTCAAAAAAGACAGGGATCTCCTAGAAGGAATCCAGTGGAGGGCCACAAAGATGATAAAGGGCCTGTAGCATCTCCTTTTTGAGGAAAGGCTGAGTGACCTGGGTCTGCTCAGCCTGGGGAAAAGAAGACTGAGAGGGGATCTGATAAATGCTTATAAATATCTAAAGGGAGGTGGGAAGCAAATGGATGACGCTAGGCTCTTCTTGGTGGTGCATAGTGATAGGACAAGGAGTAATGGCCTAAAACTTGAATCTAGGAAGTTCCATACTAACGTGCAGAAGAACTTCTTTATGGTAAGGGTGATGTATCACTGGAACAGGTTGCTCAGAGAGGTTGTAGAGTCTCCTCCTATGGAGATATTCAAGACCCACCTGGAAGCCTACCTGTGTGACATACTGTAGGGTACCTGCTTTAGCAGGGGAGTTGGACTCAATGATCTCTTGAGGTCCCTTCCAACTCCTGCAACCCCATGATTCTGTGATAAGACAAGGTATTGGAAACAAAATGTTTGAAGTTCTTCTCTAGAGTCACACAGATCATTGGCTCAAATGAACTGCTCTTCTGAGAACAACTGGTTTTGCTACAGTTGAACTTAGTTAACAACACAAAAGGATGCTGTCTCAAAAAAAAAAAAAATTTGGTAAGAAATGAACCTTTTATTTCGTCCCTCCATTAGCTCCGTGATTCCCAAAATAAAGAGTTTATCCAGCCCTTAATTTTTGTTTAAGGCAGGAAATCTGAAATGGGAATACAGCCCATTAACTCCACAGTTATTTGGTTGACAGCTTCCCTGATCACTGGAAGATGATGGGCTTTGGGATTTGATGTACCCTTATCATAGTAAAAAAATGGTCATTCCCCAGCATAATAGGTAATACAACTAAATATATATGAGAATTTTGGTTTGACTTTCTCTGGTACATTCTAAAATCTCTTCCTCTCCCCCTTCAGTATCTCAAAATGATGCTTTGAAAGTTCCCTTTTACTCCTTGGTACTTTGCTTAACCAATTAAGGTCCTCGTATGTACATTACTGTGAAAAACAAGTGCTGTAAAAAACCTAGGTGCAAAGCCATGCAGAACTCTCTTAGTATGTTAGATGCAGTCTTCTTTTCCTTTTTATTTCTGAGGTGTTGTACACTGATCTTACTGGAAGTCACTAATTGGCATCCCTTGGGTGCAGAAAATACTTCTGAAAATCTGAAATATGCTGATCCATCATATTATCAGTAAAAATTCAGGATGCCCGGAGCTTTCCAGGCTGTTCTTTCAATGCAGCTGCTCTGCTCACAGTGGAACATTTGTGGCTGGTGTACCTGGGGTACTTGGCAACAGTTACTGCAAACCCTTCAGTATGAAACCATTGAGAAAATATCCATTGGCAGAGGGGAAACAAGACGAGCAAATGTTTCCTTCAGCAAGATGATGGAGTTCTTGCCCAGTCCTCGTAATGTTCGGTAAAGTAGCCATTCAGAAAAAGAATTCTTTTTCCACTGCTGTGAGGATGCGCAAATATACAACTCACCACACCCCAGAACAAACCCGGAGTCTGAATTTTTTGGCTGGAGCCATTTTTAGCTACCACAAGGGAAAGCATGATTGCATAATACCATCACTTATTCACTCTCTCTTAGCAGCCAAAGCTCATGAAATGATTTAGGTCACCCAGATAACTACACTCAAATCTCTCTACCAGCAGCAGAGCTGGCATTTGGGAACTGCTCACTGTTAATCATGCCATGTATTATTCAGGTATCTGCATGGTACAGTGCAGTCAGTGCAGTGAACAAATATGTTCAAACTAACCATGGCAAATTAATCAGAGTCAAGTGAAATAGTTAAGCAATAAAATGCAAGATATTCAAGGGAGATCAGTGATATTTTGGGGTGTTTTGCAGTATTTGGGAAATGAGCCTTGAATTAACACGTAGAGTGCAAAACTATGCACAGATTGCATGAATAAATCACGTTCCATACCTTTGACAGAAAAGGTTAGATATGTGTAAAACTCACTGCCATGGTTATATAGCTGTAGTAATCTTAGCTGAGCCCCCACAAATCACCTAAGACCCATAGGGACCCTGTGCAGGGCCTACAGATAGCCCATGTGACATGCACATTGCACTGGGTCCTTAGGCATGAAAACCACACCTGCCCTAAAAACACCTATGTGAGTCTACAAGAAGCACACCCCACCCAGCTCAGCGAGGAGCCAAAGCTTTGTCCTCCACACAGTCCAAAGCCTGAGAACTAGGAAGAGCACCTCATATTACCACCCCTGTGCCACACCAGTCTGCAGAAAGCACGTCACTTGGTGTGGTGGCACACACACAGTGATGAGGATGAATCACTTCATCCAGGGCACAAAGGACATCCCCAAGACACATATGACTCAGCAGGACATGCAGGCCTGTGAGAAAAAGGGCAAACTAGTGAGAACCAGTGCTCCTGTAAAAGCCGCACTGCAGCAGCATTGCTTCACCAAGGACCTGGCACTTGAGTTCAGTTCTGGAATCCAGGCTAGGCAAAATACACAATCAGAAACTTGTTTCCACATAGGTAAAGACTGAGAAATATGTCCTGTCAATGTTATGGCATTAGGTGAGGAAATCAACTGTCTTCAGGTATGAAGAGAGGACAGAGAAGTTGAGAACTTCTGGACAGCTAAGAAAAGTGATTTGAAAGAGGTTGGAAAGGAAAGGTAAGAAGGAAATACTGAGTCTCAAGATTATCCAGCAATACTGGTGTTAACAAGTTGAACACAGTGTCTTTTATCTTGGTTATGAAGGAAGCAAGGTGACTTCTGTGATATCTGTAGCACTGGTTGTAACTCACAGGAGACCATTCCATGTCTATCTCTTGCAGCACTCAGTTTGGAAAACATCCCTGGTGTCCTGAGAGAGATTTCAATTGCAGAGCGCTCTCTGCTAGGCAGTGAACCGGCTGTACATCTGCATCCTCTTCCACAGATAATCCCAGCACCCAGCATGAGTTTAAATTTGAAAATTTGCCTTTTTTAGGTTCTCTTGCAGAGCTCACACAGGACTGCATAGCATGATTGAATTGATCCCGCAAGGAAGATCCTCCAGAATTTCAAATGTGCTCTCAGTATATCAGTTTTTGTCTCTGACATAAGGACTGTAATGCTCCTGAGATAACTGATTTGTCTGTTCCTTACCTAAAGGTCTTCAGGACACCTGTGCCATGTCTCACCCTTTCCCAGCCTTGCAAGTTCCTGCCACAGGAACTTGCAAGCAAACAGCTGGGGCATAGAGCCAGTGCCAGAACTATGCTGCTGGGAATGCCACAGTGGCTTTGGGAAAAAGGTGGGGGAAAGCTTGCCAGTCCTCACTAAACTCAAGCATAACAAGAAAGTGAATAGGAGGTGGAAGAAAGGGCAGGTGGCTTAGAGATGCTTCTGGAGCACACAGAGATGGTCTTAGGAAAGCCGAAGCCCACCAAGAGCTGAGTCTTTTGGGTGGTATACAAGGCAACAAGGTATTCTACAGGCAAATCAGCATCAAGGGTATGAAAAATTTGGGCTGCCTGCTGAATGGGGCGGGGGATCAAGTGAGGGGACAAGATAGTCAATAGGATGAGGTACTGAATCCAATCTCTTTGGTCTTTACTGGTATCACCTTTCAGCAATCCCAGGGCCAGAGACTGGAGGGAAAGACTAGGGCAAGAAAGACTTTACCTTGCAGGAAGAGGATCATTTAGGAAACATGTAAACACACTGAATAGATACAATTCCATAGACTCTGATAGGATGCACCCATGAGGAAACTCGCCAGTGTCCATTTTCAATTATCTTTCAAATGTCATGGCAGGACTGAAAGAGGGCGAATGTTACTGCCTTCAAGAGGGATGATCTAGGGAACTACAGCCCAGTCAAGCCTTGATCGTGATGGAGAAAATAATCAAGGAAAACATTTCCAAATACGTGAAGAGCATGAAAGTGACTGGGATAATCCACATGGATTTGCAAAGGGGAAATTATGCTTGACCTGACACCCTTTTATAAGGAAAGAAATGTCTTGGTGTGCTGTTTATCTTGACTTTAGCAGGGCTTTACACACTGTCTCACCTAACGCTGTTAATGATGTAGGTCTTGGGACAGAGTGAACATTCAGTAATGCTGCATGCCATACAAAGCTAGGAGGAGTGGTTGATAGCAGCACTGCCAGTAAGTTGAGGGAGGTGATCCTTTCCCTCTGCTCAGCACTGGTGAAACCACATCTGAGTCCTGTGTCAAGTTCTGGTCTCCCCAGTACAAGCAAGATATGGACATTCTGAAGAGACTCCTACAAGAGGCCACACAAATGATTATGAGACTGAAGCATAAGTCCTACAATGAAAGTCTGAGAGCACTGGGGCTGTTCAGCCTTGAGAAATGAAACGTTCAGAGGGATCTTGTCAGTGTATGTGAATACCTGATAGGAGGGTGCAAAAAAGCAGGAGGAAAGGCAACAGATCTTCAGAGGTTCCTTCCAACTCATCTGTCCTATGATCCTGTGAAGACAGAAGGAGAAAGTAAGCCTAATTTTTATTCTGGAAAATAAGAAATTAGGATTCCAGTTCTGGTGGCATTGTTTAGCCAATTAGTTTGTCTTCAGATTCAGGCATAAAGCTCAGAAGAATGTGTCTGGATCACAGTTCTCAGCAAAGTGATGTCTATCACTTCAGATTTCTCAGGCCTTCCCACTGCTGTAATGTAAATGACACCACTGAAGTGGGTGTGGCTATAAAACATGATGTTGTGGTGCTCTGTGTGGAAGAAAAGAAAACAGAATTTTGAAATATGATCTTGCTGAAAAGCTATTATGATAATTTTGAAGATCCTCTAATAAGAAAGATGTTTGTAGAGAATGCCAAAGAGTTGCTAAAAATGCTCAAGTACAGACATTTTGTCCTACTCTGGTAGTTATCACCTTTGTCATCTGGTGCATTATTATGCACTCCGAAGGCCAGACTTCAAAGTCTTGTTCTAAGTTCTTTCATTGGCTCAAAAGTGCCTGTACTCTATGCCCACTGCAGGCGTTTTATCAGGCATTCATGAAATGTATATTTGGACTGTGATGTTTCTTTTCTAAAGCTGGAGGAGATATGGAACTCATCCAATCTTAATTAGTACTTTAAAATGGGTCATATCTGAAATATCTGAATAAGGTTCTTGCAGCTGGCACATCTCAGAGGATGGCGTATTCAGCCTTACATAACATGGTTACAATGGTTGCGAGAGGTGCATCGTAGAATGCTGCATTAGATGAGAACTTCCCAAGAAGACCTTACAGAGAAAGTGCCTGTCACATCCACACACTACAAAACGCTTATGTTTCTTTGCTAAGTATACAGGGTGTCAATGAAAGGTAAATAAATAAGTGGGCAAAGGCTTGGACTGGTGCCTCACAACAGAGGCTTGGGGCAGAGCTTCAGAAGCTCTTCAGGAGCTCTGCCCCAGAGCTTCACTGCCCTCCTCTGCAGCCACTGGGGAAGGAGAGGCAGAGTCTCCCCAGCCTGATAGTGACACACACCCAAGCCCCAACCACCTCCTTGCAATTCATTGGCAACCAGTAGCAGACAGCTGTGAGGAAAGCCTAAAGCAAGCAGCCCTAACAGCCTTGTCATGTTCCTCCTGCACATCTACATGTGGTTTTCCTCTACTCCTTTTGGCCTTTTCATGGTGTTTGGTCTTTTTCTCCTTCCTGCTCTGTATAGAGAAGTAATGCTTGGTGTCAGCTTTTGCTGAGGATTGGACTCTTTAATAACTCTTTAATAACACCAAGCATTAAGCAAGCAGCATTAAGTCTGATGGTTATGCTTTCCTATCAAACCCTGCAATGTCTCTTTGGAGAGCTAAATCCTGGCACTTTTATTTTTTCACCAACATGGGATCCCAGCTCTGCAGCCAAGAAAGGTTAAAAATGAAGGGGAGTACTCAGAACTGTTGCAGAAAATCTGCTGCTGCTTGACTTCTGCCAGGCCATTTGACTAAATGAACTGTATATGATTCCCTAATAGTCTTACAAAAGAACAAATAATTTTTACCCATGAGAACTTATCTCATGTTTAGTTACTGGGTGGCCACCTCCAGTATAATAAGTTGCCCCTGATAACACAGGCCAGCAAGGCTGCATACAGACAAGAGTAAATAGTCTGCTTAGTACAGTCCCCTGCAGCTCTCTGATAAAAGGAAACGTGAGCAGAGCTGCACCTTGACCAGCTGGAAGCTCACAATGTGTTTGCAGGAGCTCAGGTTGCAGTCTGTATAAAAGCTTTTCTTGTGTGGTGGTTAGATCAAGCACCACTGGCTGCTGTTCACTGGTGCATGGAAAATTAGAGCTAGTGACAGGTTAAAAAAAAAGAGAGAGAGAAGAAGAGAAAACACATGGGACAGAGCAAGGAACAAGGGCTCTGTTGATGTTATCACTTAGCTGGCAAATAGCAGGACTGGGAGGGGAGGTGCTTGTCCTGGTTAATTCTGTATGCTGCAGATTCAAAGAGTCTGTGCTTTCTTTTTAACTCCAGTTCCCGGAACAGAGAAACAAGGAAGAAAAACAAATGGAAGAAAATTAGAGGTGAGCAAGACAAATAAAACACAGGAATGGCAGAGCATCCTAAGTGAGCAAGGAGAGGAAACCAGAAAAGCTGTTTTTGCTCAAAACAGACGGGTCGTTTTCTGCCTTGTACAGCAATTACCTGCTTCTTTCAAAGCAGGTTTAGTAGCATTCATGTTAGGGGTGGTATCACCTTCAGCTTTTGCTATACTTACCTGCTTTAGAACATACAAAACTACGTAGTAATTAAGATTTCAATCCTGAATCCAGCAGAACACTTAAACACAGTCTGAAGCTGAGGCGTATACTAGTACCATGGAAATCAACAAGCCATTAATTTGATTAAAATTTAACAGGTATTTGAATGCACCGGACTGAGACCTCCCAGACACTTTTATTTACTAATTCCCCAAAGTGCTTAACAACTCCCACCCCGTGTCCTCCTCCCAGGCAATGTCTGCCTGCTGATCCGTGTCTGGGCTCACATAACCTGCACACGTCATCACTGAAACACGTCCTCACCTGTGGGTTATTGCCCTCTCACATCATGCTCATGAGAGCTCCTCTCTACCTATCACAGCTAAAATTAGCCAGGGTTGAACCAAATGTTTTAAACGCAGCAGGGACCTTGCTAAACCAGCTCACTTTGATGGAGGTCGAGGAGTCTGCACTGAGCCAACAGACTGGGGAGGGTGGCAGCTTCTGTCTTGGCAAAGGTGCTGGAAGTGCCAGCATCCCCATCTCATGGGGCTGAGCCAGCAGAGAGGAGACCCAGGGAGGGGCACGTGAGCTGCCAAATTGAAACATCTCCAGAAAGTTTTAAAGCGTGTTTGATCTGAAGGTCATGGGAATAAAACATAGATCATTCTTTCTCTAGGGCAGAGAGCGCCTTCACTCTGCTCTGTAATTTGCTTTGTGTCAAAAATTGGCAGTAGCTCCTAAAAGGCAGAGAGGGGATGTGGGCACCCGCATCTGCAGGTGTAAACACAGGGAAAGATCTTCCCTGTCAGAAGTCTCCCCTTTGGAACTGAGCCATGGAATTGAGCCATTCTTCCTCTTCTTCTGAGGTATTTCAATGTTCACATGTACTGCAAAAAAGGAACATTTCTCAACCACAAGAAAATTGT
Source organism: Pavo muticus (assembly GCA_016647715.1). Taxonomy (NCBI): domain Eukaryota; kingdom Metazoa; phylum Chordata; class Aves; order Galliformes; family Phasianidae; genus Pavo; species Pavo muticus. The sequence goes on along the minus strand of JACDJE010000068.1, from coordinate 1,516,396 downwards.
TGTAGGTGTGGACAGAGCCCGTGAGTCTCATTAATTCCCAAGACTACCTATATAAAACTAATAAAGCTGTACAATCCCCTTAAGCTATGGGTGTCCTGAGCTTCAAAGCACATACAAGATGCACACCTACAAAAAAACACATGGATTTCTGAAGCCTCGGGTTAAATATGTAATACATGGCTTATTGACTTGGCTTATTATGCTCAGTCTAGTAATTCTGTACCATGCTGTGCAATTAAAAATGTCAACCTGATGGGGGAAGTTTCAACTATCCTCAAAGAAATACTCACACTGTGACTCAGATTTGGCTTTGGGCACAGGCAAATTAGGAGAGAAAATTTCTGGGGAGGCAGATTAGCCCTAGTTTAGCTGTGTCTATACCATAGCCTTGAAAAATCCTTAAACTGAATTTAAATTGTTTGGTTAGGATGGATGAATCCAATCTCACAGCAGATGCTGTAATTACATGTCTCTAGGGACTGTAATGGAGCCGGAGTTTGGCACTCCGGGCAAATCTCTCAGCCTCTGCAGAACTCAGGCACTATGAATTGCACTGCCCATGCCTGTCTTGTAGACTGTGCGAAAATGGCTCTTGTGAGTGTGAGGCCGTGGTAAGCCATTTTAGTAACTTTTTTCAAGCTAGCAATCAAGCAGGGAAAAAAATCTATGGTTTGCTAGGGAACTGTTGAGAAAAGCTGAATTGTTTCTTTCTTTAGCCATTAAACTTGATTAGTATGGTTAAGCAGAAGCAAATACAGCAGTAAAGTGTTTAAAAAGTACTGTTCTTCTCTGTAATTTTCCAAATTGCTTTCTTCCTTTCTGACTGTACCACTCTTTAGACTGTATTTCAGAGACCACCAATCAGCCTAAGTGCTTGCAGTTTGCCAGGAGGGGAGCAGTTCAGGGAGCACACAGTGAACTGTCCCGTGCTAACCATGAGATGAGGGATGTTCCAGGTGGGAGCACCTCCAGAGCTCCTTGATGGAAAAGTGCACATATTTCTTTACGCACTTATTTCAGCACACTCACACCAGGCTCTCTGGCAGGCAGAAAAGGCAGCCCTGGAGCTGCATTTCATCTCTCATGGCTGTTACATTGTAAGTCAGACACGGCTAGGATTAGAGGTGGAATTGAGGAAAGAGAAAAGGGAAGCATCTTTGCCCACCAACCCCATGGCTTCTAACCTCCCTGTTGCTGTCATACCGTAGTAGAGATGGATCAAGGCTGTACAGAAGTGCAAATAATGACAGCTTCTTTAGTTTTTTTCTTGCAAGTCACATCATGCTCCAAATTATTTCAAAGCAAACGTACATAGAAAGAAGGGTGACCTTCAGCCAGATGCTGCTCAGCCCTGTGTTTGCAGAAACAAATGCAATGAGGGTTGGCTCAGTGCTAGTTGTTTGCTTATACAGGAGCTGTCAAGAACTGTTTGGACTGCCCTGTCCTATTGAAGTAGCCGTGTGCCCTGCAGGGCGAAATAATATTAATCTTCAGCACTTCTTGGGTGTTTAATGTTTTATTGGGGCTCCACAAATTTGAACTGAGCTGCTGTCATAACACTGAGATGTGAAGTAGTGAGGTAAGATAGCCAGTGCTGCCTTCCCCTTTATACAGATTGATAGCACACACTCCCTCAGAAACGACAGTGTCACAACAAGTCTCCCTGATCATAAATCTTCACAGCGGTCTGAACGGAGTGCAACGGCACTTTTCCTCTGGTAAAAGTCCCTTGGGAAGAACAACAGAAACACAACTTTCTGCGGGTAAAATGACCTTGAAAAGCAGAAGCCCAATGGATGCAGAGGAATATATCTCTCAAAGTGCTCACAGGAACAAATCAGCCATGGAGCGGCAACAAATGAAAGAGAATGGAACAGCAGAGAGGGCCATAAAGGTAGAGTTACACTGAGATGTTCAGTCCTGCAAAGATATACGGCTGCAAAACTCTGCAAAGGGGACGACAGATGACATTATCCAACACCTGCAGGCTGTGTGTGGCAGCCTGCCTATCGGGTGCAGCTGTCAAAGCAGGCACAGAGGTAGACCTGAAGTCCAGGATGGGAGTAGGTGGCTGGACACGTGCATGGCAAAGGCTGAAAGATGAGGTGAGGGAAACACCCTCCTGGAGGGGTTAACAGGGACAGACAGTGTAAGTTGGGTCCTTCCGCCCTCTCTTCTGTACTTTCACACCTACAGAAAAAGCATGTCCCGAGGTTCACACTGGTGATACTTGTCAGTAAGCATATTGGTAAAATGTCTCAGTATCAAACTACAGAGTTAAATCTGTGGAAAACAGTGATAGCTCTCTGGGGTGAGAGAGTTTCTGCTTTTGTGATCTAGTCCATAGTAGTTATGCCCACGAGCAACCTATCAGATGTAAAGGCACAGACAAATAACTTAAAGTTTGATTAAAATAGCTATTTGATCATTGTCTTAAAATTGAATTCTTGTCCTTAAAATTCTTGTCCTAATTTTAAGGGTCTACAATCTTCAAAGCATTGCTGTAAGACTGTTTGAATAAGGTATTTCCAGCAGCTCTGAAGAACCCACAGTAGATGTGTGAATGTTACTGAAGTACATAGTTAAAATCATTCTCCCCGTAACTGTGATAGTGAACACTGCTGCAAGAGCAGAGTATTTAACTGTTGCTGAACATAAGAAAAGTGATGCTGATCAGTAATGCAGGCTGCCTATCCATCAGCAATTGGAAAGGGAACATCTACATTTTGCTAGAATGGAAGTTTAATCTGACTTTTCTCAGAACGTCCAACTGAGCTCCTTTTAACTTGTTTGTTTGCACTGAAAATGGAATATTCCTGTTCCTACTCAATTAATCCTTCTATAAGTAAATTTAGGATTCATCAAGGATTCACCAGGATCTGGGAGCCATCAGGTCCTATATCAGGCTCCTTAGGAAATTAATCCCAGGTTCCCAAGGAGTTTCCAGACAGGAGTTTGCTTCTGTTTTCTTTCATAGCAAACCTGGGCTGATAGGGAGCAGACAGACACCAGCTCTTTATCTAAATCACATTACTGCTGTACCAGCATGCAAGGGACTACCATTTGCTCCCATCAGACAAGTGGACCAATTAAACTGGCCAATTTTCCTCTTTGGAAAAAGCTGTTACCAAAATTGTTTCTCTAAGGCTGTGCGCTAAATGAGATAAGTCCATTGAGGCAGTGGGACTGCTGCCTTGTTGAGATATCGATGTGTTGCTGCTGTGAGACCATGGGACCCTTTTCAGCTCATTTGTCCCTTTGCCAGTTCCCTTACGCATAAGGCCATTTCACTTTGCTTGCTGGAGCATGCACTAGCTCTCTTGTGAAGGAGACAGCGTTATCAGATAGCATAAGCTGTATCATTATATTTAATGCCGTACTTAAAAACCTGATTCTCAAGTTAAGTGACTGTGTGGAAATCTCAGCCCACTTAAATAATAACTATTAGCTTTATCAGCCCTCGCTGTTGTGAAGGAAGGCTCAAAAAAGCCCCCAGTCTCACAAACCAAGAAATAAGCCAAAATAACTCCATCTGTGTTTTCTAAAAGAATATAAAACAAAATCCAAATGTCCATAATGAAGTTGCACGCTCTAATTTTATTTGTGTTCTCTTTCATTTTTGAAGAAACCTCTTGAAATGCAGTGTGCCTGAAAAGTGGAAGCACTTTTCTCTTTTAATTGCAAACTAGTAAGATTGTCACGTGTTTTCTTACACTAATAATGCTACTTTTTATGAAGGGATGAAGTGTTGCACCTAGTAAAAACAAATATCCGTCAACATTTTTAATATTTTATTTTTCATTTTTAGACTTAAAAAAATCAGTTTTATTTCTGCATATCTATAGATTTCGTTTTTAAAATATTCAGTAAATTATCTCTTTTTATTCTGTAAAGGCCTTTTGCTATTTAGAACTATTTTAAGATGATCAGAGGGCTGGAGCACCTCCCCTACAAGGAAAGGCTGAGAGAGATGGGGCTCTTCAGCCTAGGGAAGAGAAGGCTCTGGGAAACCTTATAGTGGCCTTCCAGTACCTGAAGAGAGCCTACAAGAAAGGTGGGGAGGGACTTTTTGTAAGGGCATGTGGCATTCAAGGCCACGCTGGATGGGGCTTTGAGCAACCTGGTCTAGAGGGAGGTGTCCCTCCCTATAGCAGGGAGTTGGATCAAGGTGATCTTCAAGGTTCCTTCCAAACCAAACCATTCTGTGATTCTATAATTCTTTTTGCTGTGCTACATTTTTCTCCAGTCTCTACGTGGCTTAACTCTGCAAATCTTCACATTTGCTTCCCTTTGTTTCTTCCAGCTCACTCACCCAGCACTTTTCACACGTTTGCATCTCCCAGCCACAGCTGTCATTACAGTTCATTGGTCCCATTACGAGACTTTAATTTACCATGGCCAAACTGTGACTTACGTTGTGGCCTGAGGAGCTCTCATTTGCTGGTGCCTGGGACACGTGGAGAGGGAAGCAGCAATCTTCCACTTGTGTTAAACCTTTGATTAGCAACTAAGCCAATTATTTGTGTGTAAAGAGCCTGGGATGCATATTGACATCAGTCTTTCACAGCTGGTACCTTGAGAAAAATGTACTTCTGGGCTTCTTTCAAAACAGCCTGCATTTTGAAGAATACTAAAGGTAAGTTAAATTATCACGTTCGTTCTTCATGGACATTGTACCAAGGAGGATTTTTTTTCATACAACCACAGGCAACAAGTCAGCTCCAGCACTTGGTGACAACAGAACATCATCTGGGAATGAAAGCCGGATCACTGGGCTGAAAAAACAACAACAACAACAAAAAGACAAATGAAAAATGGCATATAATTGTCTGGGAGGACCTTTCACACTCTCCTACAATCCTGTAAAACTCAAACTTAAATAACGTAAGGTCAATGCCACTGACCTCTGAGACAGAAAGTCGCGGTAGTGATACTAATCCATTTTAAGGAGTTCCTGTTCTTTTTCCTCCCTGTTCCTTTGTGTGGGTGTCTTACGGGATGTCAGTACTTGTAACATGCACTTAGTCAATTTAACAGAGGTCAGCTTTAATAATGAATCGATGTTTTTGCAGAAAAGTGAAATATTTGTGATGAAAGCCTGCTGTTTTTTTAGTGGAAATTCTAGCAGACCTCGTGTTGCTTCCTGCTTAGTTGCACATGTGCTTGTCCCTGCAGCAGGCTAATATATCTACAGCCCTCAATCAAAGCAAAATATGGGACTTCTCCCTGGGCTCCTCACCCCTGAAAAAGGCAGACTGTCTCCAGGTAAGTTTTTCCAAGCAAATATCAGGACTGGCTTGAAAAAAAACTTTAAAGAAAAAGAACTCTTCTACAGAATTTCTTCATCTGAAGAAGTGCAGGCAGCCTCTCACGGCATCACTTTAGTCCCACCTTTTGCCACTCTTCGACATTTATTCTTTCCATAAGTTTCTTTTGCTTTCTCACTTTTCCAATTCAGAAATGTCACCTGGGAAGAACATGAGCATTCTCTGCTCTTGTCCACGACTTCTGGCTTCCCAGCATCCAGAAATCATGAAGAGGGAGGAGGAAGTGTGCTGTTCAGCATACATTCAAAAGTCTGTTTCTTTGGGTTGATGGGTCAATTTTAGTACACAAACATCACAGACAATCTGCATTTCTGCTGTATGTTTGACATGCTCAGAACATCTAGTTCAATAAGAAGAATCAATGCCTGTGCTGTAGGTTTGATACTTCTCAGATGTATTAAGCCCATTAGGTACATTCTGTACTGAAGCCTGCAGGTATTTCTGTCAAGAAATCCATACGTCACACCAGGCCCTTAAATGACCTTTCTCAAAAGTCAGTGTCTAAAAACAGACTAATTTTTTGCTACCTTCCTAAGAGTATGTATGAAGAGGTATGAGGTATGAATCTTAGAATCATAGAATCATAGAATGGTCTGGGTTGAAAAGGACCACAATGATCATCTAGTTTCAACCCCCCTGCTATGTGCAGGGTCGCCAACCACTAGACCAGGCTGTCCAGAGCCACATCCAGCCTGGCATTTGAATGCCTCCAGGGATGGGGAATCCACAACATCATTGGGCAACCTGTTCCAATGTGTCACCACCCTCAGGGTGAAAAACTTCCTCCTAATATCTAACCTAAACCTCCTCTGTCTCAGTTTAAAACCCTTGTCCTATCACTATCCACCCTCGTAAACAGCTGTTTCCCCCTCCTGTTTATATGCTCCCTTCAAGTACTGGAAGGCCACAATGAGAGCCTTAAATGAAGCTCAATTGAATTCCAAATGCATCATCACCCTCACCCGCTAATTAACCTCCATCTCAGATCTGGTTAGAGAAATTAACTGCTAGAGCATTAAGCTTGGTCTCTTCCTCCTCTCTTCCCTGTGCTTCCTGTTTGCCCTGCCATATAATGAGCATATTGCCACACATGGAACAGTGTGTGGAGTGGTTCCTTTCTTTTTCAAGAACAGTCCTTCTTGACATGAAATAGTATTTCTTGCCTTTATTATTAGAAATGACATCACAGTTCACAATATCACCAATCACATTTTTGCCAGCAGGTGGCCAACTGTTTCTAATTTGCAAAGTATCCAAGAATGTTTCAACTACTATTTCAAATTTTCATACTCAAACCCCATCACTTTTAGAGATTTTAAGGGCAGTGAAAACATCTGGCAGGCTCAGGGCTGAATAATGACTTTGCCACATCCTGGTTCATTCATGTTGTGCTTTCCCCAAGAGTGGGAAGGACTAGAATGATAGAGTTGTCTGTTTTCATTCCATTTTACTCCCAATAGCTCCAACAAACCTCATCAGCTGAGCTAATTCCCTTGTCACCATATCACAGAGACAAGGCTAAAGCTCTGCAATACCATGGCACCTCTCTCTCTCCTGGTACATGTGCTCAGTAGAGGTAGACACTGGTGGATGAAGTGACATGGAGATACATAGAGTAGGTACCTCATTCAAGCTACTCCAGCCAGAAGGCATGTTCCCAGCCTTGCATCACAGCACTTTCCCTGGCACAGCACACTTTCTCACCTGAGGTCTCATCTGAGGTCAGAAGAAAAGTCATTTGAGAGCTGCCTCTGTGGGGAGAGATGCTCCAGAATTCATCATGAAGCTTAATACCAGTACATGCTGGGAGGTAAGCAGGAGTTCTCCAGAGGTCATATTGTCCCAGCAGCATTCAGCAAACATGCACAGCTGGACAGAGAAAAAAGTGGTTTTATTCAGATACTCTCCTGAACAGCTTCATGAGATGCTGTGTCATTTTTCCATCCAAGGGGTGAAACACCTCTCCATGAGGACAGGCTGACAGAGCTGGGGCTGTTCACCCTGGAGAAGAGAAGGCTCCAGAGAGACCTGAGAGTGGACTTTCAATATCTAAAGAGGGGCTGTAAGAAAGAAGGAGACAGTCTCTTTAGCAGGATGTGTTGTGATAGAACAAGGAGAAATGGTTTCAAACTAAAAGAGGGGAGGTTTAGATTGGATATAAGGAAGAAGTTTTTTACAGTAAGGATAGTGACACACTGACACAGGTCACCCAGAGAGGTGGTGGATGCCCCATCCCTGGAGACACTCAAGGTCAGGCCCTGATCACCTACAGCTAGATCAGGGCTCTGAGCACCTGATCTGGCTGTAGGTGTCCCTGTTCATTGCAGGGGGGTTGGATTGGATGGCCTTTGAGAGTTCCTTCCAACGCAAATGATTCTATGATTCCATGATTCTGTGATTTTTAGCTGCCAAAATAAACTCAGCAAACCACAATGAGGTCTCTGTAAAGATAAAAAAAAAAGAAGAGCAGACAGATGCCATGGGTTCTGAAGAGGTGATCAAATTGCATGCATCATAAGCTCATACTGTTATAAGCACTTTTGATATGTGCTGTGAAGCACTCATCTGCCTTTCATCCCTACCTCTGTCTGTTACTTGTAGTTGAAGAGCAAGTGACATTTACTGTGGGCTAAAAGACAGCTTTGTTCCAGACCAGATGTCTCATTCACTGTCCACGTCAGCCCTCCAAGTGCTATAGCAGACTCAAGAAACAGCAAGTTCTGTGGCAGTTTTCAAATAACAAGGTAATGCCAAGATATTACTTAGACAAAACAACAAAACACTTTCTGTGCTTCAATCATAGCATTTTTTTTCCCCAGACACTGGGTTAGATTGTACTTTTTCTCACATTGCTGAGAACAACTCCCCTGACTTCAGAAGAAAGTTTCCTGTCTATGGTAGTAAGAGCAAAATTTTATACGGGTACGTAGATACACTGTGTATCTGAGGGACTTGGCCGGTTTAACACTTTGATTCCCCAGCAACTTGGCTTCAGACTTGCCCATCTCTGTTACAGTGAAAGCAAATCCAGGCTCTCACTGAGTAATTTACTGATTTCAACATCTAGGGGACAAAGTTTATTCCAGGGCTTCAAGTAAACATTATATTAGCTAGATGTAAGCAGCAGAAAGTGTCCTTCCATGGTTAATCCAGCTGTTAAACCTTATACAGGATTATTCTCCTCCATAACCTGCAAGGTAAATAGTGTTCCAAGTGTCTGTTCTTAATTCTTCTGATGAGCAATTCTTAGAAGATAAAGTATTTTCTCAGATATAAAATGTTTATCATGATTTTGAGGGAGAGAAAAAAAAAGGTATTGCATTTTCTCAAAATTTTGCTTGTTTTGAGGACAAAATGGGACTTGGAGGGATGAAGACTGTCTCACTACACTGGTCCCTTTATCTGTTCATTGTCACTCTGAAAAGCAACAGGACACTGGGCCTGTATGTTTAAACAGCTCAGTAATGCTTACAATGACAACTGCACCAGCTGCTGATCTACAGCAACACATGAATTAAATGAAAAAGAAGAAATTTCAAGTTCACCTACTTAACCTGTGGGACCAGATCTTTGAGTGTGATCAACCTAGGAGATGCAAGTGCTAGAAGCAGAGCAAAGCGGAGCAGAGAGTAAACACAGAAGTTTGCCATAGATTGATGGCATAAGAAAATTTGGTGGAGATTTCTCCTGCAAATGTTATTTTGCTCCTTCATTACCCTTGGCTCAGATTTCTGGCAAGATACACACGTTTTCCTTAACATAACTTACAAGGATTTAAGTTGTTCAGCCAATACATGCCTGTGTCTTGCCTTGGTTACATGTGTAATTTTTAGATACTCAAACTTAAAAAATATGGAAAACTCAACACCAGTGAACTGATGGTCACAAACATGGTCCTATGTTCAAAACTCTATTTTCAAATCCCTGACTGAGATGACAAATCTTAAGCAAGCTTGGACATACAGTAAACCTTACAGAGAATTATTTATCTTCAATCCATACTTCAATAAATTTCAGCTCCTCATTGGCATAAGCAATTAGAGCGTACCTCATGACCCACATAAATGACTGTTACCTCAAATTACCAAGTGATCAGGACTTGAAGATCTGTTGAGCTTGAAAAGCTGTAAGGATCTGCTTCGTGTCTTCTGTTCACCTATCACAAAGGAACTGTAACATCTTCCTCCTTGCTGCTTTGGATTCATGATGATTTTTTTTTAGCAGTGACAGCTTGCTGTCATTGCGAAAATGGGTCTTAAATGCAAACTACAAGTGTGTCACTTGAGTTTCTTCAGAATTGGACATTGTAAAGACCTTTGGTTAAGGATCTGAGGTGCAGTGTAAAACAGTGCCATTTTGGAGCTGTGTTTCTGGCCCCGTGTTAGACGGAAATTAAGATTTCTCATTAAAAAGTTGCGTCTCCAAAATATCCATAATAGAACAAAAAGGTAAAAGAAATTCTCAAACAATGCCACCCACCCTCAAAACTATAAGAGCTCAAAAAAAACCCCAAACACTACAAAAGGTAAATATATTTATATTATTATCCTCTCTTAAAAGGTCCTCCTCTTGGTACAGAAGAGTGAACTTCTAGTATTGGGTAATAAATCTCAGTCACAAACAGCCTTTATGGGTTTTTCTTTGGTTTGTAATGTTTCCACAGCACATATGTGAAAGAAGCAGATAAAACATTTTTAAGAAAGCACAAAAAATATTGCCTTTGTTCTTTAAGCCTGTAAGGAACAAATGGACCTTTTGTTTTGCTTCTGTGCTTGCTTATGTTTTTTTATTATTATTATTATTATTTCTCTCCGCTTTATCTTTGCCTGCCAGTTTCAGTGAGAACATTGCGTTTGAAATGTTAAGCCAAGAGAAATTCATGATGTGATGCCCAGCACACAAATTCATGAGCCCAAGAAGAGTCTACAGGCCAAGCTTAAGGAGAGTTTATTTTTAATTTTGTGCAAATTGTTTTACTTCATACATTAAAATTAGCAGAAATATTGACGTTTGAGTACAAGCATGTAATTTACAAATGTTTCACATTCCCAAAATACATGTCTGGAGATGGGGTCTGCTGCCAGAGCGGGGCAGATCCTTCTGCCTCTGGTTCCCTTCAGTGGAAAGCAAGAATGTGTTCAGCCAAAAAACTTTTTCCATAACTTTAAGCATTGACACATGAAAGAGAAGCTATTTTTCATTGTGTAGTGTGGACATACTTGTGTTTCCTTTATGCTAGATAACAGGGGAAGGCAGTAATACAGCCACCAAATGAATTAAGGATAAAGTATGTCATGTTCAGTGCCCAAGGATGGCTTGTAGCTTGTTTGCTAACCCATATCAGAATTTTACAGGTATCTTTTTTTTCTGCTAGTGACATAACTTCAGCGTAGATTACAGAATCGCTGAATCACAGAGTCGTAGGGGTTGGAAGGGACCTCCAGAGATCATCGAGTCCAACCCCCCTGCCAAAGCAGGTTCCCTACACCAGGTCTGTCACCGTCATGCGCTATCTAGTAGCCATAGGATATAAAGGCATGTGCAGAATTAAGTCTTCACTGAATTAACACATCTATATAAGTAACTTGCTATGCATCCACTGGTCTATCTAACTGAGTGTCTGTCTATTCTTCCTGCACATTAGCCTTTTTTTTTTTTTTTAAATGTCTTTAAATGTATAAATGTATAAGGATTTATTTTTTTTTAGACAGGAACAAATTCAGAAGCTCATGACTGCTATCTAGAGAAAAGCAGCATAATCTTTGAGTTATCTCTAACTAGTGTAAAGGAAACTTCCTATTCACCACTGTGGATTAATAAATTACATAGTTCAAGAAATAAATACATACAGTTTGAGGGATTCCAGTCATTCCCCATATTGTCAGTAATCTGCACAGTCTGATAATCAGATGATTTATTTCTTATTTCCTGGATTCTGTTTACAGTGATACTTGCTCAAAAATGGATGTAAGATTGTATATAAAGGATAACAGCCTTATATTTTGGAGACAGAATGCTTTCCTGTAAATTTCTTCCTGCTTTTAGGTACTTTATTTTCCTTTTCGAAGGAAACTTTATTCATTTTCTGATTGAAAATTGCAAAGATGCAGAATGGATGGGTAAGAATTCAACTTGATGGAGAAGTGTTAAGAATGTTTCTTAGAAAACATGACTTTCTGTTAACAATCCTGGATACCCACCTCTTCTGGAAAAACTCATTCATTTTGATTTTAATGAATAACACTAAAGCCAAAAGAATAATACTAAAACATCCTAAATCCTTCATGCAAGAAGATGAATAGGACATACAGTTAGTTCAAATTCCAGCTGCAGAACTGCAGGTCATATTTATCCTTTATATCTTAGCATACATCTACAATCAGATGGAGGCCAAGAGGATCTGTACAAATCAGAACTTGCTAGTGGATTTATATTATTTGTATAAGTACGTGATTTTATTGTGCAATTAACTATTGGGTTATATATCCTTTATGACCTCCCGAAGTTGTGTACAAATGAATAATTGGTACCGTTGCCACTAGCAAGTGGTTTGGTTTCTGAACTTGGTATGATTGTGCTTTTCAGAGATTGGTAATGAACCCAACAAGCTTCCTGCATGAAAGGTGAAAGCTGTACTGCAGCGAGTGCCAAAACTGTTGTCAGGATGGTCAGGATTTTATATGGGAAATTGGATTCGTTTAAGAATTTTTATTTTTTTTTAAGAAAAAGAGAACATATTGAATTTCCTTCCTGAAAAATCTTTTGCAGTACAGAAGTCATGTAACACATAATATCACACTCATTGTGACATTCCTTGGGGCTACCTCACCAAGTAAATATTTTTGAGAGGAAGGCAAAATCTGAAAAACAGCCCTTTGTTTGTGATGACTGTGCAACTAGAACAAGAATTAACAGAACACAGGAAAGAGAACTCAGGCACCTGACTGCTTAGATACAGTCTGGACCACAGAAAACCAGCCTACTTTTCATGCTAAATCAGTCAGAAAGAAGATATTGACCAGTTCTTCTCTGAGTAATCTTTGGAAGAAGAAACATAGCACCAAATAGAAATGACAATCCTTTTTTTCTTTATTCCACTGAAGATTACAGATTCTTCTTAATTTGCCTAAAGTTCATTGACTGCTGAAAATCTCTTATCTTCTCAGGTAAACTCAGTAAAGGACACATACTTTTTTTTCACTGAGTGTCTAGGCAACCATGAAAAAAGCCTGTATGTTTGAAACTGACCAGAAACTGACCAGAGTTCTTTCAAGTGACATAGAACACATTTTGTGCCATCTAAAGCCTGTACTATACCGCATCATGGGAGAAAAGGTGATTTCAGAGCTAAACACCAAAAGTGTAGAATGGTTTTCTGTGACAAGTCTCTACAGAAATTAATTCAGAGTCCAATACTGAAGAAAGCTGAATTTCAGCACATGCTCCTACATTTTGGAGGCCTCTGTGCCTCAACAAGCAAATCAAAACATGCTTAATCTACAGAGTTCACGTTCAGCATTGATGAATTTGAGAGATGAAGAAAACATTCTCTCAATTCCTAAGGCAAATAAAAAGACATGATTTGCTTAGGAGGCAGACATAGCCTTCTTTTCATAATTTTCCTCAAGGCAGAAACTTTATGTAGGCAAATATGCAATCATACAGGCTCCTTCCCATGCCTCATTCTAAATTAAATGGGCATTAGATACATTTTCCAAATAGATAGACAGTGGCCTCATTTCAAATTCAATGAAAAATTGTCCTGTTTTGGCAACATATGAAAGTAAAATATTTCCTGTTCTTTCTTTTTCTCTTCCCTACTCCCTCACTCTTACACAGTCACTGTATTTTGACATATCCAAACACTATAGAATCAGAGAATCAAAATATCCTTCTTGAGGAATATCTGATCTTCCTTGTCCCCTTTGCCCTTCAGGACTGTCTCCCAAGGGACTCTTCCAACCAATGTTCTAAACAGTTTGAAATTTGACCTTCAGAAGTCCAAGGTAGTAGTTTTGGTGATCCCCTCTCTTGACTTTACCAAGAATCGAAAATTCTATGCCCAGGACAGCTCCTGACCACTACATCTCCCACCCGTCCTCTGTGAACAGCGTATCTAGCGGGGCACTTCCCTTAGTAACTGTGTCAGGAAGTTGTCTTCCACACACTCCAAGAACCTCCTAGATTGTTTCTTCTCTGCTGTATTGTGTTTCCAGCAAATGTCTGGTAAGTTGATGTACTCCATGAGAACAAGGGCTGATGATCTTTCTACAAGCTGCTTGTAGAATATTTCATCTGCCTCTTCATCCCGGTTGGGTGGTCAGTAGCAGAATCCCACCTTGCTGGCCTTCCCCCTGATCTTCACCTGTAAGAGCCTGACCTTGTCATTCTCAGCACTGAGCTCTACAGAATCAAAACACTCCCTAACATAGAGAGCCATCCCAGTGCCTGTCCTTCCTTGCCTACCCCTTCTAAATAGCTTATAGCCCTCCACTGCAGCACTCCAGTCAAGAGAATGATACCACCATGTTTTGGTGAAGGTGACTATGTCATAGTGTTCCTGTTGCACAATGGTTTCTAGCTCCTGCTGTTTGTTGTCCATGCACTGGTATAGACGCGCATCAGTTGGGCTATCGGTCTCACCCCCAACCTTGGTACGCTATCCTTTGGCTCGTCTCTAGTGAGCCTGGTTTTATCCCCTAACCCCTTCAAACCTAGTTTAAAGCTCTCTCAATGAACCCTGACAATTACTGGACTAGAATCCTTTTCCTCCTTTGAGGTAGGTGAACGCTATCTGTCACCAGCGAGCCTGGAGCTGTACAAACTGCTCCATGACTCAAAAAAATTAGCTCCACTGATGGCACCAGTCTCTTAGCCATGTGTTGAACAGGTGGGTTTTCCTGTTCCTTTCAGTATTTGTACCTGCTACTCAAGGGATTGAGGAGCTCTTTGCTCCTTCAACAAATAGCTCCAAATAATTAGTGGGACTTTACTAGGAGAGAAAATGAGCATTGGAGTATGCTGATGAAAGTTGCCACACAGTTTTTTATCATTTCAACTTGGAAATGCACATAGCGGGTTTACACCCACAAAGTATCAGCAACAAGGCTGAGGATTTTTTAAGTAAATAGACCACAACTGAGACCATGTCAGCATCACATCTGGAGCAGCTTCCACTTTGAATTTCACTACTGAATTCCCTCATTCACTTGTGCCTGAGTCTACTGCTCTCTTCTGTACTCTATGGCTTCCAGACCAGAAATCATGAAACCAGGGATGAAAATGAACTCGGGTTTCTTCACAGATAACCAAAGAATCCCTTCAGGATCATTTAACATTTAACAGAATGCATTTTACAGAAGCTTAATTAACTTATGTGAGGGCTGCTTTCATCAGCTATGTTACTAATAATCACCTAGAGTACTGAGATGCAAAGAAGTTATTTTGATTTCTCTTTTATGAAAAAGACACTCCAGGGGTTGTTTCACTATGCTTTGCTTTTGTCTCCTCTGGATTTTTTCAAAACTTGCACCAAAGCTGATTTGAAAATGCTTCAGTGTAAAGACTTCTAATTGCTGTTCTGACCACAAAATAATTTCATCCATCCTGAGTTACAGACACTACCTTGTTACTAGTTATTACTCATTGGCATGAAACAATATTAACATTTCAAAATCTGGGCTCAATATAATGTTGGTTAGGTGGCAATTACACTACGCTCTAACGTTACTGTCAGAATAACTCTGGAGAGATGAAGAAAAAAGATTAGAGTATAAGAGAAACTGCTTAATCTTTAGAGAGCAAGCTGGAAAAACAGGTGCAGGAAGGCTTTGAAAGTGTTTCAAGTGCTGGAGAACTTTAATGATGTCAGTATTTCTAAAACTGTGGTATGGCATGGCACCCTTTCATTTGAATGCAGCATAAATATTTGAAAGTGCTTATATGCTTGGAAAGGGAATAAGATGCACTGCACCCATTTATTAATACAATCCCACCAATGTTTGAATAGGGTTTACTTGTTATCCAATCGGGCAACTACCTCAGTCAGCTAAGGTACCTCTTGACTCTTAGAGAAATAAAGTCTTGCAGTAGTGGAAGGAGACAAATACTCATCCACCGCCAGCGTAGGTAAGATGAGATCATCGTTTTCTGAAGGTCCTTATTCTTCCTAGCTGACTTTAAGGACTGCTTGCTTTTCCAGAGTACATATTTCTCTCCAATGACTATAAACGGAGCTTAGCCAGCTAGCTGAGGTGGAGATGGTTGCACAGTCTGAAGTTTCATCTTTTCATACAAATTCTGACTTCTGTGCCCCATATCAGATCTACATGACTAACCAGCAAGAGCTATCTGAGAATGAGATGACGATATTCTTCATCTATTGCCCAATCCATTTCCTGAGAAATTTTACAATACCATAGAAATTCTTACCAGTATTTGCCCAAATCATTCTTTCTGCTGTAATTTTCAGTGCTGATTCCCAGATATTATTTCTGCTGCAATATCTAGTCCTAGAGAAAATTTTCCTGTAAATGTCTCATCTTACAAGCTTGCAGCCACTATAGAGCAGCAGTCCTACTCCTGCCAGAATTGTCCAAGGAGAGTGACAGTTTGTGAAAAATTTCAGAGAGGTCATCAAACAGTTTACAGTCAAATATTTGATTGTGTTTAAATGCTTAAGCTTAAAAACAAGCAGCTTTGTATCTTTTCTTCTGCATTTCCAGATCCAAAGTATTTTCTCAATACACTCTTTCCAGAGGTCTCTCATTAGATCATTTGGACAAGTTTCATTCTGTATGTTCAACTTTGAGCAGGCAACAGCTGTTCTTTTGTTTAATTTTCATCAAACTTGGCTTTTTATCTGTAAGAGAAGGACAGATTGACCGCATCATAAAATATTATTGCGATCACAAATTTCATTATTTCAATCTGAGCACATATTGCTGAATTTATAGTTAAATGTCTTTGACAAACAATTAAGTACCATATAGCCAACCACAAAAATCAAGCCATCAATGTAAAACAATCTGTACTATTACAGTTAAATTGTGCAGCAGCTGGAAATGAAGGCAATTTAGGTCGCTTAACAAATGGGCAAATGTAATTAGTGCAATAGCAGTAGAGTAAGTCTTCAAAAAAAAAAAAACAAAAAAAAAAAAAACAAAGGCAACAACACCAACAACAAAGCAGTTGTATCTCTTTCCATAAAGAATTCACATTAAAGACAGTCTACTCAGAAGTTTAGCTTTTCTTTATGTAGAGCCCTTTTATAGCCTTTTGTTCATTGCAGGTAGGCATTGCCAGCTATAAGGCTCAGATTTGTGAAGCGCTGAGCATCCCCAGATTTCAGCGAAACCTGTATGGGGCTCATGAAGTAGTGCAGCTTAAATTTCCCCTTAACTGCAACACGCACAGGCACTCGGTCTGCTGTGGAGAAGAGCCAGAACATATTTCATTCTCCAGTAACCAGGAAGAACAGAAGAATATCTGCTTGGTTGTGCATTCACAGTCGGGGAGAGAAACCACAGCAGGACAAATTGCAAACATTTCAGCGCACAGACAGGACGTAGCAATGGCAGCATGAAATGCAGCATGTGGAGATGTAGCTGAAAGCTAGCCAGGCTGATTTATAAAGCAGTGGCATGACAAATCAGCGCCATTCAAATCTGCAAGTGAAGGGACAAGGGGCAAAAGAAAGTCTAAAACCACAGTTTACCCTTCTGCTTAAAAGATCAAACACAAGAATCAGTTCTCTAATTTGTACACAGCGCAAAGTCAGGCTGTGGGCTTTTGGTTTTTTTTTGACCTTGTTCTGCTGATATCAGTGGTTACTGAAGGGATTGATTCATGAAGAGGCTTTAGCTAAGTTTGGACTCCTTGAAAGCAGCTCATTAGCTGTGCTCATCCCTCACTGTGAATTCCCAGGGCACAAAGAAAACCATTCTGCTAAATTTCAAAGGCGTTAAAGATAATCCAGCCAGCCTAAGAGATATTTTCTTTCCAAAGGATAAAACAGTGCCATATAGCTTTTGTTGCTGTGTAATTTATGGCAAAGCTACAGACTGACTGTGACTGCAAGGGAGGTCCTGTTGAGGTACCCTTTTGTAGCCATTATTGCTTTACCCAGGAAGTGCTCCACCTGCAGCACTCAAAGCGAGGTAGCAGTTCCTTAGAAAGGGTGTTGGCTTTCCACAGAGCTTCTGGAAGAGACAGCATCACTCAGCTCCAGAGTAAAACAGCACGTAGCCTAAGCATTTGTTACAAGAGAAACCTCTAACATCTGAAACTACAAAAGCTCTTGGGCTGATATGTTGTTAGAGTATCAAGGGTAAGGAATCCTATCAATGCTCTTACTTCTCAGCCTGTATGAGGGAAAGGGATCACATGTTCAGCTTATCCAGCCTCAGAGAGTTAGATGGGCCCTGAGGCTAACTGGCAGGGCACACCCTGCATCCTTCACTCACACTGTTTTCAGGAGCAGTCCCTGGCAGATGCTGTCCTTCTGACTGTGCCTTGGCATTCCCTGGGGGAGTGCTAGTTGTTGCATGCCAAAGCCATGCCATGAATTATGCAAACAGCAAGTTTGGGCAGCCTTGTGCCACTGCTGGAACCTATGCCCTGGCCCTGTTTTATTTACCATTAAAACCTTAGTCTCTGTTTCTCACTGCCAATTCTGTAACTGTGAATGCTCTCCCCTCCTCTAATTGGGACGAACCCTTTAGCAGATGGAAGACAGAGGTCACAGGGTACCATGCCAGTTCTGTGACTAAACAAAACTAATAACAGATCTCACATAAATGCCAGGGAAGAGAGGGCATGATCTCCAAATGCAGAAGGAGGCCTCTGTGTCCTCAGCTGTAACACAGCCATGGAAGGGCCAAGTTTAGCTGTTTCCAAGTCTGCTCTTCAGAAAGTGCCATCCATAACTTTCTGGAAGCAATTGCAAAGCTCCTTCCCCATCAGAGGTTTAATTTCTGCAGGCACTTAGGCAGAGGAGTGACAGTGAAGGAGTCAGTGCAGTGGGACTCTCTGGGGCTGGTAGCTGCCAGGGCAATGCAAACACAAGGCAACTGTTGTACCACTGAATTGTCACTTCTCCAAATCAGATCTTTCAGTGGAAAAAAACTTTCTTTGAAATCAGAATAGCACCTCTCAAACAAGTCCTTAGCTACTGACACTTGAATGCTCTTTTGTGAATAAGAAATCTCTTTATTGTCCAAATAAAACCACGGCTCAGTTGTTCCTTTTTGAACACCGAAGAACATGAGCTGAAGCAAGTTAGAACAGCTCACTGACTGAGGTTTAATCACTTTAGACTGCAATTACTTAAATGAGGGGATCACACCACTCTCCTCCTCGCAGCAGCATGTCGCAGTAATTAGTTCAAAGCTCAGAAAGGCCGGGACTGCTGCTACTTGTACCCCAGGGTTCTCAGCATTTTGCAGTGCTGCCATCTGAGGGCCAGATCTCATGTAGAACCCCAGGTCTAATTTGTTGCAGGCCCGAACGGATTCAGCCATACCCTGCTTGGCAGATTTTGTCCCATTTGCTGACAAAAAGGATAATTCTGAGGTCTTCAGGTCTAATGTTTTTTAATCCTGCAGGCTGCCTCATTCTGCTAAACAGAGGATGGAACCTGAGGGCAGCAACCATGCAGATGTTAGGAGCAGGGCTCAGATACTCCATCCCCAGCAGCAGAGCGCTGAGGACACACAGAGAGACATTTGCCACACAAACAATGTCTTGGAGCATATCATCCTTCAGCAGGAATCTTCACTGCTCTGTCATTCAAAGGCTGCCAGCAATGCACACAGCGTTGCCTGCCCTGCTCTCAGCCATATATACTCATCATCACCCAGCTGCCCAAGTCTGCTCCCCAGAATTGACCTTCAGGTCTTTGGAGTGGCCACATGTGCTATCCAAATCCAGAGTTCATCTTCCCAGCTGAAAATGCTACTGCTATGTCAGCCCTGTCTTGCAGCTGAGCCGTTTCATAATCATAGAATCATAAAATCATTAAGGTTGGAAAAGACTCTAAGATCATCTAGTCCAACCACTGACCCATCACTACCATGCCACTAAGTGCCACATCTCCTCTTTGCTTGAAAACCTCCAGAAACAGTGACTCCTCCTCCTCTCTGGGCAGCCTGCTCCAATGCCTCACCACAAGGGCAGTTCTGTCCATTTGGCTTGTGAGGTATTACCTTTGTATCCTTTCTGGCACAATACAAGCATTTGGAGCATGCTCTAGTAACAAAGCAGCAATCAATCTTCAGAAAATCCCACTGCTAATATTTCTGTATGCCTGATTTAAGTTGCTGCAAACATATATAGCCAGTAAAAAAGAAGCGGCCTGCTTTTCAAGGTTGCTCAGCTCATCTATGGAAGTGCCTTTACAAGATATGATTTACAAGGCTGCACTGTAAAGCTCGTTAGCTGATGGCTCTGAAGTTTAGGAAGATAATCTAACCTTACAGGAATAGGAGTTTTGCAGAAGGACCACCTCAGAGGAGCAATATTTTATATGAATATACTCTGAAATTATATAGAGAGATGTAATTGGACTATGAGCCAGAGTTTGGAGTCCTATAGATTATTTCTACTGACCAGACAGATTGATAAAGATGTCAGACACTTGTATGTGGTCCCATTTGTTCTCAACAACAACAACAAAAATGCAGGCAGCCTTCACAACACTGGAACTAGAAAGGAAACTAACAGACATGCAGTTCTGTTTCCAGCAGCCCCTTACAGTAAAACACGACCTCCCTCCCTGAGGTTTTCATCTACCTTGGAGCCCCATGTGTGAGAGTAGCAAAGCTTCTTTCTCCTTGGCACCAAGCCCTTTTCCTGCCCTCCAGGAAGACCCACACCCATTTTTTTTCTTAGCATCATGTAGCACATGCCTATTTCTTGTCTTTTCTCTTTTTGCTGGATCTCCTGCTTTTGTCTCATTCAAGTATGCCCCAGCATGTACCCTTTTTTTTTTTCTTTCTGAAGACTGGTTGTTTCCACTCACTCTGCCCTCAGAGCAGAATTATTTGCTGTCTGAAATGAGCGGTGCCTGTTCTGTCTCCAATTGTGCCCACAGAAATCATTAGAAAGGTTCTCATAGGCTTCACTGTGAGCTTGACCCAGACTCTTCCTTTTTGTGATATACTCTCCTCCTGTAGATTTCCAAGAAAAAAAAAAAAAATATATATATATATATATATATATATATACACACACACATTCACAGCTGCTGTGAAACTGAGTCAGGACCTGAAGCCAGCGTAAAACTTTGCTTTCTAATGGAGAAAGAATTGGGAAAAATAGAGAAATCATTCATAACTTCTACTTTGGGCCAACTCTCTAAGTCAGAGGAGAAGGTAACAAAAACTATGGCTTGAGTTGGGCATTTATTTCTTCTTAATAACAAGGTGCGGAGACTGATGTTGGTTTTGTGATAGGGAAAGCTCAACAAAATAACAAAGTGATGAGTAACTCTTTACTACAGTACTTGCATGATCTTCAAAATTTTGTTTATTCCAGTGAGTAGATAGTAGATAGAATATAATTTATTCTTCCCATGAGACGGAAAATGAGCAAAGACAGACAGAAAGCTCTGTTCTTTTAATTTATTAATCTAGCAATCTATATTCCACATTTTTGCAAATCAAATTTATCCTGCATAGTAAATACATCCTGGCAAGACTTCACTTGAGTGTATGTGATTTTACTAATCTACTTTCAGAAATCCTTGACCACTGTGCTTTTTTGCAGACATCAAAGCAGAGATCATGGCAATTGTCTTTTTTCTTTTACTAGGCTGGAACAGAAACCTCTCATGAGTATAAATTCTGAAATAGAGATACCGATTTTACAGATTCTGAGATCTTGTAGCCAATGGAAATCTGGCGGCTCATGCAGGATCTGTATTTCAGATCTCTCTCAAAGCCTCCTTTTTGCGTGTATAATTAGCAAATGCTCCATACACATCCTGTATTAATTTGGTCTTTTTTTATTATTTTTACTTCCTTCAATTCCCCTCTGCAATCATGCCACATAAAAGTGCTTCTTTTCCATTTGAAAACTCCACTTTTCTGGGTATGCATTGAAAGCACTGCACGTTTTCGTATGTAGTCACTGAGGGAATATCTTCATGTAGATTGGTAGCTGATTATAATTAACCAGCTATTCCTAATATGTTGCACTCAGTTCTTTAATCTTACTATTGCACCTATGTTTAGTTAGTAGCAAACATAGAGAATAATGAACTTATTTTGTAAGCCAAGATGACTTCTCAATCAATTAAGGTATTTCAGAGAGCTCATTCATATAGTCAGAGGAAGCTGTTCACAATGTCAGAAGCTGAAGTCAACATGGGCTGCAACACCTGCCTGCAGACAATAATTGATTCAAACTTCTGGTAGAAGAGCTGCTTGAGAGTAGCCGTGCTAAGAAGGACTCAGGGGTTCTGGATGATGAAAAACTGAACATGAGCCAGCAGTGTGCACTTGCAGCCCAGAAGGCCAATGATATCCTGGGTTCCATCAGAAGAGGGGTGGTCAGCAGGGACAGGGAGGGGATTGTCCCCCTCTATTCTGCCCTCGTGAGACACTAGCTGGAGTACTGTGCCCAAGTCTGGGGCCCCCAGCGCAGAAAAGATGATTTTGAAGAAGGTCAAGAGGATAGCTGCAAAGATGGCTGGTTATCCAGAGGGCTGGATAACCTCTCCTATGCAGACAGGCTGAAGGATCTGGTTTTTTTTTTGCCCGGAGAAGAGAAGGCTGTGGGGAGACCTCATTGTAGCCTTTCAATACTTAAATGGAGTTTATAAAAATGAGGGAAATCAACTTCTTACACAGGTAGATAGTGACAGAACAAGAGGGGATGGTTTTAAACTAAAGGAAGAGAGATTTAGATTGGTGCTGGGAATCTTTTTACTGAGAGAGTGGTGAGGTGCTGGAACAGGCTGCCCAGAGAGGTTGTGGACACCCCATTCCTGGAGGCGTTCAAGGCCAGGTTGGATTGGGCCCTGGGCAAATCTGATCTAGTACTTAATCTAGTGGTGTGCAGCCCTGCCTGTGGCAGGGGGCTTAGAAACTGATGATCCCTGAGGTCCCTTCCAAACCAAGATGTCATATTCTATGATATGATTCTATGATTCTTTACATCTTACCACATCATCTCTACACTTCAACTATTAGGTAAATAGAACCATAGCATATGCAAAAGTCTCAAAGTTGTATGAGCTTCCAGGGCTTTCATTTTGTACATATCAAACAGATCTTTCGTACAGCTTCTCTAAGCATCTTTTCATTTGGGGGGGGAAAAAAAGAAGAAAAAAAAAAAGAATTATCAGCAGAAAAGTAAACCTTACAAAACTATTAAAACAAGTCAACTCAGCTAGGTTCTGTATCAGGAAAACCTAGGAAATTACAGTTTCTGGATGTATCCTCAGAACCAGGCAAAGATAAAAAAAATTATATTTCAGCCAGTGTTTAAATTCCATGCATTTATCATCTCTAAAGCCCTCCATACCTAAACTGAATTTGAATTCTTGTGTGAGTATAAGTAATTCTATGCTTAGCACATCTGAAATATTGTGGAAATTATTTATAGTGGTGCGATAAAGTTATATAAATACAATAAGTAAAAGAAAATCTGCAAAATTCAAGATCTTCTGACTATACAAGGAAATCTATCAATCTTCTTATTTGTGAAATTTCTTGATGACTTTTCTTTATCACTGGATATATGCGTAAGTGTGAATGTCATTTCTTTATTTCAGATCCTGATCTGCATTCAGCTTATTCCTAATCATACGCATAGAAGTTAAAAAGCTCACAACGACTGGCCTTTTTCAGGCCTTACAGCAGATGGGTGAAGGCAGCACATGCATGTAAATAGATAAAGAGTAACTCATAATGTAGCATACCTGGGCTATTCTGCTTTAAATAACATATCAGCATTCAGATATAGTAGAGGACATTTTGTCCATTAAAAGAACATGTTGACATTACTGTATCCCACACTGGGGCACCACAGCAGCAGGCTCTTCCTGTAGTTCACACTGGATAACAAACAGGGATAGATTGCATTTAAAAGATTAAGCAAGAACTGGAAGAAAAAGAGGAAAAATTAAAGAGCCTAAAAAAGAAACCATGGTAACTTGGGCAAGGCAGGTACCTGAGGTATTTTTGTCTTTTTTCATATGGATGTGGAGATCAAAATAAGTCTCAGTTGATAGATTATTCCAAATAATGATGTGAAGCAGTCAGAACACTTCAAAACTTGAAGAGAAGCTGGACTTCTTAAAGGTCCTCTCTGTCTTTCTCACTCTCTTGTCTGTTATTCCTTTCCTTTCACTGCCATTCTTCTCCTTCCACATCATATTCAGCTTGAAGTACAGATTTAGGCCCCAGTTAACTTCTGCTCATCAAATACAGAAAATGAGCAAATGTGTGCACTTTATTAGTCTCAATATGTATGAAGACACCTGCCTGATTTAGAAGTGCAAATCCCTTGTGGAAAGAGCTATGCTGGTATAAATCCACCTAAGGAAGAATTAGCATTAGCTACATTGATATAAGCAGTTTTAAATGAGAACACCAGTCCTTATTTGGACAAAATTACTGCAGTGATACAAAACTAAGGTGAGGAAACCTATTTACTTCAGTGGTATCACTTACGTGAATAAGCTGCTAGATGTGAAAAGTTGAGCTACCTGTTATTCAAAACTGAACTTCTTCCTTTTGCATAGAAAGAGATGACTGTGAGTAACAGAGTAATCATTTTCCCAAGCTGTCCTAATTCTTAAGATCTCATTGAAGTGTCCTTAAAAATAATATAGTGTTTCAAAGAAAATCCACTAGTTCTCCTTCTTCACAACTGGACAAACACCTGGTTCTCTGTTTTGCTCTTACCACTTCTCGTTCTAAATTAATACAGTAATCGCCTACACAACAGCTATATTTTCTTGTGTTCCCAGAAGTCAGCACAATTCACTTAGAAATTAGTGACTGGAGTGAGTAAAAATATTTATGGAGGTGGGGATCAAATTTAACTGGACTTCCATTGTTGTAAGAAATATTTGTATTTCCAGAAGTATTATAAGTGGTAGCTTATAACAAAAAAATCGCAATAGCCGTATAATGGACAATGCCATTGTATGTAAAACAAGCCAAAGAGGAGGTACTGGCAAAATTCAGGCAAATTTCATGCCACTAATGAAAAAATTTCTAGTTTATCTTCTGCTAATTTGGGATGTAAGACATTTTTACTTAATGAATACAAAACCCTGTAATGTTACACACAAGCGGATACAGCAGTATATATCAAGTTTCAGTATGTAAAGCGTGTTAGAATCATAGAATGGTTTGGGCTGGAAAAGACCTTGAACATCATCTAGCTCCAACATACATTCCGTAAGGACATTTATCTTACAGAGTGCCCGTCCTGTTTAGATTGGGTATCTGGTGTTTGATTTTTGAAAGATCAGTTCAACAAAGGTGTAAAAGCTCCCTACCATTTGTTCACATAACGGTTTGCTTCTCACCCGCAAATCCCGGGATCATTTTTTATAGATCATTTTTTATGGATTATCGCATAGGAAAGAGAGTTCTTCATCTGTTCATAATTTATTCTAGTCCCACTGCTAGTTTTGGCAGTTCAGCCGTTAGACACAGTCAGACAATAAAAGCTCACAGCACGGTGCATATCTGTAGAGTTTTGCTCTGTTTTTGCAATCTAGGCAACAATATTCTTCTGTTAAGTAGGGGCAAAATTCTGCTCACCATGAAACATTGTTTTAGATCAGCTATGTGTATCACTCTCTGTGGAAACAAATATAAGCCATATATAAGCAATGACAGTCTGTTTTACCTCCAAAAATTTTTATTCTTACTTGTCTTCAGAATGCTGTTTGGATATGCGATAATAAGCAAAACAAAACGCAATTTTTAGAAGATGAAATGTCTTCTACTTCTCCTAGATTTTATCCCTTTATCCTTGTAATCATAGCTACAAGCCCAGAAGATAAATAACTATGTTAACAGACACACTGACTAGAAGCTGACAGAAGTTACTGGTTAACAGAAGTTACCAAATCTGCACAGAGGTTAACATCACTCTGTGGTTGTGTATTCTCTGCTTCTCTGGTTCCCTTTCTAGCAGATAATTTACTGCGAAATTTTAACAGTTTGACCACATCTGCTCCTCTTCCCAGGTGATTTCCATGTCCCATCTCTAAAAAAAAAAACTTCCTGTGTCTTTATCTTGACCCCTAGACAATTTTCTTCCAAGGGAAAGAGCATGGTGTGTAGGCAGCTTTCCCAGTTCCCTCACTGGCAAACACTGTATGTGACTCCTGGAACCACCCAGCCTGACATGCGTCACGAGACTTTGGAGGCCTTGATCCATCCATCTCACTGACCTGAGGGATGATATTGGTACCGGGTGTGTGAGGCCTTTTGTCTGGGGGCTACCCATTATTCTTGAAAGATACAAAGCACTTTAAACAATAAATGAGGAATGTAACTTCTCTTCAGTTTTTGCACATACTTTAAAGCACTCTAGAAATGTAGAATTCACAGGCAGGCTTGCAAAATGCATTGGACATTTATATGTAACTTTTCCCAGGGGGGAAGAGTTAGTTATAGTTTTTGTTGGGATTTCTATCAAGCAAGGTTAATCCCACTGTGATGAACTGAAATGTCAGGGAGAAAAAATCAATTTAGGCATTAGAGAAAACTCATTAATGACAGGTGTAGTAAAGCACTGGTTGGATTGTCCAGAGACATTGATTATCCATGCCTGGGAACCTTTGAAAAGCGAAAAAAGCTATTGCTAAGGCTAATGATGCCTTGGGGCAGGCAATCATAGTAGGCAATCTTTTGAGGTTACCTCCAAGATCTTCAGTCTCTCAGCTTACTATGAGGACTATCAGCAGAACAGGTCCTCTCAGCTTGGTTTAAGCACATCTATTGCATCTGACAGTGTGCAGTGGGCAGCAGCACAAAACGGACTGCAATGGCAATTGAGATGACCAACAGGATCCTGAAGCAGTCATGCAGAAGGAGCTGCACCCAAATGAGCATGAGGCAGAAGGTAGAGGGACACACACTTATAGTTAAAAGTAGAATAATTATGGGACAGTCTTTGTCCTTTCTCAGTATCAAAAGAGGAATGAAAGACTGTAGGTTTTGTAAGAAAGCCACTTACATAGTGTCAGTAAACACACTTTCATTCTACACTTTCTGCACAGTTGCTGTGGATGACAGCTCTAGGCTTTGGGTCTTTTTACCACCAAATTCTTGCTGGCTTTATTCCAAAAGGATTGTAGAATTAAAACGGAACAGCAGGGTAAGAGTCATCTATTAAGACCGAAGAACTGAGTTGATGTGTGAGAAAAGCTTCATAGGATGCCAGTAATGAGTGGGAAATCTGCACCATTCTGCATGTTCTTCAAAACAGTGTTCAGAAAGTGCCCATTGCATTCAAATATAAAAGTAAGGTTTTTAATTCAACACCTTTAGATAAATTACAGGTGACAACTGGCCATTCCCAACTGGTTGAGAATATTTGGTCATTTTTATGAATTGAAAAACTGTGCATAGTTCTTGCTATTTATGTATTTATAGCCTGAACAGATACATTCCTTACCAGTCCAATTGGTAACCTCAGCCAGAAGGGAAAGATCTGAAAGAACTCTGAAAAATAAAATACTAGGCCAAGTGAGTATTACTGGAGGTTTTTGTCGTTTCTACTCAAAGTATAATAGTAGGGAACAAAAAGGCTGGGGTACATATCAAAGGGAATGAAAAAGAGAGGAAAAGAAATAATGCCATTTACTGCTGCAAAAGAGAAACAGACAGGGAGAAGTAGCAAATTTACATTAGAATTATAGAACCATAGAATTTCTCAGGTTGGAAAAGACCTTCAAGATCATCAAGTCCAACCTCAACCTAATCATACTACCCTGACTCTAGCAACCCACTGCTAAATCATGTTTCTGAGCACCACATTCATCATTACCAAGACAAATAAACACTTTAGAAAACCCTATGATGCACAACTCGAAGTGTTCTAATTCCATTTAGGATCTAGTGTCTAAAAGGATTACATATAAACACGTTCAAGTTTGAATAGTGATTGATTCAGAGTATGGCAGGCACAGAAGGGAATTTTCAGTTTCTTTTCCAAGGCAGGATTTCTGACCTGTCCAATGGCTGATCCCAGGATAAAGGACTGGTGGAAGGAGGACCAGAGTTACATTCCATGAAAAGTGAAGGAATTCTCAACACCAACATCTTCAGTGACCAGGGCAGCAATACAGGTGCGCACTGAAGGGCTCATTAGTGTATAAATAGCCAAGTAATGTGTATTTTCCTTTTGCTACTTGTACCAGTAATTAAGCTTTAAAAATGTAGAAAGTAAACATCTTTCAGTGTACTATATTCACCTTGGCAGGCCGGTAAACTTCCTATCTTCAAGGTCAGCAGTCTCATTAGCTTTGCAGGTGGCTGAGCTGTAGTGAATAGTCAATTTCACAAAGCTCTCTGAAACAACAGCTAGTTACAGTACTTCAACACCTAAAAAAAGAAAGAAGAAAAAAAAAGTTGATAGAAGTTAATCAATAATGACTCCTCCCACAGTAAGAGTACCATGAGTTATTTTAGACTAGAGCACACTCAAAAGAAACACTTAGTTTTGCTGTGCTCCTTTTGAAGTTTCTAGATCTTGGGTACTTCTTCTGCTGTAATTTGTTCTTGCAATCCATATGGGTGCAAACTTCATGAATGTACATCTATAAGTTCTCACTAGAATACTTTATTTTTTTACATCACTATTTTCTGTCATCATTTTCATTGTTTGTTTTTTTTTAATGTTCAGTATTTATAACCATAGCCAGATAGCTTTCTGAACTTACACTCCAAACTTATTACTCACATAAATTTTCATGTCCCTCTACTAATAATCAAGCCAATTATAGTCAGCTTTATCCTCCTCATCTTATGCTTTCTCCTTTTTCTCCCATCCTGGTTAGCTCTCCCATCCTCCCATCCTGGTTAGCTCTGCCTCCGAGATTTCTCTTTGCCTGGGTCAGGGTTGAGCCTGAACTCCAGCTCTGTGGCAGAGTGAGTTGGAAGAGGGGGTGCCTTTCTCTGCAGACCCTCTGCACTGCACTTGCACTTATGCTGATTCAGCAGAGATTTCTGCATGGCTAGGCTACAAGACATAAAATTCAAAAGAATATATCAATTCACAACAACATTTTAATAAGAGTTTTAGAACTAGGCTAATAAACCAAGCTCCTAATAAAATGGAGAGAGATGAGAGGACAAAACTACAATATATAGAAGTTACATTTAAATTCACCATTTAAACTTGTGTTCATTCATTTATCTGCTGTAATAATATATTGGATCTTTCCTGTTCTTATTTCATGTACTTTCTCCATGGCGGTGATTATTGTCTGTCATTATATGTATACATAAAAATGAACAGAGAAGTAGGCATTTTCTCCTTTTTTCAGTTTGAGTCTTAAGGCTTGCGGAGCCCACAGTGTCCCCAAGACAATTTCTGCCACCTCTAGCAGTAAGCATTCCTATCAGAAAAAGCTCAGAAAATGGGAGATGGAGTTATCTCTTAAAGTCAGACCAACTTTTGCAAGCAGAACCGATTAGTCTAGGGCAAAAGAAAGAATTACCATGGAACACTCACGGAGGGGTATGCATGTGCTCCCACTCAAATTTTTAAATACAACTCCATCATGGAGTGGAGGAGGAGGAGGAATAATGGCCTAGAAGACAAGGAGCAGTTTTATGGGAGACACCTGATTGTGCTTCCCTAGAAGCTAGCTGCACGTTGTCGGACCATATCTCCATACCAGCCATGAAGAGCTGCAATATCCTGCTAGAAATGAAAAGAGATTCTCTGAGCATGATTTCAAAAGATCCTTTGCTGAACTTATACTGGATAAATTTCAGCCCCATTTAACTTTTTTTAGAGAAAACACAATTATGTCCCTGAATAATAGGGATGGGAGCATGGACGTCAGGAATTTCCTCCTTACTGAGTCCCATGGGTTTAGTGGAAAGGACAGCTGTGGACACCAAAAGTGGTGCAAGAGCATTCATTCTTAAAGTATCACAGAGAATTTGTATGAGCTTCTACCAAGAAAAAATTTCCCTTCTTTCCATTCTCCACCCTCAGCATAAGCTCACAGGATGCATGGCACAGAATCCTGATAAAATCACATTGATTTGTTGTGCACTAAGGTTTGCCAAACACTAACCTGCAAACTTGAGACAGAATTAATTACTTCTGCCAAAGCACTTAGTCTAAATGCTGCTATAATTTAAAGAAGAAAATGTGAATTTGAAGGTTGCTCAGAAAAAGGATACATATAAATATTTATTCCATTAATCAGAGAGAGAGAACAATATGACAAAGTTATTCCAATAAAAACCTGCCAGCTGTGCAACCATATTTTCCCATCATGGAATCAGTAGAAAAATCCTCCCAGCTGAAAATGGAACATCATGTAAGAAAATATGAAATGTTTAATTATAAAATTCCTCCTCTAGCGGTTGGTTGAAATTATTAAGGGACTTTTTTGATCTTCAGTTGTTTTCTTTGGCATGCAACCTGGATATGGAGGTTTTACACTCCCTGATAGAAGTCGCTGTTGAAAACAGAGCAGAAGTAATGAGGACTCAAGCACACGAGCTGTGGCAGGCTTTTTATTATTGCAGTGAAAACTGAAAGGGAGAGGAATATTTTATGAGTAATCTGCTTCTCACGTTTTGGAATAAAAAAAAAAAATACTAGAAATGTGGAAAACACTATGAAGGATCACATCAGAACTGTGAAAGCTACACAGTGTTCTGTTCTGGGACACAAATGAAAAAGTTCAGCTGGGAAAGAAAGAAAACACTGCAAAATTTGGGTCCAATGTCCCTGTGTTTAAAACCACAACCCAGAATGTCTGCTTGTAGTACTGCCTGGTTTTTGAAGCCTGAGGGGTGCACGCAGCTCTCCAGGGCTATGCACACTTTGCATGGACCAGGCAATGGTCCATGTACATTCACAGAAGCTGTGAGGCAAATGCAGCTCTACTCCTGCAAGTACTCTGGATGTGCCCTGGTCACAAAATTTCTGATTCCTGCTTTATCTTTGATGTCCTGACTGTGGTCCTGCCTGTACTCTGCCTTCATAACAAGGATGGAGGATATTCACTCTCTCCTTACTCTCTCCTTCTGCTTGGCTCCACTCCCAAGCATCATCTCCCCTGAATGGAAATTTGAGTACTGTCCTGAAAAGAGGAGCCACAGCTCAGAAATACTTCAGAAGCATTTCTCATCCCCTGACTGAGGCACAGAACCCACCACATCTCTGAACATCTACCTTTCCACAGGAGGAAGCCTCAACCCTACAGGCATTCACCCTCTTTGAGAGGCCTTCAGCACCTAACTTGTGCCTGGGCAGCAGCCAGAGATACACTTTCTGAGCAATGGCTGCTCTTAGATCAGCCTCTTTCCTGCAGTCAGAAGCTCCTGGAGCCATGCTAGCAGATCTATTTCCTAGGAATAACGTTTTGTTTTTTTTTTTTTTCCTGCAGACAGATGTCTTTGTTGGAAGGTGGAGCACAGCTTAGTGACACTGAGCAGAGTGGTAGAAAGCAGCAGCTGTCCCTTAAGGAGCATATGGCAAAAATAGTCAAAGACAGCAGTTCAGCTGCTTGGCTGTGTGAGCCATATCTCCATGGAAAGGAAACCAGTCACCTTTTAAGATTAGGTCCATCTCTGCTTCATATTCCCTGCGCATCCTTTGTTGAATACAAGGTGACAAAATCCACGTGCTGAGTTCAAATGCCCCTGTTTGAGAATAAGGAGATCATTAACTGGGTGCACATCCTGACTGTGCTTGTGAGAAGCAAAGCTATCACCCAGAGATGAATGGGGAATCCAGTCCACACACCAAACTGCAGCCAAGGAAGGAGGGGCTTAGTGGTCCATGCCTTCTGCAAAGCACAAGTCCATGCCTTCTGCAAAACACCTCTTCACAGGCCTGGAGATGAACACATGGAAAGGAGTACAAGGAATAGATGCAGAACGGAGAACTAGTAGGTCCTGGTGGCCTGTAAGGAGATCCAGTTGGATCTCCATATTGCCTGCACTGGCTGCCACCAGAATCCCTCAGAAACACAAGGTTAGCAATCTCCACCAAGACTAAGTACAATAAGAGACTTTCTGCTTCACAAGTTTTCCACTCTGTTAACCAATCCTGTACAAAATAAAGCTGTAAACAAGTAGTTAAGTGTGTATTCTCCTCCTTGAATGTCAGCTTCCACCATAATTGCTCTTGCTACAAAATCTGCGACTTTAAGAGGTGCTATTCATTTTGCACTGTAGAGGTCAAATCTGACCCCAAATGATTTTCTTACCACTTTGTCAAAACCACCACTCTTCAATTCTCTTTACAGACTTGCGCTTTTATTGAAGACAAAGAAAACTCTCATTTTTAGAGTGACAACAGAACAATTTTTCACCCATTTTCTGTAGTATTAACCTGGAGAAACTATTGACATCAATAATACTGAACGTCAAAATAGAAGAAAATCAAGCCCCAGTGGTTCACAAAGGATTTAGAAGGATCACTGGTTCAGAAAATGAATAACGCAGCTTTCTGTGTCACCAACAGTTTTACCTTCCTGCCAGCAAGGCAAGATTCTTTTTAAAGTCTGTTTTTCAAAATGTCTGTAAAAGGTCAGTATGCTCTATGCTCAGCCATCTCCTAGTGGAGGCAAGTTAGCATATACAATAGGTCAAGAAAAAGATGTAAGAGGAATTATTTTGTCTTCCCATCTCCAACACTAAGAAAGGCCATCCAATTAAAATCCAACTCATGAGGTTCTGAGCAATCTGTAGACCACCAAACATGCAATTCTTCAGTCTCATTTTTTGTGAGAAGTCCTACCAATGAATTTCACGTACTTAAGCCAAACCAGTTTGCTGGAATATCGTTTAAACTGATGTTCATACATAGAGGTATTCCATGAGGAATAAAAGTGAGTTTTCTGGTTCACAGAATGCATTTGAACTCTGTACTGAAGTGCAGACTTCTCAGTAAATACTGCCCAGAAACAGAAAAAATCCCAAAGGTCCAGCGTAAGCAACAGGCTGAAACAAATCCAGAATTTCAAGAGCTGACATTACTTATGTGTATGGTGAAGAGCTGTCAGATAAATCATTCCAAATCTTTGGCCTTCAATCCCACGTTTTGTTCCTTTCCAGTTATTACTTTTGTCCATTGTTCAAATTCCCTATAATAAAATGAAGCAAACATGTCTCCTGCCTTATCAAAGACAGTAAATTTCATGGCCTCTTGCTTCACATCTCAGCTGCCATGTCACCACTTCATTTAACTTGATTCAGCCAATACCGTACCGTGTAAGAAATTTATGACTGTTAAAGTTGTCTTAAGTTTTCTATTGGAAGTGATATATTAACTATGTGCTAAAAAAATCTGATCACAATTTTTTATCAATTAAAAAAAACATTTATTTTTCATAAGAATTTACCTTTAAAAAACTTATTAAAGGAACTTCTAATCTGTTGGTCATTCACTAACAATATATTTTGGGTATTTGATAGATATTATTCATATTAAAGAATCACATCCATGATTTCCATTGTGATCAATAGTTCTGTTTCGGGGTGGAGGCTGGTCACAAGCAGTGTCCCTCAGGGTTGGTGCTCTTCAACATCTTCATCAATGACACAGACGATGGCATCGAGTGCACCCTCAGCAAGTTTGCGGATGACACCAAGCTGAGCAGTGCAATTGATACACTGGAAGGAAGGGAAGCCATCCAGAGGGACCTGGAGAGACTGGAGAAGTGGGCCCATGAAAACCTAATGAGGTTCAATAAGGCCAAGTGCAGGGTGCTGCACTTGGGTTGGGGCAATCCCAGGTATTTATACAAACTGGGGGAAGATCTCCTTGAAAGCAGCCCTGCGGAGAAGGACTTGGGGGTCTGGTGGACGAGAAGCTGGACATGAGCCAGCAGGGCGCACTTGCAGCCCAGAAGGCCAACTGTGTTCTGGGCTGCATTAAAAAAGGGGTGGCCAGCAGGGAGAGGGAGGTGATTGTCCCTCTCTACTCAGTTCTGCGAGGCTCCATCTGGAGTACTGCATCCAGGCCTGGGGTCCCCAGTACAGGAAGGACGTGGAGCTCTTATAACAGGTCCAGAGGAAGGCCATGAAGATGATCAGAGCGCTGGAGAACCTCTCTTATTAGGAAAAGTTGAGGAAACTGGGATTGTTTAGCTTGGAAAAGAGAAGGCTCTGGGGAGACCTCATTGTGGCCTTCCAATACTTGAAGGGAGTGTATAAACAGGAGTGGGTACTTCTGTTTACGAGAGTGGATAGTGATAGGACAAGGGAGAATGGTTTTAAACTGAGACAGGGGAGGTTTAGGTTAGATATTAGGAGGAAGTTTTTCACTCAGAGGGTGGTGACACACCGGAACATGTTGCCCAAGGAGGTTGCGGATGCCCCATCCCTGGAGGCATTCAAGGCTAGGCTGGATATGACTCTGGGCAGCCTGGTCTAGTGGTTGGCGACCCTGCACATAGCAGGGGGGTTGAAACTAGATGATCATTGTAGTCCTTTTCAACCCAGGCCATTCTATGATTCTATGACTCTATGAAACCTTCAGCTCAGGGTATTGATACTAAAGCTTTCAGCTACATCACGTTTTTATAACCGAACAGGCCAAATATACCTACAGCATGAGATCTACACTCTGAAATTGTTTCTTGACATATACTTTGGGGAATGTTTTTAACCTCCATTGTAATCAACAATGTTTGTAGCATAGACCTGCAAAGTAGAAATTTGCAGGCCTCTCTCTCTAACAAGCCAATTCACAAGAGACATTACATAAAACGAGATACATTCTAGCAGACTTTCAGTTTTATTTTTGGCGTCATGCTCAATTCAAAGAAGTCAGGTCCCTTTGGTTTCTATATATTTAACATCAGAATTTAGCTACTAATGCACAGAGTAAAAAAAAAAAAGAAACAATTTTATCTTCCATGACTGTAATTATCCTGAAGAGTACAAAAAATACTAAGGCTACCATGTGGCTTTGCCAAGAAATTATTTAAGTACTTTTAGCACTACAAAAAGCACAGAACTAATTACATGGGTATTTTCATGCTGTGAGGGATTTCAGTAGTCACTGTGCTAGGACAAAAAGTATCTACATCTATTCACGTATAAACTTGCTTGATTCTGCCAAAGTTGTGCAGAAATAGCCAGTTGCTTAAGAATGAAAACAAGTAGTAAAAATAAAAAAAAAAGAAAAGCCTGCCTTAACAACAGAGGGGAATGAGCCTAACGCATTTTTTTCTTTGACAGCTTTAAGCAGAAGTCATAAAACACAGACACATGTGTGTTCGGTCTGCAGAAAGGCTTCCAGGACAATCACGAAGGCCAGTGGACTCCAGCAAGCACTCCAAACGGGGCAGCCCGTGGGACTCTCTTTGTAATACCCTACAGCATCCCAGATCCCCACATAGGACTGGTGGACATGACACAGGTTTCACATAAGATCTGTGCATCTCTGGGGCAATAACGGGCGCTCAGTCAGGACATAACATGGTGTTTAAAATAACACTAGCTAATTGCACTTTCACAGAATCCATACAAAATTCTGCATGAACTGTTTTGAGGTTAGACAAGCCATCCTTTGGGCTCTGCTAACTGCATTAACTCTCTGCTGACTATACTGTAAATGATAGAGACTTTGTGACTTTGTGCATATCTACAGATAGATTCCTATATGCAGATGTCTTAAGATCTGAACCGAATCTCAGTGTGAGTACTTAGTTTTGAGGCAAAGTAATCCCATAATTAATTCAATTTATGCCACTGAGGCCACTGACAGAAGTAGAGCTTACCTTAAATTACTCTATTTTTTGAAAAGTGTTTTGAGAAGTTTTGACAGTGTATAAAGAAATGCAGAACACATCTTGCTCTTATTGTTGAGGAAAAAAGATACAAACCTAAGAAAATAAATGAAGATCCATGCCAAAAGTAAAGGATTCACCCCACCATTCCAAGGCATCCATGTTAAGATAATAAACAACGGCATGGTTTTTGTTCAAGAACAGTTATTAGAAAATGGACAGACTTACTATCTTCCATGTCTGAGCTGTAAGAAGTTACCTGAGTACACGGAGCTCATCCCCTGAAACAGAGGGTCTGTTGTTTGTCCTTGCACCAACTGCTTGAGGACTGCAACCTCCCCAGTCCCTCCTTTCCAAACGCTGCCTGAGATGGTGATGACAAGTCAGACTGCATCTTGCATACTCTCTGCCTTACATCTTTCCTGACAAAACCAATTAAAGACCAAGTCCCAGCTTGTCTGTGAAACTCAAAATAAAAGGCTTCACTCTATTTGGGCAGGAACTGCAGCTGCTGTTTGTTAGGGAGCAAATCAGCCAAGAGAGCTAGCTTTTAGCCCTGGTGCTGTTTGTGTTTACATGTGAAGTCTAGAGGGTGACACCAGTGAAGCCAGTCCTTGCCTACTGCATATATATGCCTAGGGAAACAGAGCCCAGACATTCAGATCTGATCCATCTGGCAGAGAGAATCCCATAAGAGGATCATTCTCTTCTGGGAATTTGAATCTCCTTTCCTTACACAAGTTGATCAAAGGAACCACGATTCACATAAGATTTGTTCCACTGTAAATAGAACCAAAGCCACAAACACAAACACATTTGCTGTTTAGCAGGATGTAACTTATCCCAGTCCCTCCTGACTTTTTGTAGCTATTAATCTATTACCATTCCATATGTCTAACTCTATCCTGCTGATCCACAGAAAAAAAAAAAAAGAGTAGTTAAATAACTACTACATATTATAAAAGGCTCCTGCTTTTCCTGCTTAATGCATCATCAGAATCATGCATATTTGCATTGCCATGAAGTTTATGAAAATACAAGTGTTGGAACATGACCTGCATGGTACACAGGTTTTCTGGTAGGTTTACAAGATGTCAAAGGATCAGCTCACATTTGTAGAAAATGTAGGCCTAATAAGTGGAAATATGGTTGTATAAGTGTTGATGGCTAATGTAGGCGTGCTCTTATTTCACTACAAGCACTTTTTGTACTGCTGACTCATGAAAGTAAACATTTCCCCTCTTTTATTTGAAGGACAGCTTTAAACAGCCAAGTATCTAAGCAAACAAAAAACGAAGAAAGTTGTTACCACTCCAGCATTCCATAAATTGGACTGATTTGTAAGCAGATCTTACATTTCAATCACAGAATCCAAGGTGTGAAGCAGAAAATACTGCCAGGCAGAGGCTCCAGCTCCATGCCTACAGCCATGGCACTGCTGCTGCCACTTTCTTATGTAATACAGGAGCAGCAGGGCAGCACTTCTTGAACATATGGAGAAGATATGTCCATGGCCCTGCAAAAATCCTTTGGCTGGAGTGGTAAACTATGTTGTAGAGAGGAACACTTGATTTTGGAAGTGATTCCAACCAGGCATCAAGTAATACAACTTCCATCCTCTTTTTTTATTTAGATCTAATCATTATTAATTCTTTAGTAAAAAGGAATGTCACAATTAATCAGTATGCTAATTAACTGAAAAGACACAATTAAGCAAAGCCTTTGGAGTATCAACAAGAAATTCAGGAAAGTATCACACTGAGTTTTAGACAAACTAAAGGCTGTGGTAAAGTCTTCAAAAGTGTGCAAACCTAACAGATATGTACAGGAGACTTTATAGGGACAATCAGCAAATGTAACTGCAGTTCCTAAAATTATAAATGGCAATTTCCCATCCTCAAAGAGATACGATGCAACGTCAAGTCACTATGCTGGTCTTTAGCAAATGACAAATGAAAATAGGTTAGAATTCAGCACTTTGAGGAACATTTCAACAAGTACTGTAATTTATTGCTTCACTGTAGAAAACAATGATTTATGAAATTATGATCTGCAAAAAACTAAAAATTGATTCAAAAAGAATGTCTTAGAATAAAATCTTGAGTTATTTCAAAAGCAATCTGAATGGATGCAATTGGAAAGAAGCAGAGCGGTGTACATGCGTGGAACTGAAGTACTTTCTCCACTTTTAGTTACCAGGAGTGCCTATGAGGGACAAACACTAGAATCAGCAGACTTCATCAGTCCTATCTAAAAATCTGCAAAATTTGTCTAAAGAAGCCTTAGTCTTTCTGATACTATTTTTCAGTAAATCTTAGAACTCTGGACAAATTCCTGACAACTGAATGCCAACAGGAAGTCAGATATGAAAAAGGATTGATGAGGAAAACAGTTTGTAGACTGCTGCTCCAGAGTAACAGATAATTGGCATGGTGTTTTTTAATCAACACTTTTAAGCACATAGTTGAGTTTTTCAGGTAAGTTTTAATATTTCTAGAATTTGTTGATCCCCTTTTTCCATTCCATGTAGAATATCATCATCTTCATATCTGCAATGATTAAAAAGAAAGTTAACAAAATAAACCTTGCAAACACAGGTTTGGTGTTGACAATGATGAAGATAGATCAATTTAGGCAGCTACCTGGGGCAGCATTTAATTAATTCACTCTGACAAGGGGGGAAAATGATGTGTCTGAATCTCATCACACATATGTAAGTTTGTCATGGTGCTTCTACTCCCTGAAAACCAAATCTGGGAGAGGGATCTCATCCCGAACATACTATCAGTCCTAACCTGCTTGGTTGTCATCACTTCCAGACTGTCAATAGCTAGTAATAAGGAGATTTTGTAATTCTCCTTTCCATGTTTATATAAAACATATTTCTGATGTACATTATATAAAGGGTTATGCGCTGAGGTTTATACCACTCCTTGACAGTCTGCAAAGAACTTCTAATTCTCAACAGGTAAATGACGCGTTTATTGTCAATTATCAAGCTACTGATTAGATGTTGTCTCTAACAAATGTTTGGTCTGGCCAAATGCTTTCTCTGTCTGATATGCCCTTGGGACATCAACATTTCTAACTTGCCCTGAAATCTACAGCTTTTTGGAAGGTGGCTTAAAACTGTTGATCTGCCTGTTAGAAGACAACCACGGGAATATATTCAATTTTGAATGGATTCCCCAGAGAAAAGGGTGCAAACAAAAAGAAATGATCTCAGAAGACATTCTGATCCAGCAAATGTGATCACAGCTGTAGATGACGAAAAATGTCTGTGTCCCCGAGGGCAGAGCTGCATGACCATCAATTGCATTTTGGCTAATGGACTAGAGAACACCTTCAAGTTACTAATCAATGCATCAGAGGCTGGAAACACACCAGGTGGTCTTCTGTACGCTTACTTCAAATATACTAGGCACTTTGTGAAATTTTATATTTTAGCATGACAATCAGTTCATTTTGCTCTTACTTACGTTTTAAAGCATTATCTATCTGGCACCTGACAGGTCACAGAGATTGTATTCGCAATAGAGGCTGTCAAATGGGAACGGCCTTTCCCATGTAACATTTCTCACTTGTACTCCCTTCACGTTGGTAACAACTTCATGACAGAAAAAAAGATGCTGATATCCTTTAAATTCCAACAGGCAAAAAATCCTGATGTTTGGATGTTTATCCCCAGCTACTTAAAGTCATAAGAGCTATGATGAAGTACTTGGGTGAGGAGCTTTAAAATTGTGACATTTTCAGAACAGTATTTTGTTTCTCATTTTGTTGCAATTGCTATCTGTGTTTTGAAACTTGAGACAAGTAATTCAAATATTTGAAACATTTTCCCTGCAAAACCTAGAAACATGCTCCCTTCCATGTCATGTAATCATGTAAATACAAGTTTTGAGTTGGTTAATTAAAGGACAAACATTAAAACAGAAGTAGCGAGGTTTGGGTTTTTTTTATTTGTTTGTTTCATTTGTTCTCTGGTTGATTTTTGGCTTTGTTTTTGAAAGCTGCTATCAGATTCTCTGTGAAAAACCTTTTCCCTGCTCCAAATCTTCTCATTGAATGGATATCTACCTAAAATTATTATTGTTCAGTGGTGCCATGAAACATCTGAAGTGTTCTGAGGACTCTCAACCCTTCCTTTTTTCAAAGTTTTTATGTATAGTTTAAATATGAGAAAAGCTTAACACATCTTTTCCACCTCCAAAGTGCAGTTTCTTCTTTTGTAACAAACTTTGTTTTCTGCTGCATGTAATAAAAGAGATATTCTTGCTACAGTCTGGTAGAGCTTTTATTTTCTTTCTTGTTTCTTTTCTTAATTGAAATTAAAGAAGCCATAGCCTGCAAGAGTATGATTTGTTCCTGGTGCAACAAAACATAATGCCCTTCTAGATTATCTCAGTGGGGAGCACTATGACTGCAATGCACCAAAAACATTCTGAAAGTAAAAGTAAATAAACCAGCTGGTTTCATGTTAAACAAAAGAATGGAAAATTCCCATTAATATAAAATAGAGAGCTTGTAGAAAATGTATATTCTTTGTTCTTTGCCAAACTCTGCACTTGGTTTCCCGCTGCTCAGCAAGAAAAGTAACACTGTGCTATTTTTTCCTAATCAGTTACCATGTTATCAAAATAATTCTCTCTTTCCTACCATCAAAAAAATGTTACAAACAAACAACTTAGAAAATTGGTAATATTACAGCTGCTCCTTGCCATTGCCTTCATATCAGAGCACATCTCTATTAACCACATAACAGCCTCAGTGCTACAGAGTACACTGCACTACCCTGAAATTATTACCATTTTTTTCCTGCTAAAAGAGATAATTTCATCTCCCACACCTGAAATCATTGTGATCACTGACTACGGCCAATGAAATGATTATTTCAAATTCAGCTATAAACCTTTGGTAACAGGGATAAGCTAGTATATTCTATTTGCCTTCAAAGTGCCCATATGGACATCACAAACATAATTCAGGGTGTTTTTTACAAAAATGATGATCTTTATCTCTTCTTCTAAATTCCTGTTTTGAGTATAGATAATACTTAGTCACAACAAATTACTGGATGGCTATCTGTGTTCTGCATTTGACTCTCTCTAAATTGTGTAATTATGCAATCGTGACAGCAAACTACATCTGTCAGGAAGAGGAAGCACCCAAGGTAGAAGTTTAAAGGTTTTCAGATTTTCTTTGAATTCCTACCATTCTACTTGTGATTGTTTAGTATCATAGAACCATAAAATCATAGAGTATCCCAAGTTGGAAGAGATCCATATGGATAATCGAGTCCAACTCCTGGCTCCACACAGGGCTACCTAAAAATCAGACCATATATCTGAGAGTGTTGTCCAGAGGCTTCTTTAACTCTGGCAGCTTGGGGCCATGACCATTGCCCTGAAACCTGTTCCAGTGACTGACCACGCTCTGGTAAAGAACCTTTTCCTGCTGATGTCCAACCTGAACCTGCCCTGTCACAGCTTCATGTCACTCCCTCAGGTTCTATCACTGGTCATCAGAGAGATCACTTCCTTTTGCCAGTGCAAGAAATAGTGCAAACGTGTGCCATCCCCGGAGGCATTAGAGATCAGCTTGGATGGAGCCCTGGGTAGGAACCGCATGAGTTTTGAGGTTCTTTTCAACTCACAGAATCATAGAATGTCTTGGGTTGGAAGGGACCTCAAGGATCGTGAATCTCCAACCCCCACCGCCACAGACAGGGCCACCAACCTCCACATTTAATACTAGACCAGGCTACCCAGGGCCCCATGCAATCTGGTCTTGAACACCCCCAGGGATGGGGCATCCACAACCTCTCTGGACAGCCTACTCCAGCACCTTACCACTCTCATAATAAAGAACTTCCCCCTGACATCCAATCTATATCTTCCCTCCTTCAACTTAAAAGCATTTCCCCTTGTCCAACCCAAATCGCTCTATGATTCTACATGAAGCTTGTTCACTAAGAACATAGTCTTGAATTGTCCAGCCAATGTACTTCCTTCAACAACAGGCTAAGACTAGAGATTAAAGTGAAGCAGACTGCAAAATTGTTTTCTTTAGCACAAAAATCTCAAATTCTCAAGAAACATCCATTAACCAATATTAACTGATTTTACATTGTACATTCTTCTCCTCAGCTGAACTGTGTCCACCTTAATTTTTTTATGTTCCACTGGTAGTCATATTAAAAATAGCAATAAATATATAAATAATGCGGTTCCTTTGAATTCTATTTCTGACATGAAGCAGCTTTATCATTCTGCTTCCTGAATGAGCAGACTTCTGATGGCTTTTCTTTGTTCTGGACTCTGAAGCACCCTTGATACCTGGGACAGGGATAAGAGGCTCCACGTTATTACCTTTTGTTGTGTGGACCTTTGGAAGCTTGCAGAGAGAACCAGCGACAAAGAAAAGTAAGTGTCAGAGCACTGATTGTCTCTCTTCACTGTACCATCTTGAACAAGCCCAATCACTTCTCCATGTTGCAGTGTACAGATTTGAACAAAGAAGAGAACCATACCATGCTGTTACATGAGTACACATATTGCTGGTTTCAAATCTTCAGTAATGTCATAAATTTCATTCAGTGGCAGCCAACTAGTTCAATAAAGGCCAACTTAGCTACTGAAAAGGAAACACATCTACTGTGTGTTTGAGATGGAATGAGAAGTATCAAGCTCTCTTCAGGTGAAGAGGAAGATGATTTGCCTCAGCTACTGTTTCATTGTTGGGAGTTTATGGATGCTCAGCATTTTCCAGTTTTTCTTCAGTAATATCATGAAATGTATAAGTACAGTTCAGCACCATGCACGTATCTTCTGTGCTTTGTGGCTGAACATTACATGCAGTGGAATCAGTGAATTCTGAATAAATTATAGTGCAATATATATTCATTTTTCCTTTTCCTCTTTCTCAGTATTTAAATTGGCAAACTAAAAGGGCAGGTTCTCCCTGCACACTATTACTTCTGCTAATATATTAGTAGCTACAGACTCAGAATAGTAATTCTTTTATCTCCATATGTTTTTACAGGAAAATGAATTTAAAAAAAAAAAAAAAAAATTCCGCTCTAAAATTCTCCAAAGCCACTCTGTTCCTAACTGCCTTTTTAAAAAGATGGGCTTGGCACTATGCTCTGGAGGCTAAAACTCTTGGATAGTTTGGACCAAGAAGTTTTTCTGCTCACAAGATCCTGATGCATCCGGTAGTGCAATGACC
Source organism: Pavo muticus (assembly GCA_016647715.1). Lineage (NCBI taxonomy): Eukaryota > Metazoa > Chordata > Aves > Galliformes > Phasianidae > Pavo > Pavo muticus. The sequence goes on along the minus strand of JACDJE010000068.1, from coordinate 1,473,874 downwards.
TGAATGTTCCCATTGATGTTGGCCAGACCCTCACCATTGTCTTATGTAAACTGTTCCCACCTGAGTTAGAGGAATCGGTTACTAAACACTAGTTATTTTAAACCCCTAGCAAAGTGTAGGGTATTTAACAGAAAGATAATAATCCATTAAGCTTGCAAGTACATGATGGCCATCATTTGTTCTTTCTTCAGAATGACGAATGCGAAGCGTACAGTCTCAAAGTAGTAAGCAGAAAGGCTCATATCCTCCCTGTTTCTCCATGTATATATGTGTGTTGGCAGAATGGATATGAGGAAAAGCTTCAGCCTTGCCCACACACAAATTAGATACCTTATTGCCTGCTCAGTGAATCCCCACGCTCAGTCACACAGGGGAAATACTAGAATGCCTCTCAGAATGCCTGAGCTTAATTGTATCCACATTCAGCCTTGAATTATTTCCACTACTGCATACATAAATCAAATTCAGCCACATACTGAACTATATTAGCAGAAGTATGGTCAACAGGTCAAGGGAAGCAATTATTCTCTTTCACTCAGCACTTGTGCAGCTGCCTCTGGAGTACTATGTTTTTTGTTTTCGTCCCCTGAACAGCAATAAGGACAACTTGAAGTCTACCAGCAGCCTACTGAAAGGTTAAAGAGCTGGAGCACGTGATGTACAGAGGGATGCTGAAGGAACAGCATTTGTTTTGCTTGGAGAGAAGGCTGCAGGGTAACAGGAAGTAACAGTCCTCCATTTCTTCCATGTCTGAAAGGGAGTTTTCAGAGAACATGGAACTAGACTCTTCTCAGAGTTGCAGAGTGGAAGGACAAGAAGAGGTGTAAACTGAAATAAGGGAAATTTGTAATAGATATAGAACAAAGAATGCATAGAGTGTAACTGGAGCAGGCTTACCAGGGAAAGTGTGAAATCTCCATCCCTGGAGGTTCTCAGAGCTCAGAGTCCTGAACAAATATGATCTACCTTCAGACATAGCTGTGCTTTGTACAGGAGTCTGAACCAGGTAATCTGCCAATATCCCTTGTAAAATGTGTCTTCCCTTGAGTCTCTGATTCTAACCATTTCCCATGGAAGCAGGCACATGTGGGCTCATTTGCCCATTCAGTTCCAAAGCAACCACTATGGCAGAGCATGGATATTGATGCATAGAGACAGAACAGAACTTCAGGGGTGAGATCCCTCACACGGCTCAGAAACCAGTACTGTCTGTGTTAGACCTTGATAGATACTAAAACTCTGTGAGTCAGTCATAACCATAATCTAATTTTACTGAGTTACTGCGCAAAATATCTGCAGTAACAGCAGAAGTCCTTAAAATTAATGAGGACAGAACAGAAGATGAAAAAAAAAAAAGCTTTGCAGGACACTCAGATATTAAGGGCAGAGAAATTCTGCTGGGGAGCAGCAAGATGTGGGGCTGGTCTCCAAAGGAAGCAAAGCCAGGAACCAAATGTAACTGCACATCAAGCGGAGCCCTCAGTGACCAGCACACAGCATCAGGGGGATCAGGGGGTCATGGACAGTCCTGGGCAAGGTGAGGAGATCAGTCAGATCCAGGTCCATCCAGGGACCACTGGGAGATGAGAGCAGAGATGGTACTGAAAATATGACTGTAGCAGAAGTCCAAGATTCACCCAGGAGCTCAGAGTGATCAGAGTCACCAAAGCCTATTAGTGCAATCATACCACTGGCAAATTCCTACAGTAAAGATACATCTTACCCAAACCTACATGGCACATGCCTGAAGTTATCAAATCATGGCAAGAAAAAACATACTTTCTGACTTTGAACACCATTTTCCATTCTCAACAGGAAAATGACTAAACGTCATTCAATTAAACAAACTTTCCTACTGCTTAATAATATATCAAACCCTTACATCTAGGTTTGCCAAGATTCCTAAATTCCTCAGAATTATAGAATCATAGAAAAATCACATCAGTAAGTTTGGAAAAGACTTGTAAGATCATCTAGTCCAACCGTCCACCTACCACCAATATTGCCCACTTAACCATGTCGCTCAATACTACCTCCATCCTTTTCTTAAACACCTCCAGGGGCGGTGACTTCACCACTTCCCTGGTCAGTCTGTTCCTATCTGTTAGTATCATGTCTTCTGCATTAGTACAGATATCTCACAAGTCAAATATTCTCACTATAATATTAGAAACGGTTAGACATCCTGACTTTAGCTTTTTCCATTCCAGTTTGTACACTGCAGTCACATCTGCAGAGAAATTGTAAATGCTGTCTGAGCAAGATTGATTTCAGGGAAGTAGGATAAATCAGGGAAGTAGGAACATAGGATAAATCTGACCAGCTGTCACAGAATTTTCAACTTATTTTAGAATAACATCAATAATGTTAAATAAGCTCCCTCAGAAATTGGAAGCCAATTTTTATACTTAATACTGATAGATTAAATGCTGAGCACCAGCTTTGGAATTGTTCAGAAATGTGACTCTTACAGTATTCTCTACACATGTCAAGAGAAATGTCAGCTATGTTAAAGGCATCATTCCTAGTTGTACAAAGATCCTCCTGTCCCTCCATACTACACATAGATTTTCATAATAATTGGGTACTTGAACCCCATCTTCCAGTGTGCAAAGCACTTCTCACTTCTCATTGATATCCCTGAAATTTGTGCATGCTATGAATTTCCATGAAACAGGCCTAAACCTCTATCTTTATGAATGGTTCCTTGATATTATGAAATCAGTGATAGCATCCTTGCTATGATGTCCTGAAAAAATGAAAATGTGTTAGTTTGAGACTATGCAGAACTCTTGCCATGAAAATAAAGCAATGCTCCCCATCATAAGATCAAGTTATTGCCAATACGGATGAACATATGGGTAACAAGCTCAGAGCTGCTTGAAGTCTCTGCTTACATTTTAGCAACAGCTTTTGTATTATTTTCTTTTAGTAAAGCTCACAAGCTGAACCAAGTCTTCCATGATCTCAGCAAATAAGAAAACCAGTTTGTTGCCTCCAACCTCCTCAGAGCTCCACTCCGCTGACTGCAGTTATTGTTGTTATTAGCACCCCGCGAAGCTGCATGACACACCACTGTTTCCCATCTCGAAGGCAGATATAGTACTGCTCTAGGGAGAGAAGTCTACGTTCACAGTGGGAGCCGGTGCTCCTGCTGGAATTCCTCAGGTACTGCAGTGTGCACCGGTTCCAGAGTCACAACTGCATGAGATCATTCATCAGCTGTCTGAAACACTGCGCCTCTATGCCGGGCAGGAGATTGCTGATGGCAAGGCAGGGCTTCCAGCCCCATGGATCTCAGCATCTGGCTGAAGCTGTGGCAGAAGCTCTGCCTCCATACAGAGCACTGTATGCTGGTGCCGCTGCTGCTTTTCCTTCTGGACGCCCGGTACATCGATGTGATATTCACTCACTAAAATACAGACACCTGGGAGCAGCGCAGCACAAGTCAAGCTTGCCTTTAATTTTTACATTTCTTGTGAACTGAAATCACCATCTTTTATCACTCATGCTTCCTTCAGGACATATACTAGCATTTTGCTATTTTAAGGTACTGGTATCCTTGATTCTTGGTATGTATATCTACTTGCAAGAACATTCGCATTTACCTAAGATCGGAATCCAAAGATAAATGACCAGTGAATGAATCACTGCTCCCTCTGAACTGGCTTAAATGAGACAGCTCTTTTCAAAGGGAGATTTGTCCCTCTGTGGAGGTGCTATATTCCTGTGTCCAGACCTTTCACCCTACATACAAAGATGGGAGCTATTATTTGAATTAATTCCTTATAAATTACAGTTATCTCAGTGTTACACAGTCTTCTGGGTTTCTGTCCTGGTTCCTCAGAAATAGCTTTGTCAAATTTAAGTATTTTTGCCATTATCTTAAAAATTTTGTCATATCCCTTGGAGAATTTTCTGTTGTTAGCATCAGGTACTGCCTGGAAAGCACAGTTAAAATCCACAAAAGTCAAACTAAAGCATTATTATTTTTACTATCCTCATAGTTTCATAGCAACTACGAAAGACCATAAGTTCCTTTCTTCCATCATCCCAAACCATAGCACCTGTACCTGGATTATTCCTGATAGGCAACTCTTTAATCTGTTCTTGAAGTTCTTTCAAGACAGAGATATCATAGAATCATAGAATCATGGAATCCTTAAAGTTGAAAAGGACCTTTAAAGGTCATCTAGTTCAGCTCCCCTGCAATAACAAGGACACCTACAGCCAGATCAGGGTGCTCAGACCCCCGCCCACTCTGACCCATCCAGGGATGGGGCTTCCACCACATCTCTGGGCAACCTGTTCCAGTACCTCACCACTCTTACTGTAAAAGACTTATTCCTTATATCCAACATAAATCTCCCCACTTCAAATTTGAAACCATTTCCCTTTGTCCTATCATCACAGACCCTGTTAAAGAGTCCGTTCCCCTCTTTCTTATAGCCTCCATTTAGTGAAAGGCCACTCTCAGGTCACCTCACAGCCTTCTCTTCTTCAGACTGAACAGCCCCAGCTCTCTCGGTCTGTCCACATAGAAGGGGTGTACCAACCCTTGGATCACTTTTGTGGCCTTTCTCTGGATGTGTTCCAACAGGTCTATGTCTCTCCTGTACTGAGGACTCTACATCTGGATGCAGTACTCCAGTTGAGACCTCACCGGCTCAGAGTAGAGGAGCAGGATCACCTTCCTCTGGCCACCTTTCTTTAGATGCATCCCAGGATATATATGGTTGGCTTTCTGTGCTGTGAGGGTACAGCCCATGACCTTCTGCAGGAAGCTTTTCCATCCCTTTTTACTATTCTTGCTGCTATAATACTTCCATGGTGTCTAACCTGAATTTTCAGATGTAATTTAAGCCGTTATATCTTGTTGCATACATGTATATATCATAGAGAACAAAATATTTCCTCGACCCTCACTAAAGCCCTTTTCTTATTTGAAGGCTAACACTCTTTTCCCTGTCTTTTTTTCCTGATAGTCTTCTTTTCTTTTGTCTTAATAACCCTAGCTTGTTCACTCTTCCCTCATAGGTCATTTTCCAGACTTACGGCTCTTTTTTTTGTCAATCTCCTAAATTTCTCCTTTTTCTCTTCCACAAGCTGAAAACCTCTGCTCTTGCAAAAACTTCACTGAGTAAAGAATAAGGGTTACTTTCTACATCTTGCAAGTTGTATTTCATCTTCATTGGAATAATATGTATGAAATATTTAAGTATTATCTGTGTGTGCAAGCAAATAGTAAAATATCAAGACACTTCACTGGTTTTCTTTAATTGGTTCTTTCTTAGCTACAGGTTTTTCCAGCATTCCAACACTTGAATTATGAAAGAAAAACAGAGTGATGCCTTGGATGAATTCCAATAAATATAAGACAAATTGTAGCACTCGGTGTTAATATATTTGTCAGCAATTATTCTAAAGCCAATGTTAAGGAGACATGAAGAGGTCTGAGTTAGAAAGACGCATCCATAACTATAATTTTTGGTTTAAAAATGTATGAAATTTAGGTTTTAAAGGTGCCTGTTTTCTTTGGTGCCTCTTCTCTTCTGGCTTTGTGAGAGCTGCATGCATGCAGTTCTGTTGGGTAGGTACTAAATCACTGCGCCTCCAAACGAAATTTAGTGGACTCTGCACCTGGCTTAGGCCCTTCATTGCAGTTCATAAGAAGAAGAGTTAACTGAACACATCACTCTCATGTGACTAGGAAAATAAGCACTTAGGACCTGAAGAAATATTATTAATGGGGCTAAATAACCAACAGTAATGACAAGAACTTTGGCAGTAGTTGAATGCAATTTGCAAAATGAATGTTACAGAAAGACATGTCCTCTACTACTTTTGCCAACTTTTTAATTAAAAATATGAGTCATACTTCATGTAAATGTACTTCCTAATTTTACTGACTCATAGCATTCAGTGTGAAGGAAAAGAAACCCGTTATCTAAAAGGTTCACAGACTTTCACGTGTTGAACTAAGGCCTATGGGCAAGACTTGACAATGGATACTCCAACCTAAACATCTGATGGCAGGTCCTAGAAACGGGAACTCACATTTTAAATTTAAGGTCTTTATGAAAAGTGTTAAATGTTTATAAAGAAGATTTAAAATCAAATGTCATTGCCTATAACTAGACAGACTTTTACAAAGTTCTCCCCTTTTCTGCAGTTGAATCCTTGACTGAGAATCACATGGCTGTAGTGACAGTGATTCATGGCTCATTACCATCTCCTAAGCATAAGTATAATTGTTTTTCAACTACTGGGGCAATATTTACCAGGCAGTATTCTTTCAAATAAAAAACAAAGGAGGAGGAGTCCAAAAAGCAGGACGTCTGGAAGTGTTTCCATCCTGATGGAATTCTATAGAAAGGAGGCTGCATTGTTTATCATTCCCTGTTGAAGCTGTGCCATTCTTCAGTGGAGAGGACACTGATGAAATCACAGAGTAAGAAAACAAGACACAGGAGCATAACTTATGCATATATATGTATATGAATAGCAGAAATATAATCAGGAAAATATTCATTACGTATGATACATAATGGAGTATTCCTAGCCAAGGTGTATAGACTAGTGATTAAAGTACTTAGATATAAAAAATCTCCTCAGAGTCCAACTCTCAAGAGAGCAAGTAGAGCTCACCCAGTGATACTCTTACACACACCAGTGTTAGCAGCAAGGACTCATACTCTCTTATTCCAAGCACCTTTAATCATTGATTGAAGAAAATGTCTTTCTTTAGTCTGAGAAAGCTATTCTCAATTCTGGGGTGCAAGCTATTCTCCACAGAAAAGAATTTTAAAATATGCATCGTTTGTTAGTGTCAACCTAGAATCATTAATTTAATGTAGCTCAGGCCCTGTTTGTCTGAACACAAACCGGTCCAACAATTAATCTAAGAGATTTCCATGTCACTTTAACTTTTCATCAAAGGTGAAGGACATGTACTTTGTGTGCTGGAATCAAAGGAGATTTACCATGACATATGCAGCTACATGATATCTTTCTACTGCTCTGAAAAACTTCCAGCTAATTGTCATCCATAAATGCTGCTCCATCTTTCAAGTTATTCATTAGAGGATTTTAAATGCCAAGCCTAAAACAGAATTCATGGAATTTTGATTTAGACTTAAATCTGAGTACTGGGGGTAGTCCTAAGTTATCCTATGCAGGAAAAGGGAACTGGTGTTCTTCTCAGAGTACAGAGTCAAAAGTGACCCTGAGAGATGCCCTTCACAGAGACCTTTCAGTGATAAGGTAAAGATTTTTTTCCTGGGATATTGAAGCATGATAATCATTTGATGATATTGCATCTGTCTTCTCTCTAAGTGCAAAAATGTCAGTGAAGGTTATAATTTTTTTAGAATAAGAAACTAAAATATTATATTCATAACTGGAATGCAAAATGTGTTCCGGTAAATGTGTGCCTGTCCCCACACATCTTCAAGAAAAGAAAATAATCTCAGGTAAAAATAACAAACATATCTATTACAATATTACTTCTGATTTTAATTGTGATCTCCTTTTATAAAGACGACAGTCTTTTTTATGGTGGAAAAATAGATTATAAACCAAAATGCAATCAACAGAAATACCAGTAACAGCTTAAATAATTGGCTAAAATACTGAAATTATGAGAAAACATTATAGTGCAGAGGAAGCAAAGTTGGCTACAGGATGGCAAATTTAGTGTTAAGGAACTGTACAGAGACTCAAGAAATTAATATTTTGAACTTGGCTTTGTTATTGCTTTGGTGTAACTTTCAGCAAGTCATTTAATCTTTTCTGGTTACATTTCATTGGTAAAACAAAGATAATAAAGTTTCCTTACTTCATAGGAGTATTAATGAGGAATGCATGCTGGTGAATAAGGCTATTATATTACAGAGTGATATGGAAAATTCTTGAGGTAATTAAAAGAGAATTTGCATTTATTCTCTTCCTTTCAGCTAATACTTAATAGTTCAGTTGTCAGCAACTGAATATTTATCAACACATGAGATAATGACCTAGGGACCAGATGAGAGAAGAAGCTTAAAATCCATACTCCGTCTCTGCTTTTGCATACTTAGTACTCTATAGTGTCTTAGCCAAGAAAATATGACTGGTACAAAGAAAAAATGAGAAGTTTTTTAGTGAAGTCCTTTCCTGCTTCTGAGGAAAACACTGTCTTTTTCTGAACACTGTATCCGTAGAAAGTGCAAATCTGACATGCAATTTGTTTGCCTGAGTTATGCTGACAAATGGCAGCAGTTAAGGTATGTTTCACTACCTACACTTCCTGTCCTGATGCATGTGCACTAAGTGTAACCAGCTCTACTTGTTGAAGACCATAAAAGAACAGGTATTAGTGCAGGGATATTCCTGAGCTGGAACTCAGTGACACACTTTGAAAGACAAAGTACAGAAAAGAGAAGGTAAAATGAACTATTCCACAAAGATGCCTTCATCCTTAGCTAGGTCTGAACTACTTGGTAATTAATGCAGTTCTTAACATCTGCCAGAGCATCCAAGAGACAATGAAATTGATGATTTCCTTATTTTGCAACATTCAGGAGACAAGATTCCATGTAGGTGTATATGTCATGAGAACCCTCCTTTTTTTTATTCCAGAAATGCCTTATCCCCCTCCATCTGGTCTAATCTGACTTCCAGGATTTGTAGAACATTCTACATTGAATATAATTTCTTTTTTGCCTTTTTTTTCTTTTTTACATTTGAGAAATGTAGAAAGTATTGACCAGAAGTGGTGTTTTGCAATTCCCAAATCTTACAGGGCCACATTCAAGATTTTTGGATATTTGATTTCAGAACTGAAATGAGTGGTGTTCTGTCATTGAATAGGTAATGGTGAGAAGTGTGGTGGACAACCTGCTTCTTAACTACATGAATTCTCTACATGGTGAGAATTAACCGCTCGTTTTCATCTACAACTGTCATGGAAAAAAAAAAAAAGGCACAGTAAAATATGGAAAATGCCATTAATAATGCATGGCTTACACTACCCTGTGTTCAGATGTCCCAGAACTGGGAAAAATAATGCAGGTTTCAATCCTCTCACAGATATGCTAACAGAATGCCTTGAAGAAAAAATCTTTGTCAAAAAATTTCATGGAAATGGCAAGAGAAAAGAAAAAGGAATTTGTACAAGGGAATGGAATAAAGACTGTGACAGCAGACATTGTAAAATTTAAGACTGGTAATTCGTGTATTATGTAGTCAGTGTTATTTTATTGAATTAAAATTAAATTAAATTAAAAGCTGACAGATTTTCACTGTGACTTCTACGAATGAACTCACCAGAAACTTGGCTCCTGGACCACCTCATTCTCTAAGAAGTACTATTTGGTTTTTGCTTTCCCCATCTTTATTAGTAATGGCAGGAAGCCCTCAGCAAACAGGTAGGTCCTTCATACTGCTTCAAAGGCAATCACACAGCCTAATCTCTTTTTGCTTCTCTAATAGAATCCAAGCACAAGGAGATTTAGAAAAATGCACAGAAAGCATTCTACTACATGTTGACAGTTACAGCAAGAAAAAGCTCAGCAGTGCAAACAGCCCAAAGAAAACAAGTTGACCCCAGTCCAATGCTTTTGTGATGCATCTGGTTTTGTAAGAGCAAGGAAGGGAGTAAAGCCTCTTTCGAAGTTGTAGGATTTTTCCACAATGGAACAGCTTGTGTGCACCAAGATGAAACTGCTCTGAACATCAGAGTAATTCTGTTCACCAGATTTAAAAACCTTGCAGTAATCCAACTATTTCAATACTAGGACTTGATTCCATGGAATACAGTACTGGTCACAGCAAATTTTACCTGGAGTAACAAAACCAGTACTAACAGAGTGAGATAGATATCTGTTTCCATATCAGGTGTATAAGGTTATTAAGCTCCATTTCATGTCAGCACAGTGTTTGATTACACACCACATGCAGTTCTTTCCAAGCTGTGCTGGGGACCAAATCAGGGCAGAATGCTGGAGGAGGCTCTTATCTGAAGCAGCCTCATTTCCTGAGGGATCAAGGGCTCCAGTGAATGAGGCAGAGTACTGAAGCAGAGAAGCTGGTCCTTTGTTTTGTCCTTTTGCTTCCAGCCTCCCCTCCATTGTTTTCTCTCTCTGTTTCTTCCGCAGAGCTCCTGTGCAAAGCCAGACTCCCTTTCAGGTAAGTATTTTTCAGATGATCACTATATTCTTGTTTTCTGACTATCTTTCTTAAGAATTGGAGGCCTGACAGAAGTGCTAAGTGCTCCTTTCTAATGTCCCTGCCAACAAATTCAGAAGATCTGCCTCAAAGACGTGAGAGCTTCATATTTTTCAGACAAAGAAAAAAGGTTGCCAGTGTCATTTACCTCGGGTAGAGGACTGTACTTCTCATTTATCCCATTCTTTGTAAAAAAAGTCTATTTGTTTGCACTGAAAATTTCCAAACAAACGAAAAACAGCAGGAAGCTGACACATTACACTTAGGCTATGACCATCTCTGGAAATGAAAAACTCAAGCAAGTGCTGATTATCCTGATCTAACTTTCTTATTCGTTGGGGGACAATTCAGATGGCATTTTGATAAGAGTTTTGTATCTTTTTGATCAAAGCACTCTGGGATCAGGTCACTCATTTCTATTTCATTTGCATATTTAAAAAGTGAAACATGAATTTGTGTAAGTAAAGTAGTTTGAAGTCTACCTTCTTACATCGTATCATCTGAAGTGCTGTGGATGATTTACATTGATTCCAAATATATAGATCGATACCAGTATTATTAGAAGGATTTAATCCACGAAATGACAGGAAAGCCATATATATTTGTATTAAGAACTTGATTAAATCTCTTTCTGAAACATCTGGTGTTTAGACATGGTAATAACAGGATAGCAGATCTAACAGCATTCAAGCATTGTAATTCCTGTGTTGCTGTTCTTAATACATGAACTGTACTGACCTATCACAGTAAAAATACCACACACCTAAGCAGCACATTTCTCTGTGGAGGATGCCTGAACATTTTACGAATTATCCATCATTCTTCGCTATAGACAAAAAGGCTTTCTGGAATTGCCTCCGGCATTTGCTCAATGGCAACAGCTCAAGTCAGTCTGAGTCAGAAAATAAGGAGTATCATACTACTCAAAACAGGGAACATATTCAGGATGAAGTCAATGGAATCAAGACCCCAAGCCAGTCCTTGCCACTACTATTTCAGCTTTTTCAGAAAAAAACTATGGACTATTTCACATGTTAAATTATTTAGGATCACACTTTTTATCTGCCATTCACTTTCACTGGCACAACAGCCTTCCTCTCATTTTGGATTTCTCATCCCTTGCTAATTCCTGGGCTATATTATCACTCCTGGGTTGGAGAATACTCAAAACTAATACCTGTATAAATGGCTGGTAGAGTTTCACTGTTGCCTATTTCATGGGAAGGACAGCAGGATCAGACTTGCACAGTCATCAGCACGATGTACAAGACTGGCTTCTTCTCGATGTTTTGGATGGATGTAAATAAACCACTTGCTTGTTGGGATACATTAAGAGCACAGAATGAAGTGATTTGTAGGAGCAACAATGTTACTGATAATGATAGCTTACATTACTTTATTTTTAAATTAAAATTTAAGCCTCTTAGTGATAACTCCTAAAGAGTCTAAAATACTAGACAGATTCCATTATGTTGATATGTTTGTGGGCAGATTTTATAATGCGTGCAAGAAGTGACGTTGCTAAGAATGCAGATATGTAAGTTATTCCAGAGAAAAGGTAGCATTAAAGCTGAATGCCTGTGCTAGACCAACCCATGTGGTGGTGACCTGCAGAACCTCAACTAATTTAACCAAGGAAAATCAGGGAAATAATGGCTAAATGAAGAAGAAATCATGGCATTATATGTATTGTACATGTGTTGAATTTGAACAGTGATAGATTCAAGGAAGTTAGTTAAGCAGTTAACTGGACACAAGCACTTGATTAAGGAAAATTGGTAAATTAGTAAAAGTGGACCTGGGATGTGGCATGCAATTTTAATGAAAGGTCTATGAATTAATTTATCATTTTTTTTTAAATTGCACTTCATTAAAAATGGTTTTCTGAGGACACTAAGCTAAGGAGCTATGGCATTTGTTGGTACACAAACAAGCCTCTCAGATTTTTTTGTTAAATACCTGCATGAGCTTGTGTCTGAAAGTCAAATGAAAACCTACTAGCAACACCAAAATATCTTTTTATTTTCCAGATGAGAGAACATGGTGGAATTTTTATCTGAGACATCAGTCACCACAGCAAATAATGACATCATTTCAAAGCTTACTGAATCTGGATGACATTTTATTAGATTTCTTTCATGTTTGGTGCTTGTTTGTGAGTGAGGATCTGTGCAACTTTTTATATTGTTTCTTTCTTAAAGTTACTTTAGTTTATTTCCCATTCAAATAAGCGGATGTCCTCCATAATCTATTAAACTTCAGGCCTGATTCTTCAATACCTGAATCTTTATAGCAACAATCCACATCACCTGATGGAAAGCAATAGATGACATCACAGTCTTGTAACCTTTCCAGTTCCAGATCAGACTTTGATATATCTCTGAGCCAATTTGTGCTATCTGATTTTGACTTCTGGGGACTATTATTGACTTGAGAGTTCCCAGAATGCAAAGAGCTCCCATCACATATCGTAAACACTGGAAACTTGTGCTTTAATTTAGAACTGCCAAGAAGCTTATGGTGTTCAGAGGGAGTGGGAGGCCCCAGTTATTTAGAAGAATAAAAGAGTATTTTCTGAAATTCAATTGAATTCATCAGCTCAGCCAGGTAAGTGAGTTCAATTGCCAAGCTTGAGAGCAGATGTTGCATTTTGTTCCCACTGCACAGGCTGGCCCTCTCAACAGCAAACCCTTTACTCTGAGGCAGTTGAATCTGTGCACGGAAACAGTCTTTGAAGGGCATCAGTAGAACTTTCACAACAGAAATGCTCTTTATCTCAGACCTCCTCTGTTTAGAATTTAACTCCCGTTATTGGTTTCTTGGTGTACTGTGATATATTTGATTCCATTATACATTTAATTAGATAATTTGACATTAAGATGATATCTTCATCTTCTTGTTTCTCAACATAGCTCATTAGTTATAGTACAATGTGTTTGCTTCTACCTCTATTTTACTTCCAAATCATCCTATTTTAAGCTTTGGTCAGAGGTGTTAAAAAATACTTGTTATACTGCCAAAATATTTTCCTCCTGTTTCACCATAAATACTTAGTCCAAGTCCTCAGGTCTCAGTACATAGCCTCGGGAAGCCAGTTGTGTCCTGCAAGTTCTGGGAACTGGAATATTCTCTGCAAGTTGCAGAGCAGCTTTAAAATAATCATACTACTACTTAACTAAAGGCTTCAAATACAGCAGCTATGTAAGTTAGCATTTGCTAAAAGCCCACTGGCATCTGAGGGATTTGCATGTGTTTTATGTTTTGCATGTGTTCTGTTGAGTCATTGACCTCTGAGATACACTAGCCTAAGAGTTAATGTGCCGCCTACACCAAAGAACAGAGTAGCTCATGTAGACATGCATTCAACATGTCTGCCCTTGCTCAACCCGAAAATCCCTTCTGTAGACACATGGATAGTTCCTAGAAAATAACTTCACAATGCTTAGGAGAGTCTTTCTACTCTTCCCAAACATCCTAGATTTTCTACCTTTCCCAGTGAAGGGATCATTTGTGCTTTACTACAAGCCTTTTGGTCTGACTGAATGTTTCAGGAAAGGTGATTGGGCAGAATCTGTCTCACATACAAACAAATTATTCTACAAGAAAATTGCTCATTTCTGAAAGAAGACAGAAAATAAGCAGATGTTATCATTCAGAATGAAATAGAGACACATCCTGAAATACACAGGCTCAAATTAGGATATATTTTCTCTTTCTGTACGCTGTTACTATCAAGAAACTTACCATGTCTTATAAATACCTCTTAAGGATAGAAAAAAAGATTCAGTCTAAGGAACCTGATATGACTGCAAGATCATTTTCATAGGCTTTGGAAAGTACATTTTACAAAATAACAATAATAATAGAATTTTTTTTTTCTTTAGATAAAAGCATATCCAAGGACACTCCTGGGAGGGCAGGGTCAGCACAACACAGTTTTACTGGATTTAGATTTTAAGTGCTTTGAACATGAATAAATGCTTATAAGAGTTAAGGATGATTATTACTGCACATTCATAAAAAAAAAGTCCTTTCTCAACAATACTAATAGCATCTGCAGTGCTGAGACTCATAAAGCATTACTGTTGGCTTTTAGGATGATTTATAGGACTATTGTAACAGAGAGAGGTATCTTAGCATAGCACTGGGAGTCAGCAATTCCTCTCTTCTGATCTAGGCTCTGATACAAAATTTTCTTTATAGCCTTGAGCTGTTCACTTAATCTTTCTGCCTTGTATTCCACATCCATGAATTATGAAGTTACTATATTCACCTAACAGTAAGGAAAGGTCATTGTTTCTCTCCTCCAAAAATATTTCCCTTAGGACAAACCTCACCTCACAGTCACACAAGAATTGGAATTTGTTCTGTGGACTTTAAACCTTTGAGATTGGCTTAGAAGTTTGCCTGTTCTTGGTGATAAAGAGTTCCTCTCCCCAGAATTACCCACTGACAAGCTCAAAACGTGAATCCTGGGTACACATACTATCTGACCATAGCATAGACCTGAACAGAGATGAAGTGTATTCTTAGTGAGCTCTTGCTTGAAAGTAGATGGAAGAGTACACTTAAAAGACAATACAGATGTGGCTCTTGCAGTTTCAAAGACACCCTCACTGCCTAAATTCTAGATCTGTACTCTGCTGTATGATTTTATAACAAAAAAAAAATGTAAGTAGTTCACACACACATAAGAACAAGGATAGATGTATATAATATGTACATATATTTAAGGACCTTTTTATGTTCTTTTATTGTGAAGTCATGATCACTGTTTTGGTTTTAGTACTGCAGAAAACTCTGCAGCATGCTAGTGTAGTAAATGTCTACTTTGTTTAACAGGAAAACCATCTATAGCCCAGAAGGACATTCTACAAAAGAAATAGGATTTTTTTTTCCTTTCAGAATAGTAGCAGTATTAAAAGGGTATATTTGTGTATAGGCTAGAAAATGTACTCCATCCACATTTTGGCTATCCTTAAAGAGTTGCTTATTCTAATCCATAAAATTCCTAAGCTCTCACTTACTGCAAGGATGGGACTGCAATATCACAAAACTAACAACTTATCAGCACTCATAAGATATTGACAGTAATGGGATGCTCCATAAACAACACAACTGGGAGACTCAAATGGCAGCGTAGCTGGGATGGAGAACTACATCATAGAAGTCATCACAATGAGAAAGACAGAAATTATCCTTAAACCAATGAGCAGCGAGGAACAGGGAAGTTTCCCTGAGCAGCTGTGAATTCCCATACAGACACAGCTACGCTACCTACCCTACGTGCAAGCCGTGCTACCTACCCTCAAGTGCATCAGGACAGAAAAAGGTGCTGCAAGTATCAAAAAATCACAGTGTCCTCTACCTTTGCACTGGCTAATGATATCAACCAAACAAAAAGGCTTAGATCATCCTTAAGGGAGTGCAGCTGCCATCTCTCCTCCCGAACTAATGCCACAATTACAGGTCTCTGCAGTCTTTCAGACTTTTTTCTTTTTATTTAAATGATATTTTAAAAGATATAGGGCACTGAATATTACTCTCTGTTGCAGAGCTGGAAAAGAATATTTGATTTGTAAATTCTACAGATGTATTTGATCATAAAAACAAAATTTCTCTCAAGCTTTACGCATGCACTTAATTGTTCAGGTGTAAAAGGAGTAGAGACTTTAGCATTCAGACCCTCTTTACTTACCCAGTCAGTAAAAGTTACCTGTAACTTTTGAGTAGACTGGTGAATCTCTGAAAAATGTTTCCTTATGGAAGGGCACATTCTAATTCAAAGTAGCAATAAGCTCTTCAAAAATAGGACTACCAGATTCAGATCAGAGTTTCTTTAGGTTCTATATCTTGCTAGAGGAAACGTATGTTATTCTAAATATGGTTTGATTTTTTTCCAATTTCGTATAAAAAATATTCTCTCATTCTCTTCACTGTACTTATTTTGATCGTTCCTTAAGTTATGTTTATTTTTGCAGTTTGAGAAATATTTATTTCTAATGTGTACTGTTGCCATCTAGTGTCAAAAAACAGCAGTGTATTTAAAGTTCCATTTTCCTTTTACATGAGGTTAGGGCATATATCTTTAAATGTGTCTACTAATATTGATTTCTTCAAGATCAGCTAGGAAACCATACTTGTGATTTCAAGTCAGCTGCTTAGTCATGGTTCACCATTTGAGAGCTACGGTGGGAACAGAAATTGTTCCTCTAGAGCTGGGGTGAATAAAGGATCTCCTGCAAATGATCACAGAGGGATTAAACACCACCCAACTAGGTATATTTACTACACAGACATTTACCTCTTAGGTTCCTTTGCTAGTCATCAGAAAGCTGTTGAGTGCTTTCAGTTGATCTTATCCTGAAGTAAAGATGTAAAACAGGTCAAATATTGATATGCCTTTAAACTGCCTATTTCCCCCCACTGAGTACATAAACAGCAATAGGCAGTAATCTCATACAAGCACAAACATCACCCACAAGCATGCCTGAGTCCAACTCCTGGCTCCACACAGGACCACCCAAAATTCAAATCCTATGTCTGAGAGCACTGTCCAATGGTTTGTTGAGCTCCAGCAGCTTGGGGCCCATTCTAGTGCCTAGGATTGAGTGAAGATATTTACAATGGAAATAGCTAAATGAAATGAGACAAATCCTACCTTAACTCACTCTCATGAGGTCTGGAAAAAATTTACTAACAGACTGAACTGGGACTTGGGCCTCTCATTTAAATAGTCTTGGTCTGAATATTCCTCATAAATGGTAATGAGATTTGGAGTTATGTGCTCACTGAGGGCACGTAGTATCTTCTAAATCTTTTCTGATCACTCCAAGAGAGATCTACAGAACACTGGAGGAGCAAGGACAATTTGATTACATAATTGATTAAAGTGAAGATACAACAAAGCTGCCAAGACAATTGCATTAGGTCTGGAACCCTGGAGCAAAATCTAATCCAACAATTAATTACAACAGCAAATAGCTAGAGAAAAGGGATAATGTTGTGGTATCTTCCTATAATATTCAGAAAAAGAGCAGACAGGTTTTTTTGTTGTTTTTTTTCTAAGCCAGCATTTTCATATAACTGAATCCACATTAAAAGAAAATTTTTGGCATGCTGTATTCCACTGGCATCTTGCCACTGATTTCAATGACTTCAGAACTGCATTATCCGTGTTACTGCTGCTTACTCTATCAAGTAGCTAAAACTTATGGAGCACAGTGATACATGAAGGAGCACATGAGGTGAAAGCTTAAGCCAAAAAAGAAAGTGCCTTGGAAAGAGTAAGATTCAAGGAATGTGCAACTTTTCCCTCTTTTCATGAAGCATTCCTGTCTGGCTATTAACTCCACACTCCCAGGTCTCAGGATTCCTGTGACTATTGTACGTGTGTAAATATCTGTACCACAGTTACTGTGATTCCATATGGAACAGCATGGCACTCAGTTGCTGTGATTAACTATAAGGATTGGCTGAGAAGGTAAATGAAAAGGCATGTTTTCTGCTGAAGCAATTTGTTTGTGAAATACTGCAAGCCATATGTTTCTCTGTCTTCTTCCAAATATTTGTGCTGATGTTTCTAAAAGGCGATTTCATCCAAGGAAAAGAAGATGCATGATAGATTATGCTGTGAAAGTATATAGCACTTGCCTGATGTGTTTCCATCCTCTGAACTCCATGCTTTAGTCACTGAAGTACTGCTACCACTAGAATTCATCAGTCTATCCTTTCCTTCCACTTCTAGCACTGCCAGTACTGGCCCCTTTCTTGCTGTGCTGGAAGCTGTGAAAGTTGTGCTATCATCTCTCTTGATGCTCAAAGTACATGCATTTAAAAAAAAAAAAAGAAAAAAAAGAAAAAAAAAGAAAAAAAAAGAAAAGAAAAAAACCAAAAACTGTAAAAGGGGAATGTCTTTTTCATGCAACTTTTGCTTTCAGGAAGGAAAAAATGAGGAACAGCGGGCTTAGCAGGTAGTAGGAAAGTTAAAGGGGCATTCCAGCCAGTTTGGTGCAGCATTACCTCAGTTTCTCAAAAGAAGCTGTCACAGGTGGGTCCTTATGGGTCTGTTCACGGTCTGTTCGCTTTATCTTACAGTTCTCATCCCTCAGCGATTTAGAACTTGATTTATGACGGTACAGTTTTTTATGGGTAGGTCCGTTATTGCCTAAAGTGCTCAGGTTACTATAGTTTTTATCAAAAAAGGGAGAGTGAATGTCTGTATTGTACCCAGCTGAACAGTTGGGGCGACCAGGGTCGCAGGTGGCTGCTTTGCTGTTTTTACTTGAGCCCTTGTTGTTCGACTTATGGTTCTTTGCCACTCCTGGTGAGCTGCTGTTCGCCTTCTTCTTAGACTCTTGGGGCGTCCCTGCTAAAATTTTAAGGGTTTTCAGTTTCAGGCTGTTCGACTCGGGTGATCGGAATATGTCTGGCACGCTGTTGTGGTTGACGGGTCCCCACAGGGGCTCGATGGAGGCCATCATGAACCTCTGGACGTCTGCCATTCCCGAGGCGATGTTGGACAGGATGTTGGAGGGCTCCTCAAACTCCCTCTGGTCATCATCCAGCAGGCCTGTGGTGCTCCCAAGGCTTGTTTCTGACCAGGCTGTGCCACTGTCCTTCCCCAGCGCCCATTCTCCAGCCAGGCCATTGTGCTTGCCCAGCTTGCCAGTGGCTGGGCTGCTGTGCTGAATGCCCTCAGCCAGCCCCTTGGGCGCCGAGGCTGGGCTGGCCAGCTGGCTGACAGCCCTGCTGCCACCCACTTGGGCCTTCTCGCTGCTGAGGCTCGCTGCGTTCTTCCCTTTCCTGGTGGATTTGGGTGCCTGCCTAGAGTTCTTCCCTTGCGGCTTATCGGTGCCTTTGTTGGTTTTGGGAGATTTTTTCCTAGTGGTTTTCTGGGAAGAGCTTTGGTTTGTACCCACATTTTTGCTGGATGAACTTTTCCTCTTAGATTTCGACACTTTGCTATTGGTGCTAATTTGACCAGATGGCTCATTAAATGTTGACAAGCATGGTCTTTTTTCAAGAAGGCTGACAGAATCTTCATCGTTGAACATATGGAACTGAAACTGGTGATTATTTAAAGTAAACCCATTATCTGCCTGCTCCTCGGTCTGCAGGACCCCGCAGTTCCACTTGACCTTCTCAGAGCTGCTCAGAGCAGCCTGGGCACTCTCCGGGAAGCCCTTAAGGGTGCCCAAGGGCTTGGTGTCAGAGCCAGCTATCTGTGGGGAAAGGTTGGGAGTGTCTGGAGGGGACATCTCCGAGAGCGATGACTGGCGGAACTTATCGGGTGTGAAGTTGGAAATGTCTAAAAGGTCCGTGGACTCCTTCAAAGGGGTTATTTCATCTATGCTTTGCTGGATCACTAGTTTGGGACTGCAGTGGGCCAAGAAATCGTCATTAATATCATCATCGCCATCCTTTTCGCAGGACTTTAAAGAGCTGTAATTGCTAGAACTAACTGACAATGAACCCACTGAATCAAAGCTAATGAGTCTGCCATCATCTGTACTTAGTGTACCTCGCTGGAAATGAAAGCGCCCCTCTCCATTATTAAAATGACACGACTGATAAGAATCATCAGGCTGCACTTGCTGGCTATCCGGCATGTAATTTTTTTGGTAGAGCAACTTGCTGCTATTCAGATTGACTTGAGGGTAGCCAGAGGCCGGGAGGCCATCAGCGCCTGCTGCACCACCAAACTCGCCTGTCAGCACTGCAGTATCCTGCAGCTCGCCAGCGAATTCCTGCCGGTTGCCCCCAGCAGCCTTGCTGGCCGGCCACACGCTGCCAAAGGTGCTCTGCTCCATCTCCAGGTGTCCAGGAGACTGCTGCAGCTCGGACTCAGATGGCGGGGACAGCACACAGCTCTGCGATGGCTGCAGAGAGGTGAATGGTTTGTCTGCTGGGATGATGCTGGGGAGTGGGTGCTGCTGCTCGGAGGGATGCTGTGCGAAGTATGAGATGCCGGTGCTGCTCGACAAATCCGAAGCGTCTAACAGTGTCTGCAGATACCCTCCGGGGATCAGGGGTACATTGGTGGTGATATTAGCAGATGGCAGAGGCTTGTCTGAAGAGGAGGTGGATGGTAGGAAAGGAGAATTTTTAGCAATCTTATCCTCATGGCACTCTGAGAGATGGGAGCTGTCTGAAGCACAAGGAACGTTTTCATCCTTCAGATGCGCTGCAGAGTCCTGGTTTCCCAGAGCCGGGCAACCCTCCGCCACGCTGGCAGCAGCTTTGATTTTCTTGCATTTCAACCTGGCTTCACTTTTGAACTTGATCCGGCGGAGCACTTTCCTCTCCGTCCCCTTGTATTCTCGTTCCTGCGATTTGCATTTCACAGCAGCGATGTCCGTGATGTCATTTACATGTAATCCGTTTGCACAGCTGGGGGTGGCAATGGCTAACGCCTGCAGCCCTTTCAGGCCTGCATCCTCCTTACTGCTGCAAGGCTGCTTGTGATCAGAGGAGCAAGAGCCCAGCTTGTTCACTGACTGCTCAATGGTTTTAATTCTTTGAATCCTGTGCCTGTTTGCTAGCTTGCATTTTCGCTTCCGTGGGTGAGGGAGGAACGAAGCATCTGAACCGTTAAGATAGAAATTCTGCTTGTGGTAGAGAGACGATCTGAGCAAATCCAGCCGGCTCTGCTGCCTCTCCTGCCAGAAGCCCTTTAATGGGGCCAGCTTTTCATATTTACTGAGCAGCTCCTCGTTCAGTGTAACAGTTGTCTCATTGGCATCCACTTTGCTGAGCTTCACCAGCATATGCTTCTCCCCTTTAAACCTGTTAATGATGATGTACTTGATGATAACAGGGGGCTCCTTGCGAGAGACTTTTCGCCGTTTCTTGGGGCACCACTCATCGTCATCCTCCTCCTTGGGCCCGTCTGGCAGCCACTCCTTCTTGTCCAGGATCTTCTCATTCTCGATGGAGTCCACATCTTACAGGTAGTCGTCACTGTATCGCACTTTCCTCTTTGCCCGCAGCCCATAGTTCTGCTGGATGAAGGAGCTGGAGTGGTCCCGGGACAGGTACCGGCTGCAGTCCTTTATATCCCGCAGCACATCATAGGAGGACTCTGTGCACGTGCTGTCATCGCTGAACTCCCCAGAGTCCTCCGTGGAATTCACAGAGTCCAAGAAGTGGCTCCTTTTGGGGCCCACGTACTGCACCACCTCCGTGCTGTTGCAAGATTTATTTAAGGCAGCTTTCTCCTCCTCCTCACCATCCTCTTCCTCGCCATCCTCCTCCTCTTCCCCCCAGATGATGCCTTCCTCAGACTTGAATTGAGAAGGGTCGGTGGCACCACCGGGTCCCCTTTTCAGGGTGCTCCTGCTGTCCCTTTTGGTGCAGTTGCCGAAGACTCTGGGGAAGAAGTTGAACTGGGCGTCCTCTTGTAGGGCGGTGGTCTTCTCCCGCACGTTGTCCTGGAACGACTCGTATCTGATCTTTAAGGAGCAGACATCGCTTCCCAAGGTCGAATCATCATCATCAAACATGTAATTATCCACATCTTCCTCAGAAAACAGATTTACAGAAAGCTCATTTTTGGAGCATAGGTCAAGCAGCTCAATTTTACTTTCACTAATGAAAGATTCAAAATAGCCCCATTCCTGGTTGGGATTTGTTAGTAAGGGTTCCTCACCATTGCATTTGTCTAATAGTAATCCCTCGTAATAATTTTTCTGAGTGGGGTCCTCTGAATCACTGTCAGATTTTTCTGCATCTCTTTTGTCCGCTGCCCTCGATTTATGCATAGGGAAGCTTAAAAGCTGGTCTGAAAGCAGTTGATCCCCATATCTCATGGTTTCTCCTGTGCTCATGCAGTGAATCCCTATATCAGAGACCGAACAGGTGTCATAATCCCTATTTATATCCCCCACTTTCAAGCTTATTCCCGGCTCCGCATCAATGCCGTCCTTTGATTCAATGAAGCAGCCCAGGCAGGTCCTGCTCGGCTGCATCAGGCAGTCTCCGGTCAGGGCGGACATGCCTCCGGGCTCCATCATGCTGAAGGGAGCCTTCTCGCAGTCGCCCGGCAGAGACCAGGAGCTCATGCCCTTTGTCACACAGGATGTGAGGGAGATGGCGTGTGCCGAGGAGTCGTCTGAGGTGTGCTCAGGGACATCGGTGAGCCGCAGTGGGGACGGCGGGCTCAACGAGCAGGGCTTCTTTGCAGGCAGGGGTGGCAGCACGCGGTGGCACGCCTGGATTTCCTTTGGGGCTGCTGTCAGGGCCGGGAAGGCGTCAGTGGTGTCGGCAGCACTGTATGGCCTCTCCTCGCCGTCCGAGGTTCGTGGCTCTGGAGCAGTGGGAGGAGAGGAAGGGAGGGAGAAAAAGGAGAGTTTACAGACCTCGCAGCCCCATCACCCTGCTCCCCCTCTCCCTGGGTTCAGGGGTGACTCTTCCCCACTGCAGGGTGGCAGGCTCCTCCCCACAAGATCACACTCTCTGAGCTAATTAATTTCATGATGTACAAAAACCAAAGAGGTAAACACTCTGCCCCCCACAGCCAGCTGGAAGAGGTACAAGATTATGTTTAAAAAACCGAAACCATCCGTTCTTTCCTCCTAATATACATACCGTTACCTGGATACTGCCTTTCAAATCTGACAAGGTTATTAAAAAACAAAACAACTCTAATAAAAATGTTCCCATTAACATTTACAAAATTAATAGAAAAATAAGATTCTTAAAGAAACAAAACATCCTCCTGGCAGTGCCTGCAGCTGAAACGCACCTGAGCTGCTGCAGGGTCACAGAGTTAGGGCTGATTTAAATCCAGAAGCCTTCCTGCCACTGTCTGTGTGCAGGGAAAACAGGCGGCAGTGTAGAGTTTAAAGTAATTATTAGAATTACTGTTTTTGCAATTCTTTCCATTTTACCTAATCTTTGAAATGTCTTTTGCATTATGTAAGGATTTTTTTTTTAACTTAAGGATTTTTATTTTCTTTGCCTTATAGTAGTCTTTTATGGCAAAGCAAAATTATTTATCTGGCTTCTGGCTCAGCAGATGGTATGACCCTTGAAATGGAAATGTCTTTTCATCCATGAACATGCTCTGATATCTCCATATTAAAAAAATACACAAATGTGTGATTCATAATAACCAGAGACCTCTGCTACCCTCAAGGTGACTCCCAGTGCTCACATCCCGGCACGTCCTACCTGTTTGGCCATTTCATGGAAAGCTGTGGGTTTGTGAGGCAAGGCCCCGCTCTTTGTGAGCAGAGGAGCACTGAAAAGCACGTGTAGGGGCATGGCCTGGCCCCACCAGGAAGATGGCGCAGCAGCCTCTCCAGCACAGCTGGGATTGGGATGCTCACACAGAGCTGGGAAACATGGGAAGGAGCACCCCGCTACACAGCATGGAGCTGCTCTGCTGCACGTGTTCCCCAAAATCCCACCGATCTGGCCCCAAAAGCTGCCACTAGTTCTGGGCTCCCAGTAGTCTCAGGAATGGAAGCATCATTGAAGACTTAAGTAAGTCAGGACAAGGAAGCTACAGAATAGGCTTGAACAACTTTAAAAACGCTAAACAAACCAAATCAGAAATGCAGTGCAGTGCCTGTATGCATCCTGAACAGACCGACTTGCTGGAAATTGGTGCTGTTTCCCTCCCTCAAAAAGGGTTAAAAAGCAAAATAAAGCTCATTTTGGGTTCCTCCCACCATTTTTAGATTAGAATTGCAGAGGTGGTATCTTTTTCCTTAAGCAGCAAAACAAATTAACCAATGCACTTCCACCTTACAAGTAAAAGAAAATAAGAATCAGCTTGGAGCTGAGAGGAAGCATGGAAAATTTGAGGATATAAGAAGACTATGAATGCTGCAGCACTTGAAGAAAGGGGGAGGTGGAGAGCTGAAATTCAGTCTTACACAGAGATGCTATAATATAAAATATACTGTCTGTAGGTGTGTGGTTTTTTTTTTAAGGTTTATACTTGTAGAAATGAACTTAACTCTTGTGAAATACAAATGCCAAAACTTGATTTTGTAGAGGTTTTGTTGTCCTAAAATCAGGCATGCAATCAATTGAAACTCCAAAGTAAATAACACTCCAAGAAGACTGCCATTAAAAAAGAAAAACACTGGAGCACCAAAAAACCTTTTCAGTTTTAACTCAACAACTGCCCAAAATCAGACAGGCAGCCTTAGCAGAAGAACACTGATCATCCCACTATGAATCAGCTTCGAAAGGAGGCCCATCCCCGAGTGTGCATTACAGCAGCCTACCGGCCAGTGCAATGAGCACCAACTTACAGTGAGGGTGAGATGATTCAAGAAGCAACCCCTATGTCATCAACAGGGAGGTGGTGGCATCAGAATGGCTTGCTGCTTGGGATTCAGCAGCAACTCCTACAGGACAGTGTTTAATTAAGACCTGTTTAATTGAATTTCATAGAAGGGTGTCAGGTTCTAGAAATCACCTTAGTCTTTACTGAGGAGATACTGTCTACCAGATGAGATGAGGGGAGTGTGGCTCGAAAACCTCCTTGTAGCTTCTGCAGCTGCCACAAACTGTGGCTTTACCTCCTGCCTCCATGTGCGCATTCCTGGATGCAATGGGCTGGTGAAGACAGAGACCTTCAGAATTGCATCGTACAGGAAAGCGCTGGCGTACGCTTCACCTGCCACCAGCACATGTTGTGGGGACCTTGGCACCTGCGTGTCTGGAGTTGCTCCAGGTTTTCAGTAATGAATGAGAACAACATTTGCCTCTGTGCATTCTCACTAGAGTAAACCTCACGTTGACAAGACAGAAGGATTTGAACACACACTGCACTGGAGAACAGAGTACTAGATACCTTACAGGCACCAATTTACACACAGTGCAAGATTTGTAGGTCAATACAAATTCTGAAAAGCCATGAAATTAACCATAAAAACACGAAGAACTGAAAACATTGAGCTCTGCTTAAACACTAGACAGCTGCTGCACTTACTGTGGCTAGTGACAGGAAGCCACAGAAATGACACAAGAAAATACTCTAAGGAATTTTATTTCAATCAGGTTTTCAGGCAACAGAGCGCCTGCTACTCCTACCTACCTAGTGTTTTTGAAAGCAAGTAAGGAATAGATTACACCAACAGAAGTCAGATACGTGGGGCAGGTCGCTAGAAGAAGCTGGTTGCTCCCAGCAGTATGGCAGAGGCTCCCAGGATGGTGACCATGACCAGCAGTATGACTCCTGCACACAAGTGTTACAGGCCAAGCTGGCCAGTAATGGGCTGCAGAACAAAGGTAGCACTGAGTTCCCAGATCTGACCTTCCCTGCCGGTCACAGCTAACCAAGCTCTGTTACTTCTGCCCAAGCTCCAACTTGCCCTAAATCTGTAGGAACTGAAAATCCTCCATCAAATCTGCCTGAGAGTGGCTTATGTAATTGTGAAGAGAGGGAAAGATTCCCAACAGAGGGGATACATAATCTCATACGACTTTTTTTCCCTAGGAAACCAAACTAAAATCTATAATTCAAACTGCGTGTGCACAAAAACATTTCCAACCATGCATATGCATGGGCAAAAGCAGTACTTGTTAAGACCTAAAAAGCTGTACATCCATAGCTGGAGTACAGAAAATGCCCATTTACTCCACTGCTCCGCATCATAGAGATACCTGCAAACCACTAAAATTAAATACATGAAAGGAATTAGAAAAATAAGTTGGCTTGCGAGTTGTCACTGCTCCCTCATGTACTGTAATTAAGTTCCTTACCATTTTCTTTCACCCCATTAATCAGGATAGTTTCTTGGTCTTCTGAGGCACAATCCTGCTCTTGTTGGTCATCCATCAATTTAACCTCTTTCTGTTCATTCCATGCCCCACTGCATCTGGCCAACCTGCACATTTCCAGAAACATAACCACAGTCAGTACAATTCCCAAAATCAGCTCAAGGAACCGTGAATAAAAAATAACAACAATAAAAATAAACACACGACATTACATGCTGCCCTTGCCCTGCTTAAGAGGACAAATGCTATTTATTTAGGCTATCGTATTTTCACTTTTCCACTCCTAAAGCCAAGTTCAACATATTTCAGCAGGGTTAAAATGATATATATCCCCATTTCCTTCTGCAAAGTCCTGCTTTAGAAGGTGGAGTGGTGCTCTACACTTCCACAGTGCCTTTCATGACACCTGAAATTGCTTTGCAAAAGCAGGTAACCATTATTATCCCTACTTGGCAGCCGGGTTAACAGACACGCAGAGAGGAGAGGACTTGCCCCAGGTCTGACAACAGCAATTCTGTGGCAGAATTGGAAGAAAAACTCAGATGTCCTGAGTGATAACAGCTCACGCAAGGTGCCAGACAGTACTCTCCTCGTCCAGGCATGAGAAACTTCGCCTAAGGAGCTTTCTGGAGTAAGCATCTCCAGCCTCATTTTTCACTGAAAACACTTCTTCACCATCAGAACTCCTTTCTCAGAAAGCTGCTCTCGTTCCCGTGCCACCTGCCAGCACTCACAGTCCATACCATGTTAAAATTCATCTTGGTCCTATTTGCATCCATCATTTCTTGGAGGCACCAAATCCAGGATCAGGATCAGGGCCAGGTTCTCTCCATTCCTCTGCTGAAGATGTCCCATGTTGAAATTGCCGCCTGCCCAAGGAGAGGAACATGGTGCAGCGGAGAGACACAGCTGAGTCCTGGCACAGGCAGCAGAGAGCAACCAGATGAGCGGGACCACATCTCTTCAACCAGAAATCAGCAGCCAAACTTCATTCATATTCAGATTTGCAGTGAAGCCCTCTTAATTAATGTGAAATCTTTACAACCATCTTAGTAAGCAAAACCTTCACCAAACTTAAAGATGTTGTGACACCAAGAGAAAGATAAGAATAGCAAGTATCAGTAACCCAATTCCTTTGCATATTTAGAAGAATATTTAACTAACCCGCAGAGTTTTACTTCGATGCAAATCCATATTTCAAAGCTCATGACTAGTCGCTGGCTCCAGTAAGCCTTCTCTCCCTCGCTGGCACCCCAGGCTGCCACCCAGGCTGACAAAAGGCAGCTGAGCTCAGCTGAGGAGCTCCAAGCTCCAAACCACACACCAGGCGTCAGTTGGAGTACTTACGTGCAACTTGAAGAAGATTAACTTTTAAGCATGAAAGCTGCTCAGTGTTTTTGAGGAATGGTCTGTAACATCATGCCTCCTTAGTAACATTGGCCTGTTGAATGGGAGGCTGAAGCACTATGTAGGCCAGCAAGGCTTCTGGGAGTGGCTGTTAGCGGCATGAGAAAGCTTTGTGAGAAGGAAAAGCTGAGTTATTACTTAAGGATATCCAACAGACTGTAATTTGCTTGATGGGTTTTGTACACCTTCATGGTTTGTGAGGTACAAGAGACCTTCCATGTGAATTGACTGTAGGTGGGTCGGGCTGGAGTCCAGAGTACTTGGCTATGGATGCTCACACATCGCAACCTGCTGCTCACAGGTTCACTTCAAAGCACTCAAAGAGCATTTGTGGATGATCAGACTGGCACCTTCACAACACAAACAGATCAGCATTCCTGTCTACTCTGATCTCTGCTGTCTTTCTGAAGCATAGAGGTAATGCTCCAGGAGAGTCCCATCTGTGCCAGCTGACGCTGGGGCATTCCTCCTTCCCCAGGGAGCAGGACATGGCACCCAGCAGGCACCCACTCTGACTGCAGTCCCTCTGCTGGTCCCCAGCTGTGGGGACGGCTGCACACTGATAATTCTGGTCTTGGCTTTTCCTGATGGTCACCAGCAGATGCAAAGTGAAATGGAGAGGCCATGCTGTAGCACTTCACTTGTGACAGTGACACTCTGTACCTGAGGGATTTCCACACTTTAACTTTTTCATTTCCCAAATTATTTTCTACCTTACTGACATTGCTGGCCTCCCCTGCACCTTGAGGTAATGCACATGGTACCTTCTGTGCTGTGCAAAATGGACTGCCTTTTGCTCAGTTTCAGCCTGCTGTCCTCCAAAGGGTGGGCACTGTTTTCTCATTTTAGAGCACCAACAGAAATATGGCCTCAGTCCTAGACAGGACTCAGAGTATGACCATTATATAAATATTTAATAATAATAACATTCAGATAATAATAACAAAGAGTCATGGCAATATTTCATGTTATTCAAATACACAGTGTAGATGAGGATACTACCAACCCTTTCTCATTGTTCACTGTTTAACCTATAGGAACCAGGCTGAAGGACAAGAGATGATCCAGAACTTGCTGCAGAAAGATGAATTCTGCACATCAAGTCTCTGCTTAGCAGCGAAACAAGATGAGGCCTATGCCACATCTTCCGTCTACCCACATCACTCAGAAGCACAAGCACCATCTCTGCACTGGTTTGCTGACCTGATTTTTTGCCAGGGTTTATCTTTTTATAGCAATTTGGGGTAAAATGCCACAGGTGGCCCGTTTTCAACTGGTAACATAATCATATTAAAATAAGAGCTTGCAATGAATAAAACATAATACAAAAGCAAAAACAATGATTCTCCAATAATGTGGATTTGTCATTTGCAGTGCACAAAAGATCTCCAGAGAGAAAACTAATGTGGACATAAAACACCAGCAGGCTTACAAAGAAGGATCCCAGGCATTGTTAGGAAGACATCGTCCTATTGCCAGTGGGACTTCTTGAAGGATACAGGAGCAAGGTCTTATGTGTGTGTTTGCAATTGTGTCCCTGCCTGCTGGCTTCTTGCCGCTGGGGTGTGACTGTGGTTTGTGCTGCCCTGGGGCTGCCTGCCAGCTGCGCACGTCGGAAGCGGGATCTGCAAGCGAGAAAGCAGCTTTGCTTTCTGCCCCTCATCACTTCTCACCGGCATGTCACAGGCAAACCTCACAGAGACAGCGGGACTCACTGGGCAAAAGCCAAGCTACCAGCAAGCAGGCAGTTGGACAGTCAGAGGCAGAAAAAGACAGCCTGTAGGTGGGGAACCTGGGTGATTTTTCATCTCCTTTTGTTATTTTTCGGGATGCAAGTGCACAGGAGGGAGGGAAACGCAGAAGGGAAGTTTCTGGCGGATGTAATCCAAAGACTGGAGGAGACAAAGAGGATGATGAAATGCAAGAATGAAGGGGCTGTGCCTGCAGACAACTGCTTGCCTTGACTGAAGTACCTTGAGCGTGGAGCTGAGTTCTAGAAACAAGCTGGAAATAACTGAAATAAATTCAGACAGGGGATCTTCAGGTATGGCTGAAGAGAGATGAAGTGCAAATGAAACAGACAATTTGAGGTTTGCAGAGACCTGTTGAACAAGAGGACCTCTCCAGAGCGCTGTGACCACAGAAGGTCAGCTCCCAGGGTGGACAGGGAGAAACACCAGCAACTATGAAATAAAGCTGACAAAGGGGCTTGACGCAGTGCAGAACAAGAAGAAACTGAAGACTGGGAATAACAAAGCAGAGAAGAACAGCTGGGTCTCTGGAAAGAAAAGCTAAACCAACAGAGAGCTGGGGTATAAAGGTGATCGGCAGAGAATATAGTGGGTAGCAGGAGAGCTGAACAGAGCCATATGCAGACAGAAGAACAAAGAGGAGAGGCTTCGGCTTGCAGACAGCGTCCAGCCATTGAAGACACACACAACTGAGGTCACACTATCATGAAGAAGTGTCAGGAGGAAACTCAGTCACCAGCTTGAAGTTTATGAACTTGGCTGGAGCTGGAGTGGATGGAGGAAGATGATGGTGAAAGCCGTGGAGTCAGACGAACTCCAGGTCTCTGGAGGAGGAAAGCAGGAGCACAGCATGCCAGGCTGGGCTTCAAGGGCAGGCAGGGTGGTTCAGTCATCAGGAAGAATTCCTAAGGACAGCCTTGTCCTGACTGCACCATGTACTTTGGGGTCCACTAAGATCACAGCTGGCATAACTGAAAAATGTGCTGGCTATGAAAGGAGATGGAAAAGAAGGAGTTGCAGAAAGCAGGCACTGGAGCTGGAAAATAATCCAACTAGCTTTCAGCAAGAGATGGACAAATTAATGGGCAGAAGGACAGGAAACAATTGCCTGTGATAGCAGCACACAGGACTCTGTGACCTGGAGAAATCCCTTTCAGTTCTGCAGCTGATGTCAGCGGAAGGACTGCAAGTGCCTCAGAAAAGACTTCACCACCACAGCTGAGAAAATTCTCCCCTCCTCACGTCTCCTGTACATTTTCCCACTACTTATGATAACGGGGTTGTGCAAAAGCTGTTAGCAACAAGATCATGTGCAGATGTCTGGCAGAACACCAACGCAGCACTGAAAGTGGATCCTCCCATTTACCTCCCGTCACCTCAGGAGCAGGTCCATGGCCTTGGGAGCACGTGTTCTTCAGCCCAGCTGGCCACATAACCCAACATTTTTTTGTGTTTTTCTTTGAAAACCCACCTGGTGCTCAAGGAGCTTCATGGGCATTGCTACTGCTGGTGCATCTGTCTCAGAAGACAGACATGGTCAGAGCAATGCCCAAGCTCTGCTAGCTTTCTCTGCTCCTGGTGACATGGCAACAGCCCAAGCACACTCAATATGACACATTTTGTCAGTTATTTGGAGTAAAACGAATGTCTTTCTTTTCCTATGCATTCAACAGAGTATGTATGCAAAGCAACAACAACACGAACAACACTCCCTACAGGAAACAAAACTGAGGGGTGCCAATTATTTACCTACAACAGAGGAGGAAATGCTCAAATTACAAAGCTAAAACATCTGGGCATGTTTCCATGTTCAAGTCAAGTAAAGGACAGGCTTTATGTGCACTTAAAACAGACACATTTTTATACAGCCTAGATTTAAGCACTTTCTTACTGTATCCATTTTACAAGGGTGAAAGGTTTACACAACTGCGAGGGATAAATGCCTCTGCTCCAAGCTTGTCCTCTACAAAGAAAGCACCAAGCTGCTTTGCTTCTTTCTCACCCCAAAAACACCCTTTTTCCTCAGCAGGAGAATCCTGAAGGCTGTCTGCACAGTGCACATGTGAGGGTCTGCCCCTCGCTGCTGCTGGAGGTGCTGTGAGGCGAGAACATGCCCAGGGGCTGCCCATGGAGCAGCCCTGCAGAAAGCCTTCCTCTTGCCTGCGCTCTCCCTCAGGAGGCAGTGGGGTCTGGCTCCTGAACCCCTGCAGCAGCAATGGGCTCAGCAGTAGCCTGGAGGCACTCAGAGCTGGCCGTGCCTGCCATGGAACCAGTGCCTGGCGGTGTGGATGATGCCGATGACTGTGAGCATCTCCTCATTCAGATGTCCCCAGCACCAGCATCATCCTGTTGGAGCTTAATATACCCCAAGCAGAGAAAAAAAATCCACCAGGTAAAAATAAACAGCCTACTAGACTGACTGAAAGCCCACCTACACAAATGGGAATTGTATTAGCTGGACTAGATTATGGGTTAATGATAGCTGTTCCATAATTAAAGTTGTGAGAGTGTTTCAGCTTGAAGCTGAATAAACAAAAGGTCACAGGCACCCAGACAAAGCCCAGCGTGCTAATTCCTATTCGCACACACCTTTTACATACCAAGTGCTTTTATTTGTTGTAGATCATGAGGGTGGATGGAGAGGGAGTATCCACAGTGAAGGAAAATCTTTTTATGGAGAAGTGAGGGAAGAAGCAAAGCAGAAGATGAGGCTTTTTTCTGCAGAGTTGTGAATAAGCGCAGGTGTTGGACCGAGTTCTATATATGCGGTTGTATCGTTCAAAAAAAGAGCTTTAGAGAAATTAATTACATGTCAGAGCCTCTGACAGGTCCTTTAAGAATTATGATACTTTTGAATGAAAACACTATATACTTAAAAAGAAATACCATGTAAATGTCTCTGAGATATTTACATTCAGTGGAGTAATAGTAGAAAAGAATTCAGCTCTCTCCGCAGTACAAATGGATGCTGAACATGCTGCGCTTTTCCTAACAACATCTTCTGCCCTTGGTGGACTTCATTAACTCTCAGACAGAATTAAAAGATCGAGTTCAGGGCCATCTGCCACGAATCAGATGCAAACAGCAGTAATGCTCTCCCAGAGCACTCCCCAGGCTGCAGCCCTGACCGCACTGCTCCTTCCCAAAGCAAGGCCACTGTGCTGCACGCTTCCTCTGTGCCCACTAGGGCAGCGAGGCCTGCAGAGAAAAATTCCTTCTTGCCTTCTCTTTTCCCCATTCATTTTGTCCCAATAAAACCCGTGCACACCATAAGATAGAGGGGAAAAAAAAAATACACACAATACATGAGGTTTCCAGACCTGGTATGGCTCAAAAGGTGAAGTTCCAAAGGAAAGATACAGTGGGAAATGATCCTCCCACTCTGCCCATCACGGTGCCCCTCATGGCCACCATTCCCTGGCCATGGATGGATGCCAAATTTCAGGGTCCCAGTTTCAAAGCTAGAAAATTCTCATGAGGAAATCAGTCTCCTTGTAGTTCTATGCACTTCTGTCCTATCAATGATGATGATCATGGGAGAAAAGGCTGAGTGAAGGAGAAAGGCAAGACCAAGGTCTTAGCGAGTTCATTCCAGCAGCAAGACATCTAAAGCCTGCAAAGGAGATATGGTTCGACAGAATAAATGTTAGCTGCGAACAGGTTTGGCAGTCTAGGTATAAAAATGGATAAAAGCCTCCAATTAGAAAAAATTGGGAAAAAATGAAGTTGATAAAAAAAGAGCTCGCAGAGAAAATGGAGAACACAAAAATCATGAGAAGAAGAAACAATTTAAGAACTCATGTGTTCCCAGAAGGTGTAAAGGATGGATGGCTTGTTAATATTCATAGCAAGCCTCCACTTTCTTCTCAGCTGAAAGCAGATGCAACAATTATCACAGAGCCTGTGCCCCAACTCCAGCAGACCCTGAGACACAATATTAAGAGCTGACTATTTTAGAGCAGATTCTGAAATAAATGGCAGTTTCTGACCTTACTCTAGGAGGACTTAAGGTGCAAGTGTTTCAAGACCTGTCACAAACAACTTTAAGGAAAAGGGAAGGAAGTGAACAAAATTATAGCCTTCCTGACAAAGCACACATAAAATACAGAAGAAGCTTTCTCTGTAAATGTATTCTCACACATCATGAACAGCAGTATATCATAAAGGGAAAAAGGCAGCAATTAAAAGCCTCAAGAAGCTGAAACGCATGAAGGAATGTCTGAAATACAGCGCGTTTCAGCTTAATGGTAGAGAAGGGATTGCTGCTAAACCCAGAAGTACCAGGAGATGAGAGCGGGCTGAAAGGTTGTTACAGTGTGGGTGTGCAAGGGGATGGGGTGAGGCTGAGGGGAACTGGGGAAAGCTGGAACCATGTGGGTAGAAGAATATACAAGCAGCAATGTGGAGACTGGAGAGGCTGAAAAAATGGGAGCAGCAAGGTCAGCCCGAGCCCAGCAACAAACAGCAAGGAGCAAGGGAGATGGGAAGGCAACCAGGAAGCACAGACCCAGCCTCAGAGCAGGGCAGTGCTGTGGAAGAAGAAACCACTGACCCCAGCCCGGAGAATGCAGTGGGCAGTGAGAAAGCTCATTATTTAGGTAAGGAGCAAAGTGTGAGGCTGAATGCATTCGCAAGAGAAGACACCCTGCACCATGGCGCAGGCATGCAGTTTAGAACTGATTTGCTCTGTAGCTCCATGAAGGTCACAAATAACCTGGGCTCATTATTTCCTAGCAGACCTGATTTTAGTAATTAGGAAATCAAAATGTAGCCAATGCTCAGGAAAAGCACAGCTCTGCACTATGCTGTCCCATGCTACAACATCTCCGCAAAGATTGTCAGAAGTATCTAAGAGCAAATTGCTAAGAAATGGTTATGGGAGGCTGGCAAGGCCAGGACAAGAAGGACTGACGACACACAGCTTCAAACCGCAAACCACAGCCACCAGCAATAAGCCACAAAGCACAACATGGGCCAGAATGGGGGAAGTGAAGCCCTTTGTGAAGCACCCCTGCCTCACTGCCTGCATTTCCCTGCTTGTGCTCAGCCTGCTGGCGCCCTGGCCATCTCGGTATGGACACAGACAGATCACACCACCACTCTCCTCCTTAAAAGCAACAGCATTCTGAGCATGTCTTTCTCACTCAATCGCTGGATCTAAAGTTAATATGAATCAGAAAAGTTAAGGGCCCACATTTATGAGAAAATGAGGCTAGAATGATTAAAAACTCCAGCTCCTGTAAACTTGCAGGAGTTGAAAATTCAGTGAGATGTAGGGGTGTTAACCTTACAAAAACACAAGGACCCCTTCAAAGCCAATTATGTATCAGTCTAGCCTAAAACAACAAAAGCCATTAAGGAATAGTTCAGGGTAGAGATTTCTTGATGGGAAGAATTGCTTCATTTAAATAAAATTATTTTACCAAAATTCTCTTTCTATTGCAGTATTTACGTATAGGTGTACAAGACAGTATCTTAAAAGCTTAGCAAAGCCTTCCTCTGAACCTAATCAGGAAATACGAGAGACCAAGGTCAAGTACATTAATATTACCGAAGCTTTCTAAGAAAAGAGATGCTTCACGGTTCCCTGCACACTGATATTATCAAATAACTCAGCTGAAGAACGGTGTGTAAAATGTTGTTTAAAGACATGGATTAATGCAGAGCCAGAATAGCATGAGGAAACTCATTTCACAGAGGTACACTGAAGAAAAGGCTCAGTTCTAAACTTCCAGATTCCCTGCTAGAAAAGCTTCTTCTCGTTGCTGTTAACAAGCTGGTTTAAAAAAAAAAAAAAGAAAAAGAGAGAGAGAGAGAGAGACAGAAAATCTGTATGAATTTGTAATACACTGAAGTTTTGACTAAAGAGGGCAATTAAGGTTGGTGTTGGAGGAGGATAGGAAAGCTCATCAGGACAGCTGCAGTAACCCTAGTGAGGTAAACGTCTCTTTTCCAATACTTTCAAATTAGAAATTTTATAGTGAAAAAGAAATCTTAGAAAAGCTCATTTTTCTCTTATTAGCAATTAACATACATGGACTCGGGATAAAAAGTGCTCATTTATAAAATCCACAGAATTTTCATAAAAGCATGGGTAGAAGGGCCACAGAACTGAGTGCCTGCATGAGACAGGGGAAGGAACAAAGCTGCCAGAAGGGGTGGAAGGGCTCCTTCACCCTGCGGTCACACAGGGACCATTTGGTGCATATGGGGGCCCTTTTCCGTGTGGCTGCTGCGCCCAGATGTACCCAGATGCATCCAGCTGTGCCCAGCTGTGCCAGGTGGGAGCATTCACAGCACCACCCAGGCTGCAGGGCTGTGGGTTACAGCAGCCCTTGAGAATCCAGGTGAGCCAGGCTGCTAGGGAACAGGAAAAGATGACAACGGTCCCCAGAATGGCTTTACTTCCCATGGAACCCCTCAGCCATTAAAGCTGATTTCTTAGCCGGTCCTACTGGGTCCCCCAGACGAGGTGAATGCAGGAGGGACGTGCGCACAGCTCTTTGTGGCACCCACTGACCTGAGCATGTTTCATGGCAGAGCAAGTGGGCTCAGCCAACTTGCGCAGCTGGAGCACCGCATCCTACAGGGAAAACAGCTTCAAAGTCTCATCCCGTGATGTGCATCTAAAGGAGCTAATGCTTCTGACTAAAAAGGGAATAGGGGTAGGTAGGAAAAGCAAATGATCAAAACACTTATCACATAGCGAAAAGAAGTTATCGGGCCTGATAAGGTGTCTGAATTGATGATGATTATAAGATACCATCCATTTTTAGCTAATAATTCAGAAAAAGGATGAATTATTTGAGGAATAATATGTGATCATTTATTTAAAGACTTATTATAATGTATATGTTCTAGGAAGCAGAGTTAGGGCTGCACGAACACATTAACACTTGCTCATCCAGACTGCTGTATGTTTAACCAAAGGCAGAGATTTCATTGCCCTGTATGAGGCTTTAAAACCAAGTGGCTGGTTTAGTTTATAGGGCTCCTGCATTTCTAAAACAGCAAGTGATTTTACAAGGCTGTTTCATACACACTCTAGTTTTCCTCCACTTCTCTATTCACATTCAATAAATGTGCCAACATTTGCCTTTGAGAACTGGTTCATTTATTTAAAATTCCCGAACACCATCCACAACTCCACATGCCTTAGCGGTTCACCCAATTAGTCGAAAGTGTCAATTCAATATGAAGATACATCTCTTAATTTTCACTCAGAAAGATATTGGGTTCAGCCCAGCACTGGGGGCGATTTCTGAAGGCAAAATCCTGCCTTGGGAGAGCCCGCAGCTCCTAAGATATTGGTCCAAACCTCCGCCTGTATCCAGGTAACAATTCGGAATGCTGATATTTAAGAGGAGAACTATCTGGACAGCTGCCCCAACTCCCTAGGAAGCAATGTTTAGTTAAAGTCTTGGATATCACTGAAAGAATATGTGGAGATGTCACACTGTGGCTGAAGCATTTTTTCAAGTGCTGAATTATTCACCCGTGAATCTCTGATGTGAAATCCAAATGCTCCGGTACTGCCCTGGCTTTAGACAATGTCTAATTCCTTTCTGTGTCACGGCGGGGTCCTTTCATCAGCCTTCTTTCATCTCTAATCACAGTGAGGTCATGGATTATTACTCATATTCACCACACAGCTCGGAGTCGCTGAGCCCAGGACTCTCAGCGCTCCGCCTGCACCAGCCCAGCACCACTAGCAGCACGCAGCATCCCGTCCGGCCACCCTTCTGCAGCCAGGAGGATGTCAATATGTTTCCCTGCTCTTTCCCTGTGAAAGCATAGTGGGAGGAAAAATCATAAACAAAGGCATTTATCAGCTTTTGCTGGAGGTGTTGCTCTGCATATCGAGTTGAGCGGCTGCGATTGTTTCATTAGGAGGAGCTGGGTTACGTCTGCAACATTAACGAGTCTTGGAGAACAGAGGGAAAGAGTACTACAGGCATTACCACAGTGAAGATAAATAGGTAAACATCCTGTGCCTGACACTAGTTAATATATCACAGCTTTATTCACTTAAGGCAGCCACGAAATCAATTCTTCAGTAAAAATATAAAATTTGTATCCAAATCTGTGCTCACTGTATTATTGAGGCATGAAGTGATGGAACAGGAGGAAATCCACGTCTATGCAGCAAGCTTCAGGTCTGCTGGTTTGCCTTTGCCTCATGCAAAGCCTAACTAAGTACTTTGTTTTCCACAAACCATCACCTTTTTTCTTCATTTTTCCTCAAAACCAAATAATTCATCTTTGTTCAGCTTCCTCACACAGCCCCGCTGCCACGTTCTCAGCCCCTCAAGGACAGTGCCCACTGTGGTTGTGAAAGGATCTCGGGCCAACCAGCAGCACTGATGGAAACCACAGGAACTACTACAAGTAAAAAACCCTTCTCTTTGAAAATGCTACAAAAGAATTAACAGCACACATTCTAAACCAGTCAAAATCCCAGCTTCATTCTGGATAAAATTCTGAGCCTTGCACCCTAGAGAGTGAGACCAGGACAAAGCCAAAAAAAACCAGCCAGTTCAAGTGTAACCCCAAGGGTGAAGTCACAGTCCCTCTCAGGCTGAGGTTCTTATTCCCCAGTCTGCAGTTAAAAGATGTGCAAGGAGATCTTGGGGATCCCGTGCTTTGTGCAAACAACTTGAATCCCGTCTCAGATTTTCCAAACTATTTAGCGCTTTTTGGACAGCAGCCGTCAATTACATGGGGGCTTTCATCTATTTCGAGCTAAAATTGATTAGTGATTTTTGAAGAATGCACTGCAAATTGCTCTGCTAATCACAGCAACTCAAGCTATGCAACTGTATTAAAATAACATTAGTGCTGAGCCAGAAGCCGAAGACAGCAAAGAAATGCTGAGTTCAAGTTTCCTGCTCTAGGTTCTTCATCTTGCCCACTTGTATCTGCTTGCTGTAGCCTCCGTGGCTTTTTCCCAGCAATATTTCGAGATTCCAGATGGCTGCTCACTGATTCAGTGCTAACACCACTTTGTGTTTCAATGACGCTTTAGTTCCCTAAGCACTGGGGCACGCTTTCATAGGATGGCCTTGTTTGGAGCACTGAGCACTGACCTCCCTGGGCTGCCGGCACGTGGTGCTTACCAATACGGATCTGCAGCCCCACGGTTTTACAGCGCAAGCATCAGCTGCACCTGGAAAAGACTTAGCTGAAAAATAACATATCCCTTCGAGGAAACACTGACATGCAGAATAAGGAGAAGATATTAAGTTCCCTTCATGCCAAGTTGCCTCCAAGCCCTTTAATAGAGACCAGGAGAGACGGGGACACCGCAGGCACACGGGTGGTTTGCTCCTGGGTGATGGTGTCTGCTCTGCCTCCCTCCCAGCACTCCAGCCCTGAACTCCAAGAGCCCTACAGAGATGCACGATTGAAGCACCCAGCCTACAGTGTGCTCTAAAAACACTTACTTCCTTCCCTGTCTATTATTTTCCAGCTATGCAGTTAGAAGGAGAAAGAAATCAAGATGCAGAGCTTCATCCAGACAAAGCAAACATCTTCCAGACGTGAACCCCAAACTGGTTCCGGTCATGCCACGCATCCCCATCACTGGGCACCCCCATCACTGAGCATCCCTATCACTGGGCATGCCCATCACCAACTGTCCCTATCACCGAACCAATCACCACCTGTCCCTATCACCGAGCGCCCTCACCAGCAGACGAGGACAGGGGAACAATTCCCTTGCCACCAAGGTGACAAACACAAAGGTGGCAAAGGAAGGAAAAATCACCCAGCACTCCCTTTCCGTGCACTTCACTTGTGCTGGTGGAAAAGCCTCCACAATGGATTAAATCAAAGTCCGTTGCCAAGTTCAAGAACATGTTTAATGCAGATCTATTCATTTCAAGGAGGGTCTGCACAATGGATAGCTTTCCCCTTCAAAAATTATTCAGACCTGTATGCTTCCTTTTCATTCTTCTGTATCTTAACATTTAAAAGAGAAATACAGCATATTTGTAACTGGAGAAACATTGCACAAATCATAGCTTGCTGTAAAAGTGTATTTCACAAAGACTTTACATGGTAAAGGGACAAAGACCACTTGTTAATAAATTACTTTCACTCAGAGAGAGGAATGACATATTTGTGTGCACTGTAAGTGGTGCTACTGTGGAGCAATTTGATGGAAGTCCAGTAAAACGTGGTGTGCAGGTTCCATTTAACCTCACCTACATCAAATTAATGGACAGGGATGGTGTCGGTGGACAAAGCAGAGTGCTGTGTATGCATGCACCAAAGCACCAAAACACCCATCCTGAACCACCCCCTATCACTCCCCTCGTCCCTTCGGACCTGTCCACAGAATGAAGAAGCGAGCAGCTGCACACTGGGGACAAAGTGACAGCCCACAGGGGAAACTTATCAAACAGCAACACAGAAATTAAGTATTAAAGTGGTGTTTGAGCTGTGTCCACAGCTCTCGTTTAAGGCAATGTTAGCACAACATCCTAAAGTCACTGAGGGGATTCCTGTCCATTACCTCAGAGAGATGATGCTGTGAACGACTCAGCAGGCAGAGCCTGATTTTTCACCCTGGATCTTAAAAATGGGGATTGGCATGTCGAAGTCTATCCGAAGGACGGAGAAAGGCTGCTTTCACAGCAGGACAAGGCCTGCAGCAATTTAAAGTGATGGCTTTTGGCATGCCACGTTTGAGAGGTTAATGGAGAAGGTATTGGATGGCATGTCTCAGCCAGTTTGCTAAACCTACATGATGTCCTGGTGCACGCTAAAAATCTCTGAGCAGGAACTGATAAATGGGCTGCAGCAAGCTCCGGGCTGCAGTGCTGAAAGCAGACCCAAAGAGATGTGAGCTGTTTCAGAAAGAGCCAATTTACCCCAGGCATGGCAAGGCAGAGCTGGCAGCGCCAGGTGGAGCAGTGGCTGCGGCCCGTCAGCCCCATGCATGGGGACATGCGGAGCTCTGAAGGGCTCAGGCCAGGGTACCCAGCCCTGTGCGTGGGGACATGCGGAGCTCTGAAGGGCTCGAGTCAGGTTATCCAGGCTTATTTGAGGGTTTGTTGATATTTCAGATCAGGTGTGAACTGCCTGAGAAAACAGAATGGTTTCAATGGCAAGCAGAGTGTGACTTCCACCCCAGGAGTGACAGCTGGGCTCACCTCCAGCTTGAGACGCTTTCATAGGACTCTATGGGATGGCAAGTTTGGGTGTCACGGGTCAAATTCACTCCTACCTGAAAAACACAACAGTCCTGACAGAGGAGTGGCTTATTATAGCAAAAACTGATCACTAAGGAAAGGAAGTAAATAAACCACTTGGTGAATAATCTACAACACGTCCTTACTGCTATTTGGCTGGGGATAACCTCCTGTAAATGACAGAGCACCCCAGTGCACAACAGGTTCAGGAAGCTGCAGAAATCCCAGATGGCAGCATGATGGCTCTACAAAGCCCAGGGCTCCCACACATCTGCACCGACCCTGCGGCTGTAAATCCTGATCCATGGGAAAGGGCACGGGGAAGAAGTGTGCACAGAAAGATCCCTGAATGATGGAAACCTGCATTAAGAAGCAGACGCAGCCCAAACGCAGATAGATAGGTAGAGGGCTTTGGCTGAGTAGTGCTTTTGCAGAGGGACACACACGCAGCACCAGCGAAGGAAGCTCACTCCAAGCAAGAACAGAACCACAGCTGGAGGCTTACGCGAGCTGAAGGCATCTCCAAAAGCTGACAGCACAAAACATGGCCTGGTGTTTTGGTGTGCACCAAGGACATGCCCCGCCAGACAAAGCAATTCTTCTATATAGTCAGGCACAGGGCCGGGTGCTGTGGGCACGGTGCTGTGTCCATCTGCCAGCTGACAAATGCCCACAGCTCCCAGCCATGTCAAGCTGCACTGAGAGCCCATCAGAAATTAAACCTCTTCAGCCTGAGGGAAATGATGCATGTTTTGTTGCACAATCTCCATGCCCATTATGCCTATTACTGAACTCAGGTGTCACCGCTGGTCACCTCCACCCACTGAGGGGCTGTGGTCCTCCCTCCTCTCAGCAAGCAGAACTTCCATCAACAGCGAGCAGATACCTGGGTTGAATGGTGCCAGCAGGTCAGGTCACTGCTGCAACTCCTGTCTGCAGCACACCACTGCTTTTCCGGGTGTTGATTCGCCAATATTTCATTAATACATCCCTGATATGGGTTCTTTGTATAGCTCAGGAAGAAATGACACAGTTATTCTTGCTCTTTAGATCCAATTGTGTGCGGGAGGTGAAGTGCCACTGAATTTATGCTAAGATTTTAAAGGATGCTATCAATTTGAAACTCACAAAGTACTTCAATTTTTTTCACCTCAGTTAACAATCTCGCAGCACTGCAGAAGTGAAGGGTTTCAAACCATCTAAATTTAGTGCTTCCTGCTCCCCTGCATCACCATCTTCACCAGCCTGGTGCTCTGCCAGTGCTTACGCTCCTGGAATTGGCAACAACGTGACAGCATCACCTGCAACGCAACACTGTGCCCATCCTGCTGGGCCGCAAAGAAGCACTTAAAACGTGACCCAGATATGGCCTGGAGGCTCAGACAGCAAAGTCACATAAACAGAATAAAGATTTGCGTTCTTTTAAATGATGCAATTTAAGCCGGTCCTACAAGTGCTGCACACGGAGGGATTAGCCCTGTTCCTCCTGCAGCTCTCCGCCAGCCTGGCTGCACATCACCCCAGCTCGTCCTCCCGTGGGCGGCTGTGCTGAGCACTGCTGATCTGCTCGGGATGTACAGCTGCAGGGCATCGAATTATTCCCCCTTCTTACAGAGCCCCAAATGAAACTAAAAGTATTTTAGATGGCAAATGGACTTAGAACAGTGTGCAAATAGGTGTAGATTGCACCAGTTCACTATGCAGAGGTCCCTGACCTGTGCCCGTGCATGTCATCATGCCACAAGATACA
This sequence comes from Pavo muticus, assembly GCA_016647715.1. Classification (NCBI taxonomy): domain Eukaryota; kingdom Metazoa; phylum Chordata; class Aves; order Galliformes; family Phasianidae; genus Pavo; species Pavo muticus. The sequence continues at coordinate 1,431,824 of JACDJE010000068.1, read as the reverse complement.
GGAGAACTGAAGGAGTGCAAGATTTTCTTTGGAAGTCTTGAAAACCTTACAACATGCAGATGCATATCACCCATAAAAATATTCCAGAGCAAGTGAAAATCTATCTTATAAAAACACAGCTCTAAAATGCTTCAATGGATGGAAACCATTTTTGGTTTTCATTTTTTTTTCTTAAATTGCATCTGGGCTGACAGCTTGAACACTGAGCTGCAGCCCGTGAGACAGAAATACCAACTCCGTGCTAACAGTAGTGCTGCTCCCATCGCTATAATGATCTTAATCAAAGCGTATTGTGATAAAAAAGGGATTCTGGTTTGACTGCCTTCAGCATGCTCTAGCTATCCGAGTGTCCAGATTCCATGTTACTCAGGGAAGCTGCCTCAAAGGTTTTCCAGGAACGGCAGCGACAGCTTTTCAAGTTGCCAATGGTATATCACGGCGCCGGGTGAAGAACAGACCCTGTGCGGATCTTCGCTGCGTGCGGTCCCCGAGGCACACAGGCAGCACCCAGCCCCGTGGCAATTGGAGCCCAAGCTAACAGCACAAACCATCCCCGCTGTGAACATGTTGTGCTCTAATTTGTGGCAAAATGCAACAGGTGCTACAACACAGGCGGGGGAATGTGAGGAGGAGGAGAGCAGCTCAAATGGGAACAAGCGCCTGGAAAATGAGACGTGCACAGGGAGATGCTCTATTTAAGTGCTACGCCAGCTAAAAGTTAAGCAAACAAGCTGATGAAACAAATAATGCATTGCTACCTCCCACCTGCTGCTAGATGCCATGGCAGAAGTGGGTCACACAAGTGCAGGTACTGATAGCAGGTAATGAAATACTCCATGCCACATGCAGCTCTGTGAGGCGTTCCCTCTGCCAGGCTGCCAAGGAACAGGCTGGTTTGTGGCCAGAACACCACATCTGGGTATTCAGGTTGGATATTAGGAAAAATTTCTTCTCAGAAAGAGTGGTGCTGCATTGGCACAGGCTGCCCGGGGTGGGGAGGGTGACACTATCCCTGGAGGTTTACAAAACCGTAAAGATGAGGCACTGAGGGATGTGGTTAGTGATATGGTGGTGATGGGTTGACAGCTGGACTTGGTGATCTTAGAGGTCTTTTCCAGCCTTGATGACTCTATGATTCTACGGGTACCAGGCACGAAGCAGCACTGCAATGGCATCGAGGTATAGCTGGAAGGCACTGCGTCCCCCCGAGGCTGAGGGCTGCATGCCCCACTTCCACACTGACCTGCTCTCTTCTCACAGAACTGGTTTGCACCAGAGGGAGCCCAACTGTGGAAGCAGTTTGGCTCCACGATGGCATTTCCAGCATCCCGCTGTACAGCCGGCTATGAAAAATAGGAGAAATTACAGAAATTCAGTTCCCTTCATGCTGTCTCTAAGCACTGATTAATTACCGTGGTTTAGATAATAGCAACAGCTCCTGTGCAGAGACAGGAAGAAAGGTATTTATGGGCAGCCCTGAGACATAGCTGGGCCATTACATTACAGCTGCAACCTGTGGTAGCTCTCCTCCCTTTGCAAGGCACAAACTCTATCCTTTCCTGATTTGCACGCCAATCTACCTCTGTGCATGAAGCTGACATTTATTTCACTGTATTCACCAAAGGATCTAACACACAAGGTTCCGTTACCTGAGTGTGCAGGCACTATACATGCTGGTTGCAGGACAGCTTGAAACAAAACTTACATTAGATTGCTGTGAACTGGTACCAAAAAAAAAAAAAAAGAAAGAAAAAGGAAGTAATCATGCTACTGCCTGGTAAGCTGTGATTCTGCGCTGTCTGGGCACGATCTTAGGGTTTATTGTTAGACATACAAGGCTAATGCAGAGAGCAACAAAGGTGTGGAGGTGGGGTGGTCCACCTTTCAAGCCCCCACGTGAAAAGCAGGTTTCCTTGAATTTCACAGCCTCGCAGACACAACCAGAGAGAAGCAGGAGACACTCCTGCCCTTTCCCAGCAGCTTATGTATTATTCCTTAAAAATAAAATAAAATAAAAAAGAAGAAGAAAAAAAAATCAGAGAAATGCAGTGCCTTTATTCCCTTGTGTTGTTTAAAGCTTTTCTCATGGCACCACACAATGAGCTTTCTTCAGGAAGTAGAGCAGCAGCTTTCCCTAACCGCAGCAACGCAGTTCCAGCTTCAGTGCTTTGAGAAGGTGCTGGGTAAAAAAGAAAAAAAGGAGAAGGAAAAGAAACCAAAAGAGAAAGAAAATGAATGAGAGCACAATAGGGAACATGAATTGCTGAGGGAGAGGGGAAAAAAAAAGTGTAGGTATAATTGCAAAGCACCAGCACGCTTCTGGCACTGGGGAAAAAAGGAATTGCGGATGATTCAGGAGTATGACAAAGAATCCCTTCAACAAGTTGTCTTTTATCACAACTTTGCTGCTATACGGCTACACTGCAACAGGGAGAAATTGCATCATGTCAACAGCAAGTTTATAGAGATAAACTGACTGAAGACAGTAGCAATACGCTGGCAGTTACTTTGTGTTTTGCTTATCGCGCTGCAATAAATTCACTGAGAGCAGCATAAACAGGAGATTAGAAACAAAAATACGTTGTGCTCAGGAAAGCCAGCTCCTCCACAGCCTCCACTGCTGCCCAGCCATGGATGTGGGCCGCGCTCGGACTTCCAAACCCCAAGCCTGATGTAGCGTGGTGAGCACCTCTGCCCCACTGGCGCAGGCTGGGGCTGCAAAGGAGCCTCCCACTGCTCCAGCCCCTGGGCTGCAGCTCTGCTCTGCAGGGGGCTCTGCTCCAGCCCGGACACAGCTCCTGGTCCTTCTGGGCTGGACGCAAATAGTGAGCATGCAGTCATCAGATTCTTTTTTTGCATTCTGAAAGCTGAGACTTCTAAGTTTATCTCAGAAGGACATTGGAAAGATGAATAGAGAGAAATTATGCAGAGAAAGAGAAAATATTCAAAGAGTAGAATTATGTATGCATAATTGCCTGGCTCCCTGGGGTGCATGGGCGAGTACACCAAGTCACTTTGTGAAATCATTCCCCACAACTCCTGTATCCTAATTATAGTGCTGCAAGTGGGGAGAAGCTAATTTTTCAACAGTCCTGATGGGGTAACTGGAAAAGCCAAGAGGACACAGTTAACCCCTACTGCAGGCCTGCAAGCAGAGGCGCAAACACAGAGGAAAGAAGTGTGCAGGAACCACACACCCCGGGGCAGCAGGATCATTTAATGCTGTCAGCGCTTGGTTCAGCACTCCTGGAGCCCAGCCAGGCAGCCTGCATGACCAGCCGAATCCCGATGCCAGTTAGGGGCAGCAATGCAACCACGACGGTGTGTCCAACAGCTTGGCACCAGCCATGTGGCAGCTCTCGCAATCCTTGGTTGGGATCCGCTACCTCTTCTGCAGGAGGAGCCCTGTGCCCCAGGACAGCCAGCCCGGCCCACCCACTGCTGGGGCTGAGCCAGCGCGGAAACCAGCTGGCTGCTGGCAGTGCTTAATGCGCTCTGCAGGTTTAAGCTCACTGAAAACACTCCTGGAAGTCCCTAAACTCCCCTATTTTGACTAAAGCTGTCACTACTATTTTGACCACAATCCCTCTAAATTTCTTGTGCTTATTCTCATTTACTACAAATCCCTCAGAAGGTTCCAGTTAGGCTTGTTTTTCCTTATCGGAACAGATGCAGGTACGTAATATTAAGAAGAAGAAAGATGCAATTGCATTCCATCTGCCCATCTTGAGCAGTCAAGGACTGCTTTTCCTCGGCCAGCCTGGACACAGTACCACCAAAAGCAAGGCAACATCACGTCCAACTTCCTTGCCAGGGCTGACAGAGATGAGGAGGCAGACTGGGAGAACACTCAATCCCTAGGAAAGCTGTCTCCAAACTTTACAGATATTCACAGGATTTAAGATCACAAGGGACCACCAGCTCATTTAGGAGGACCTCCTACCATAATAGACAATTACATTTTGCCCGGTCACCTCCTCATTGAGGCCAATTATTTGTTCAGAGGATAATTTCCACAAAGACAGGTTTGACTTCAAGCACTGATCTCAGCACATGAAGAACTCTTAGCGCAGCCTTACAAGTGATGAACTCTCTGCCAAGCCCATATTAACATCTAACCCTTAAGTTCCAAAAATTAAATATTTGAGCCAAACTGAATAGTTTTGTCTTTTTTCCCCAAAGTAATAGACACAATTTTATTACTTAATCCTCTAGCATTGTCTCAAGCTCCTTCAAATTATAGCCATTTTAATGTGATCTGAGCTCCCCTGTGTTTAACAAACCCGTGAGACCAAGGGTGGCCAAACTTCCCAACTTCCCAAATATTGAAATCCTTGTCTGGCCAAGAGCCAGGGAGGAGCAGCTCTGGGCATGCAGGGGATGGAAAGCAGCAAGGAGCAGACATGGGTCCTGGGAGGGTGGCTTGGCCCCATGTCCTCACCAGGCACTATAAGGTACGGAAATTAATGACTACATTGTACTGAAAAAATGAAAATCAGTACAGACTGGAAGAGATTTTTATCCTCTTGCATATTTTCTCTGTTTCTTTGGAAAGAAAAGATCTGTTCACTCTGGAGAAAAATCTCATTAGATGTGTGGAGGACCAGACCTGCAAAGGACAGCAAGAGGTGACAGCAACTATCATTGGACTTCCTTCAGATGAGGAGGTTCTGCTTCAGAGCCTTTCTTGGGGTGATGTGGTCTTCACACTCTCCCCAAGTGATGCTGCCTTTGTTAACCTCAATGAGAAGTGCTCCACCTGCCCACTCAGGCAAGCGGACCCACACCTTGTGTCATCCACCCTCATGTCCTCCCTAGCAAGGGGAGGGCGACACGACCATGTAAATGACATCACCACATACACTGGGCAGATTGGAGATGGCATCTAGCTGCAGCACACAAGGTCAGTGCTGCAAAGTACAGATGCACAATACTGTCTGCACAAATGTACGTCTCTTGCCCTTGGGAGAACTCCCAGGATAAGAGCATTTAAAAAACAGATGCAAAAAAAGAATCAGAAGATGAGAAGTGGGGCTGGAACCACAACAGGGTAACAGGAGCAGCTCACCTCTTGCTCAGATCTGAGCCCAAAGCAGCAGCAAAGCAGGAATTTCCCAACAGATGGTTTATTGCTGAGCACGTTTCTGAGCCTGCCGTAAACATCAGCAGCACGATAGCCTCCTGCTCAATGTTACAACAGAAATGACAACACCTAAATGAAAACTTGAACTGCTGTCTGCATTGAAAAGTGGTCCTGTCTGAACCAAGACTTGTAACTCAATTGGTACAAGTTTATTTAGGTTCTCTGGGTGAGCTTCAGGAGTGTCAATACAGGACCCATCAACCAGGCTAACTTCCTATCTTTATTATTTGTCAAAGGCCCAAATGTGTTCTCAAACTAAAGCACGTAGAGATGTCACAATGATGTACTCTATATTCAGTTTGCTGCAGCGCTGCTGTGTCTATCAGCAGACAATTGGGAGGTTGGCTGTGCAGAGTGGTTACAAGGTTGAGGCCACAGACCTCCGTAATGCCAAACATGTGCAATTCTTGCTGATAAAGGGAAGAGCTTTTAGGGAGGAGCTGAAGGTTTGGGAGACATTCCCGCAGGAATCTGCTCAAGCACTTTCAGCATAACATAGGAATGGGTGTGCAAATGTTGGAAGGACGCAGCCAGGGTATTCACCAGGACACACATCACTGTGTGATGGAAAATGAAAAATGGGCAAAGAGGCTGCAACTGTAGGATGCAGGGAGCATTGGGCAAGGGTAGCAAAGAGGAACCCTGGTGATCCACTGCAGGACCTCAGTAATACGACTGCAGTGTACTGCAAAGTAAGACACATTTTAAAATAAAAGCCCTAAAGGAAGATCAAATTCAGGCAAATGCCCCCATGCATCGCCAGCTGGCCACGAGGATGTCAGGGCATTGAGAACAAACCCTCTCCATTTGCTGAGCTGGGCCCTTGGCACCTCCTGGGGACAGACCATATGGAACGGGGCTGTATAGCACAGGGATGCTCTGAGATGGTCACCCTGTAAAGTGTGCTTCAGCTACGGCACATCCTCAGCCATAATCACAGGGCAGGCCTGCAGAAAAGGAGGACTGCATCACTCCTCAACACTTGGTGTTTCAGTTAGGCACGGATGATGTTCTGACAAAATCAATGGATCCAGATATAGCAGCACTTGAGGTAAATGTCGCTTCAGAAGGGTTCTTGTGTCGGTATCCGGAGTGATGAGGAGTTTTTTGGGGGGAAATGAGAAACAAAGGAACATCAAGAAGTGCTGGAAGCGCTGTACCAGCATTTGTATAATAAAATGTTTCTCAAGGTGAGACTCAATACTATCTAGAAAGTTATTCACTTTTTCCAAAGCTTCTTCCCATGGGACTTGCAAAGCCCTTTTCCTATCTGTGCAGAAAACTGTTGTGGATGCATATAAGGACAGTCCCTGTGTATCTCACTCGTGGGCTCCACAGCACCTTTAACTTCTGCAACCCCGTCTGTGGAGGGGAGTGAGGCCATGGTCCTCCACCAAAAGCCTCGGGTTCTTAGGAGGGATGTACTCCCAAATGCCATGACCACACGCTGCTGCCAGCCACCCACGGGACGCTGCTATAGTTACATACCTGTGCTCCCTCACACTGCCAACCAGACCCAAAAGGTGCATCTCTGAAACACCTCTGGTAAAGCACAACCACATCACCAGGAAAACAGCCCTCTCAGGACAGAACTGCTGGGAAGGCAAAGCCATTGGTGAGCACTACACACAGCAACGGGAAACCTAAATCGCAGCACAGCAGCAGAGCTGACGAGGAACCAAGGCACACGAGCACAGCGTTTGGGCCGGGTGCACAACCTGGGACTCAGCACACATCAGAGATCTGATTCACACCGTCACATAGTTTTTAATTTCCGCTTTGATTTAAAAAAAAAATCAACGAACAAGAAATTGAGAATCTTCCCCTGCCTTCTGCCCAGCAGTGATCAGCACAAGCTCCCAGCCCTGGCTGGCACAACGGACAGTGCCACAAAGGGAAGGGATGTTTAGAAAACGTTTTTAAACAATTCAATTTTAAAGCAATTTGTGCACAGTGGCACCCGGCATTCTTGACTGCAGAACAGACAGCATCAACTGTGGGGCGGAGGTGGGTGCAGAACGCAGGAGCAGCAGACTGTGGCATTGAGGCTAATAGCTTTGTAGCAATTCATTCAGTGAGAAATGCTGCACAGAGCGACGCGGGGGTCTGGCAGAACGCGGGCAGAGAGGACTGGGAGGAGCACAGGCTCCAGCTCTGGAGTGGCAGAGAGCAGAGGGGGTTGATACTGAGCACTCCAGGAAAAGCAGGCAGCTCTTCCTCCCTTACAAAATGAAAGGAGTGACAATTAATGGATCCAAAAAGGCCATCTGCAAAAAAAAAAAATCTCACTGAAGAAATGTCACATGAAAAAAACCCAACATGAGAAAAGCTTCAGTGCTGTTACAGCATCACTTCATGTCCAGTGCTTCCTTACAGTTTCTGGCTCATGGCTGTGCCACCCCTCAGCTAAACCCCGCTGCCAGCATGAGCTGGGCTCTACATTTTCTATTCCAATCGCAGGAGAAACCCCACAGAGTCATCTCCAGCCCTGCCACAGCTTGGTCCCTATCACCTCGTCAGCAGCAAATCCCGACCTGCAGATGTGCCCCAGTGCTTCTTCTTCTCCCTGGTAGCATTCATCCATGCTTTGCTGTTGTGTTTAAGGCATGGACAAGGAGAGCTAATTTTACGATAGAACAAAAGGAAATGGCTTTCTGGAACCTGGTTTTAACAAATGAGCAAAAAAAAATCACGTTCAATCATCATGAATGCCCTGTGATGCAAGCTCAAGAGCTCTACATCTTGCAGACAAAATTTGCTTTGAATCGCTCCTGCTGGTGTTTGCAGCCCAAGGATAATGTGATGCTCTTTCCACATCTCGCTAGCTCCATGCCCAAGCACATATGGTCTGGCTAAATAAGAAGCCTTGGAAAGGCTGTCAACAAGACTAGGGGAAGGTGTGCATCTGTGCAGAAACATATGCGTGCCCCGGCACCGCACGCTGAGCCACGCAGAGACTGTCACGCCCAGAGCCCCACTGCTACCTGCCCAGAGGTGTGGCAGCAGCACGGTGCAGGAACATGGATTCTGCTGCCAGCTGCTTCCACACCCCTTCCCTCACTGCCATCTTGCAGCAGAGCAGTCTGCCTCTAAGGTTCCTCTTGCTATGGTATGTAAAGAGGATGCTCCCGCTAACACCACCAGTGCGGGCTTTCACAGCATAGCTGCTGTTGCCTTGATTGTGTACCTGCTGACATGACTGCCTGAAAGCTTTATGTGCGTCTATGAAAATTTCCCCCGGTACTAAAAGCAATGGAATAATCTACTATTGCAACCCGCATCCCTTAGAGAATTCTGCAGTTAAAAAAAAAAAAGAAAAGAAAAGAAAAAAAAGACTGGTTGAATTTGATTAAACCTTTGGAACCTCTCCAATATTTCCAGTTATTCCATCTGTAGAAACACTCTACTGGCACTTGGCACATTTATAGCATTAACTGCCTTCTAAATCAGCAGCAGTTCTGCCTAACAATTTGGCATTTGCACATTGCCTTGTAAATTACCCACCTTACATCTTTGGGTACAGGGACGGTCCCCTCCAAAAAGCCTATTACTGCTTTATAGAAATTCTTGAGGAAGAAAATATCTTCTTATGGGCTTGTTTTCTGACAAAATAAAGGGGGGGGGTGGCATTCAGTGGGTACGGTATTAACACTGTGGCTCATAGTGTTACTATGGCAGTAAAATGAAACCCAGTGCAACCAGCTGGTTGCTACACTGCTATTAGATCCTCTTTTCTGTTTTTGACCTTTCTAGAACACTCCAAAATGCATTAATCTATTCAAAATCCATTTAGGATCTAAAGCACGATGCAAGGTGAAGGTGTTTGAGAAGCAGTCTTTCCATTGGGCAGCGCTTACAAAACAATTACAATTCCACAGGCAAGGATTTGCTTGCTTTTGTGAGCTACTACAACGGAAACTGGAACCAGGTTAGGAACAACAGCAGATCCAAATCAAGCCACAAAGCAGCAGGAAACCACTCAGCAGTATCGGCAGCGATTTGTGCATTTCTTGCTTGAAAACAAGAGCAGGGAAGGTCGGCGTTGTTACCTCCCCAGCTCCAAGCACTTCTCCTCTTTTGTCTACCCAAAACGTCAGAGGCAAAAAATCCCCCTTCCCAAACAGCTCTCAGCCCCAAGCTCTTCTGAAAACCCCTTCTCCTTATCTTTAGCCACACCAGACCCATTCTTACGCCTCCCTGTCAACACAGTGTAGCAGAGACTCCAAAGGAAGGGCCCAGCTCCTGCAGAACAGTCTTTCCCTGGCCCACTCCCTGGGCTGTGCTTGGCTGCCTCCTGCCTAGTGTTGGCTTGGCCAACATGCTGCTTCTTTGTCATGGAGGGGAGACGGACAAGGCACTGCAGTAACTCTCCTCTTGCCTTCTGCTTCTGAAATATGCCTTACTGATTTTTACATGTAGTATGACCCTGTAGCTTTGGAAGCCCATGGTCACCTGAGGACTTTGATATGGTCCCTGTGCCGTGCATCATGACTGCCTGGAATCTGATGCAGTGCTCAGACACTGTTCAGATCTCTGTGCTTAAGAAGTGCTGGCAGCTATTGTTGGGGCTAAAAAGGAATTTCTTGCTTCCTACTTTGCAGGTTCAGCTCCAACATGCGGAGCTGTACCGCTCTGATCCCATCCGCCACAAGAAGCAGTGACTCAAACTGCCTTACTCATTGCTGCTCTTGAAATTAGCAACTTAGTTAATGCTCCCCATGCTAACATTAAAAAAAATTGCATTTTTCTGTTCTTCCGTATTCTACCCTCTTCCCTCGCTTGGCGTGTTTCCTATTGTAACTCCAGGAAGGACTGATTTCCCTTCGCTGCACTTAACTTCTCACCTAACTGCAAGCAGCCACCTGCAGCACCAAGGACCCACCACCTCCTTCACCCATTGTCAGAGACCCCCCCACATAATGGGGTCCTACTGCACATCTCACCCTGCGTTGGCCAGACCCCGTGCCATATGCCCTGCTGGCACTGGGTGTCCCAGGAACACCAAGGGACATGCAGGTCCCCAAGCTTGGCCACGCGACCTGGTGTGCCCCTTGTGCCTGCTCCCAGGGGTGCTGCCCAGGTCAGAGGGCTCCCACAGCACCACCAGCCATGCCCCTGACACAGCAACAAGGAGAATCTGGGTCTTGAGGCAAGGAGATGGCCTGAGCTCAGCACTTCCACCAACAGGGCTGTTTGCCAAAAAAGGGACAACCCTGCAGCCCCGCTGCACTTGATGAAAATGTCTGCTCCCTCACAAAAAAAGGTTAAAAAAAAAAAAAAAGCTCTCCCTGCAGCCAGCAGCCAGCGATGCATACTAGATGACTGCCTTCTCAACATGAGAGCGAAAGGGCAAATGAATCACATTACACTCCATGAATAAAAGCAGTCTTAATGCAACAGCTACTTAATGACTTTGTTTTCAACGTGCCAGGCAGCACAGCCTCATTTGCATGGGTGCCGAACGCCTCGAGTCCCACTGCAGGTATGGGAACCACCGGCCCCGCACCTCAGGGTTTGCCCCCGAGCCCCCTTCTTGCTCAGGGACCCCCCAGGAGAGTTTCCTGAGTTAAAAGCTGGCAGTCCCACAGACACGGTTTAGTGGGCATGGTGATGGAGTGATGGTTGGACTAGATGATCTAAGTGCCCTTTTCCAAGCTTAATGATTCTGGCTGCCCTCCTGCAGCTCAGCCAGCACGCAGGGTGAGGGCAGCAGGGACTGGCACCATGCTGTGGGACCAAGTGCCGGCTTTCCGCCAGCAGGAACATTGCACCCTCCCCTGGAGGAGAGAAGGACCTGCAGAATGCTCTGATGTCTGCTGGTGAAATACGTCAGAGGACAACCCCTCCAAAGCAATACCAGTCCTCTGGCAAACAAAAAGAAGTCCAACGTAAACGATGCATTGCCAAAACCTCTTCTTTCACTGTAAAGTATTGCTTAATTTCATCCCTTAGGCATCTATTATCTCACAATCCATACTATTTTTCCAGCTATTACTGCTTAATTTTCCCCATCCAAAAAGTATGTACAGACACAAGCCAATTTCCCTCACGGCACAATTGTTTAGGAGAAACAAGCAGCTGTTTCACCAGGGTCCTAATGACCAGGCCATGAAACGATGCTCCCCAGTCCCTCGCTGCTCCCCTGCAGGAGGGGGTAGAGAATCTGAAATCTCTCAAGGTAGAGAATCTGAAACTCTCTTATGATGGGGAATCAGCAGTGCTACTGCTGGTGAGATGCACCCAGAACAGACCCAGGGAAAATTTGAGCTTTCCAAACGTCAGCACAGGACAGACAAATAACGGCACATAAACTCAGGAACTCGGGTCAAAAATGATTGAAACAGTCACAGAATATGCCTTAAGTCAGTTGCAAAATATTGCAAAGGCAAAAAGTAAGCCAGCCAGAGTTCCTAGTGAAAGCACAGGTGTGCAGTAAGAGAGAGAGCTGGGTGTTGACTCAGGACTGTGTTCCTGCAGGTATTTTTCACTCAGAAATAATGCAGTCTGTAAGTCCAGTTTGGGTTAAACATTTGCTTAAACATTGCTGACACTTCTCCTCTTCGTATGAGGCTATTTACAGCAGCCTTGGCATGCTCAGTGCTTGTGGGGCTCATGCTGCACTTCCCATCAGCAAAGCGCCCACACCTCCAAGGCCTCCCAGACAGCGGGCAGATGTGGGACAAAGGAAGGGCAAGGGAAAGCATTTCCTAGGGACCAGCGAGCTCTGAAACTGGTCTGGCACCCCTGGCCAGGCACCCAGCTGTGTAGATGACCACCGCCCATTGGGATCCTGCTGCAGCCCCTGGGGCTCTGCCCGATGTGGTTCTTCTGCTCTGCCTTCACTGAATACTTCATTCGTACTTCCTACCACGGCAAAAGGCATCACTGCTGTTTTCCGCTCTGTCGCTATCCTGCCTTTAGATGCTCAATTAAAAAAGCTTAAAAAGCAGCTGCAAGCACCAGCAAGCATCAGTGCTTGCAGGCGCTCCTGTCTTGTCCAGGGGGTGTTACTGCAGCAAATAGAAATTGCAAGCAGAGGCTGCACGGCCATGAGTCAGGAAGGCAGAAAGGCGTGAAAGCAAAATGAATGGAAAGGCAACAAACCCGCAATATTTCAGCACTGGCCCCTAGCTCCTGGCCGGCCTCCATCTATTCTATCAGCACCACCAGTGCCAGGGAGCTACTGGGGCTGTAGTTACTGCATGCCAGGGGCAGCTCCAGGCACTGCTGGGGCCACCATGAGTGACAGCAAGGGTGAGGGAAACCCACCTTCCTTGAGATCTCTGTGCACCTGAGGAAGTGGCTGACTCCCCTCGGCATCACGGGGTGCTCAGCAGCCAGTGGGGAAAGGGCTTTTTAAAGAGATGTAAAAAGAGGATTTGGTATTGAAACACACGCCACAGATGGTGTAGCAGACGAGGATTAATTCATGAATCATATTTCTTAAGTGATACAATCTCTCTTTTCACTTCCATGCTTTCCCTTTTTGACTCAGAAGCGGGGATCTGAGATGCCCTGCCCAGATATGAATTTTGCATGAACAAACATTGCAGGGGAAAAAAACAAAACAAAACAAAAAAACCCAGCAATAAAACAGAAAACCCAGATGTGTAAAGCAAAGTTTTCAGATCCAAGCAAATGCGTGTCCTGTCTGTCTAGGGAAGATGGTGCGTGGAAACGCAATATGTGCAGGGTACACACCGAGTGCGCTGCTGGCACCGCATGGAGCAAAGGGCATCAGCCACATTGCATGGTGCAGGCGCCCACCATCCCCAGCTCACTCAGCTCTGCCCGCTTTCTCACCTGCAAAAGGTGTTGCTACCCCTGGCTTTCACCACCAATTCAGCATTTTCAGTCAGTTTGACAGAGCAGCTCCGTATATGCTTAACAGCTTTGTTACGCTGCCTCACACTTACTGGTACAGCTTTACCCTGAACACAAAGCTTTAAGTTGGAATAAGGGTGAAAAATTACTTACCCTTAAATTACTTCAACCTTTCTCTGCTTTGTGTGTGATGTGGGCTTCTCTTTTGGTTACTATTTCCAGATTTGGTCTTTGGGTAGGTGAATGGAGGAGGAGAATGAAAGGAGTTGTATTTGATGACGATGGAGACTGCAAAATAAAGAGAAGCACTTTAGTGCAGAACAGGCCTCTCCGTACATATGCATCAGATTAAATTAAATTAAATTAGTGACACCTACATAAATGCTTCCTGCTGTTTTTACGTACACGTGCAAACATCACAACCACCAAAAAGCAGCACCTCCCAAACCACACGGACTGCGCTCGGTCGTGGAAAGAACCGGGCTGGGGCTTCCGGACTGGGACGCAAAACCACGTGCTAACACTGCAGGAGTACCAACATAACACCCAGCAGTGCTCTCCGTAAGCAGTGCGGCATTCAGCCCCTGCCCACTGGCCTCGGCCAAACCCTAAGTGTGCTAACAAAGGCAGGAAGCTTTTCCGTTCTGTTTAGTAGAGCGGGGAAGGGAAAGCACAAATGAATAGAGCTGCTCGAGGCATGGAGGACAGCGCAGAAACGAGAAGCTGGGTCTGCTAACCCAGCGCCTCCACATTGCCATGCTGCAATAGAACACTGCTGGGAGTGCCCAGCAATGCACGTGTTAACATTTCTTTTAGTGCTACAAATCATATTTATAAATACGTGAGGAAATAATAACCTGGAGGTGCACCCAGACCTGCTATCCCCAGCCCTCCTTCCGAAGCACCTGGTGAGAGGTATGACTGGAAACGCAGCTAACGCAAATTACTCGTGGGCAGTAGAAACCCAAAATGACCATTTCCCATGTGCGTTTAACTTGTGTCGCAAGTATGTGAGTAACATTGGGAAGCAGAGGAACCTGGCGCTAGAGGAAACAAAGCATGCGGGATCTCTGCAGTGGGATTCCACCAAACACACAGCTTGTGTAGGAATAACTCCCCTGGTTCAGGCCGGCAGGTGGGCCCAGTGAGGGCACCCCAGAGACTGGGGCTGAGCGGGCAGCAGCTGCCGGGGCCGCTCTGTGCAGCCAGGAGCGCACATAGAGGGAAACCCGCAGGCAGGAGGATGCTCAGCCAGAGACCAGGGATTCACACAGGGAACAGCAATCAGAGGCAGACATCGGCGTGCAAGACCACGTCTGTGTACAGCGCCCTGTTTGACTCCAAACCCAAGGGTAGGGAGAACGCAGAGGGTGTTTGATCTCCGTATGCACTGCTGCTTAGTGAGACAACTGCATGACCTCAGGTGGCCTTGGCTGCCTTGGACAAAATACAATGGGTGGAGGCAAGCAGGGAGAAGAAATAGTTTCTCCTTTTTCATCACTGGAAGAGTTTCTGTATGGCCAGCCTTTTACAGGCTGTTATTTCAGATTGATCTTTAGGGTTTGTGATGGGAAAAAGGAAGATGGAGGAGGATTTTGGCAGGCTGGAGCAGGCTCAAAGCCGCAGGCACACTGCAATGTCCCCTGGCAAACTTCAGCTGCTTGCCCAGGCAGGTAAGAGCACAGCAGCATGCACCATCCCCACTGTCACTGCAGGTCTGTCCTGCCCAGAATGAGAGGCAACACGGAGAGATCTGGATTTGGGATTTGGGTATAAATTATAGAGCAACATAAGAGAACTGAAGAGGCAGCTCTGCTCTTTCCTGCATCATCTCTTTCACATTTCTAAGCCCATTCCGTCTCTTCCCACTTAGCAGCTTCATTTTGGCTCCTCGCTGCACCAAATTGTTCCACGTTCACAAAGCAATGAAACCGAATAAATAATCACAAACTCGCATGCAAGAACTCTGAGAGCTGCGAGGGAAAGAAGAGAGGGTATCAGCAGATAGAGACAACTCGGAGGCAACCTGAGGTTTGGTATTCTGTGTCAGCCTGACACACAGGGGAAATAACCCTTTAATCCAGTGCAGTGTATTTCATTTACTGTAGTGTTATCCAGTTCGAAGATGTTATGAAAGGAATCCCCAGAGAGACTTAAGACTTCAAAACCAGCCTGAGTTTGAACTTAATTCCACCGTTGCAAAGGCTGCAGCCGGGGAAGATGACCTTTTCTGTACCTTGCATGCCAGGAGCCATTCTGCCTCATAATGTCACACCAAATTAGAATATTCTCTTTTTGTTTTATGCGGGATTTTGTTTTGTCTTTTCTTTTTAATTAAAAGCATCTGTCACTATTAATGAAACTGCAAAAAAAAAAAAGAGAGAGAGAGAGAGAATCAATAACCCAAGCAGACGGCAGGTGGTGGGGCTGGGAGGTGGTAGGGCCGGGAGGTTGTGGGGTGGTGCTGGAGGCCCTCCTGCCTGAGGAAGGACAAAGACACACAGAAGTGTGGGTCTCCATGCTGCTGAGCTCTTACCGGCCTCACCTGCAGAGAAAGCTGAGATGCATTTTCAAGATGACCGTAACTCTGGGACGGCAGAACAGAACATGAGGAGGCATTGTGCCCTGGTCTCCCCTGCAGCCCCTTGGTGTCAGGGCCCTGCAGCAGTGCTGAGCCTTCCCTATGCACCGGGAACATGCCTAAAGCTGTTCTGCATCCACCACATCCATGGGCCTTCCTACTGTGAGGTGAAAGGCCAGCGTGCACTCACTGCGGCTTAGCATTCAGATTTAGTGTGTAATTAAATGTAAATGTGTGTTTTTCAAAATCTGCTCTCACGCAGAACAGTAAATTAATTACAAAAAGTCTTCATAATGTGAAATTATTTAGCCTGCTATATGCAGTACAAATAGCTTTATTATATCATTAATAATTAGAAGTGTTCAGTCAGCACAGTTGAAAAAAATGTAAACGAAATATGTCAAGGATACGTTGCTTTCTATTCTTCCTGGTTTCTAATGCCTTATTTCATGGTAGATAAGTGAAAAATCTCTTTACCTGACTTAGTGAGAAGCTCATTTACTCATGCAAATTCAAAACCGAGTGTCATAATACAATGAAATTATAAAAACATATCAAGAAGAAGTTAGCGAGTCACTAAATTTAGCTCCTAGTGGAGCTCAGCTTGCCTTGCACTGCAGGTTAGGGACCTGCTACCACACACCGCACACATACACGTAGTGCTCCAGAGCCCTGTGCAAGTGCAGGGATGGCACTGGGCAGCTGTGCTGCCTTCCCCTGCCATGTGGCACTCCACGCTTCACCCCAGGACTGGAATACACTGAGCAAAACGCATTATGAAGCAGCACAGCACTGCCCATGAGCAGCCTGCAGCCCAGGCAGGACCACCAGCTGTGCTGCATTACCTGCAGGCAGAGCAGGGACACCGCAGCCCCAGGCCAGGAGCCATCTCTGGGACCCGGAGGAGCATGGTGGGGGGCTGAGGGCTGGGACCCCACCACTGCCCCCACAGCGTGATGGGAGTGGAGATCCCCATGCTCCTGAGCCAGCAGAGAGACATGAAAATAAGACGCTGTAACGAGAAGCAGGACAAGAACGAATGGAAAAACATCAAGTTCCATTAAGGGCTGCGTTAAAGGTTTGCAACAGTCTCCAGACAAGCCTGCTGATATTCCTGAACCTTTATTGATCTACAGGTCAAACCAGAAACAAAACTATCTATTTCAGAAAACAGTGCTTGGAGCTTTTCTTGCATCTGCACCACGAAGGCGTCCTTCCCTTCCCTGCTCTGCCACAGTGGCCCTTCCCTGCACCTCGCTGTCACCGCCCGGTCCTCCTCCCGCAAAGCACAGCCCCATAGGAGGAGGCAGGGAGACGTCCTGCATGAGGGCTGCAATTGAGGTGGTGTATTCTGCGCCCACGCGGGGCGCGTGACACGGTGCTCGCTGCATTTTGCTCTCTTAGATTGCCACAGTTGTCAATTTTATTTTTATCCTGAGTTAGATATGAATCAGGAATTGCAAAAGACAAAACAACACACTGCAATCATCCAGCGTGCCAATTAAGCTAAAAGATACCCGGGAAATCAAAATTAAATGCCATATCTATGAAAAGAAACAGACAGCTTCCTCGGAAACAAAAAAAACATATTACAGGAGCGCATTTGTGGCAGCCCAAAAATGGATCTGAAGCAGTTCTGCAACTTACTGTCATCCCTCACATCTGCATACTGTAGATCTTCATCAAATTGTGTATGTTTTTGCACATTTATCATCAAGATTTATTGAAGTTGATTCCATAAATTTCATTTAGTTGTTCAGTGCTGCTATTTGTTTCCAAGGCAACAAACGCACTTTGCCCAAGCCGTGCAGTACATCATGGCTGTTCGGGATTTGGGGGTCCCTGCCCCTCGCGGCACCCACCATCATCAGGGATGGGTCTGGATCCACACGCCACTCCCAAGCAAAGGCAGCACCCACCCAACAAAAGCAATGGGCTCTGCCAGCCAGGAGGTGGTTTGCTTGGCACGTGCAGCCCCCCCCGAGGAATAAGGCAGAGTTGGCTCAGTGCTGTTCCCAGTGTGCTGGGGAACGGGAAACAACCTCATACTGTCCCCTGCAGCTGCACAGTGACAAGGAACAGGCTTACTGCTGGCCTGGGATGCAATGAGCAACCTATTTCAGCTGTATGAACCTACTGCTCTTATTATTATTCTTGGGCATGCAAGTGTTTTGCTCCATGCATGGCATCCCTCGCACAGCCAGAGGTGTCACCGTGGCTACAACAGCCACCAGGTCCGGGGGGCCCAGGCTGGTAGGCTCATTGCTTCGCTCATGGCCACAGATTCTGCTGTTTGCAAAGGAGCATGGAAAGCAGCCTGTCCCAGCATTAGCTTACAGCACCAGTGAAAGGCAGTGATGATGTCACAGTGCACAGAATTGGAGGTGCATGGCTCTGCACTTGTCAGTCGGAGTATACTGCATATAACAGAAGAGTCCTCTATCCAGCAGCAGGCAGAAGGTATAACCAGCCATAGGTAACACCTGTGTATTATAATAGCTGCTGTTTATACCAGGCTTCGCAAGCACTGCTTCTCACAGATCTCCCAGCAAGGCCACAGGGACAAGAGCAGGGTCCACTGGGCAGCAGCACACAGCGCTGGGGTGCAGCGTGTTCTCCCCAGCAGGAGCCAGGGAGCTATGCTCACTGCGTGCTGCTCACTCCCTCCTCACAATAAACACTGTCTGTACTCTGAAGCACTGCTCAGGAGCTGCCAGCCAGGCAAAGCCATGTGAGTGACCTAGCATAGGGGTAACTCACTGCCCCTCACACTCTCCTGCTCGTGGGTTCCATTCCTATGAACCAGCAGAGGATTAAAATGCTCAGAAAAAGAAATCTCCTCTATGGCTATTTACTGGGGTGGCTGTGGCAAGGGCAGGCTGCTACTTATGTAGAGGCAGTCCCAGCCCTGCCTGCAGCCCAGCTCCATCACACTCAGCACTTGCCCTGCCCCAGAACGCTCAGCAGGAGGAAGACTTCTGCTTCTCTCCCAGACGAAAGTGTCCTGGCGTCCATCTGGACCTTGGTCACAGCCAGCTGGGTGGCCAAGCAGTGAGGTCACCTCCAACACAATGCCATGTGGGTTCCGGCCCCACTGCCTCTCTGGGGGCTGCAGGACAAGGCCCAGCAGTGAGCTGTTGCCTGTAGCATGCAGGTGGCAGCTCCCAGCCTTGCCAGCCTTGCTCCCCTCAGCTCCGTGCCAGGCCCAGCTCCGCACAGCGCGGGGTCACTTGGTGGTCTCAGAGCTTGTGCTCTCTCCTGCACCCACCCATGTTTGTGGGAGAATGAAGGAGCTAATTCAGGTCGTTGGTGAGATAAAAGGAAAAGCCTTAATTAAAACCAGTTTTAAAACGCATCAAGATTTTTTTTTCATCTTGTTCAGATTAGCAGCCATCCTAAGAGCATGCTGTGAATTGAAATGCACTGCTTCTCCTCAGACATTGTGGGCTTTGCACACAAAGCCTTTATGACATGAAACCCAGGCCAACCTAATAAAATACACGTGGGAGGAGAGTACACCTCACAGTAAGCACAATGATTCAGGCTTCCTCTAAAACACAAGTAGTGCCCCTACTTTGTCCAAACTTCGTCTGCTCTAACCCAGCTCTGAGCAAGCCCTCCTGGAACTGAGCCACCACTACTGCGGGGCACAGGCAGCAGTTTTCCTCACACAAGAAAGACAACAGTGAGGTCTGGCGAGAAAGCCATTGCACCAACGTTCTGTGGGGCAGAAGACACCAAAAGGAGCAACTTTACTGATAGGTCCCTCGCTGGGCTCCAGGCCCTTGTCCCATCTCAATGCAGGAGGGCTGGGAAAAGCGCGTGTTTCCACGGTGGGCTGATTTTTAAAGAAAATGAATTCCCAAACGAGAGTCACTGAAGCACTCTGCGCGTTTGTAGCACTCACATGAATCTCAACAGAGACAAAATAATGAGAGATCAACAGTGCATGATAAATGCAATTTATCATCCCGGTCCCACAACCCATTGCTCAGCTCTCCCAAACCCCATGCGCCCACCGCCACCTTCTGCAGCGAGGTTTTGGGATGACAGCCAAGGAGCTGTGCCCATGGCCTCACACCAGCACGTCCTGCTGTGAACAGCAAGTACAAAGAGGAGGAGTCTCCTTACCATAATCCCAACTACAAAAATCACATCGCTCTTGCAAAAACCATTCCTGCTTGGTTTGTCCAGCAGCTCCTGTCCTTGCTGTCTGCATATCACCTGTACCAGCAGTCTGATATCGAGCTTTCTTTAAGAAAAAGAAGAACCAAATCAATTTCTTGGGAGGATAAACTTGCAGCTAAAGGGAAAAACTACAATTACACTTTCCAGCCATGAAAAGTAAATCAGATGGTACTGAAATCCCAGCAGAAAACACAGATTAATTAAAGTCTGCACTTTCTAAATCTGTTATTCAACTAAACACAGCTGTTAAAAAAATGATGCCTTTGCTGTAATTTTCACATACATTCAAACCACTGAAATCCAGTGAAAAACACTATTAAGTGCATTTGGTTAGCCGTTGAAGTTGTGTGGGCAAAGAAATTGCACGTGTATGTGGCAAGGACCCACTGATGGATTGGTCTGCTCCATGCCAGACTTCTTTTGCACATGCCCCATACAGGAACACAGGAATCGGAGATGGAGACAATGACTGACCCTAATGGGCTCCACGTGGCCAGTTCAGATCCTGTTTCCCATTGCAGATTTCCAGCAGTGGGGTAGGCTGAAGGACGGTGACCACCTGAAACACTGTGGCCACTGCAGCAGGCCCACACCAGCAGCCAAAAAGGCCCACAGCTGTTGCCCTAGGAAGCTGCTGTGACACCCCATGCAGTTCTGAGCACTTTGGCCACGTGCCTGCTGCAGCCTGTGGTGCAGGCAGGACACAGCTGACGCTGACATGCTGTCGTGTGCGAAGAAACACGACAAGCCTGAAACAAAAGCTTCCCTTCTCTGTTTTCCGCCTCTCCAAGTCAACATCAATGATCAAAGTGGAGAGCTCCTTGCTCTGTCACAGGGAGAAGTGAAATTGCCCTGATTTGAATGCAACCTAAAATGCACTCTGCAATTCAACTCAATCATTATGAACTTACTTCACAGCCCCGGCACAGCTGTTCCTCCCCTCTGGAAGAGAAAATAATACTTGAACCTTGCTTCCTTTTAAAGAGGGAGAAGGCCTGGGAGAGCCCTCATTTCCTCTCCATGTTTCTGAAATCATTGTAGCTTAAAATACCATTAGCTTGCTCTAATACAGTAAAATATTAATATTGGCAATAATTCCTCGCCTATATCAGTCTGTAAAGCCTCTCCTCATTTGGACGTGTGGTGGCTGCAGCAAATGGCATCTGATGGTGAGCGCTGAGCACAGCTGAATGCAGCACTGTGCTGCATGGGACACCACCAGCACAGGGATCCACACCAGGACATCCTGTTGGAAGCAGAGGATGCAGACCCATCACCTTCCCACAGAGAAGGGCTGCCAGGCTCATGCCAGCTGCAGGGCTGTGGCCATGGAATCACAAGTATTTCTGTGATATTTCTAACACAGAGGCAATGGCAGACACGTGGCCATCACCCAGTGCCCAAGGACACCCAGCAGGCACCAACTGGCAGCACCTGGGACAGCGGTTTCAACTCAAAGGGGCAGGAGTGCCGACCAGCGTTTAGCCAGCAAGATGAAAATCTCTGCTTTTTCAGGTCAAAAAAGAAAAAAAAGAAAAAAGAAAAAAAAAAAAAAAAAAAAAAAAAAAAAAAAAAAAAAGGAGACAAGCAAAGCTTGTTGGGAAAAAAGCCCTGCAAATCGTCCAAGAATCAAGGAACCCCTCAACCTGTACATGGCAGTGGGCAGTCAGCTATGTGTCACGCATCTGCACAAACCAGAGCAACTGCTCTGAAACATCATGGGATGACACCAAGCACCTCTCACCAGGCTTTATTGTAGCTGGCTTCTGAATATGACATCTCACCTCACCTGCCGCTATTGCTGCTCCACCTCATCCACTTACTGCCTGCCTGCCTACCACAAGTTCCTGAAACATGAGAAGCTACAAGAAAAAACAATTAAACCCAGGCACACACCAGTAAAAAAAGAACTATTATTTTTGCCAGGAATGAGCAAGATGCACTGGTAGCAAAGTACTTCCTATAATCTTCTATTACAGGGTGAAGGTTTTAATAAAAAGAAATAAAAAGAGCTCACATTTTGATCTTTTCCCAGAGCTAGACATGGTTTAATTAGTTTGATCTCATTATGTAATCTGGAGAGGAAGAAAGAACGCCATTAAAGCAATATCCCACTGGCAAATGAGACAACCTTGACACCAACCAAGATGTTTTCCTGGAGAAGCTTCTCCTGCCTGTGATGCAGGTCCCACGCCTCTCCCAGTCCCAAGGCCTCCCCGAACCCTCTCATGCTCCGCTCCCTCCCAGCTGGCACTCCAACCAGCAGCATTCTCAGTGAGATGGGTGTCATTGACTTGGCTGTATTCAGCTCCAGATCATTCAGCGTATTCCTCGGAAAAGATCAACTGGAACTAAACACTGCCATAATATACCCCATCTGTTAAAGTAGATACTTCTGTAATAACACATTTAGAATTCAATAAGAAAAGAGAGAATTACAAACAAGGTGTCCATAATGAGCCTCAATATAATTATTAAACCAGATAAAGTAGGCCTGGTTTTCAATACAAGAAAGTTATTTGTACCTTAATGATAATGAAATGTAAAAAGCATCTGTAATTTCCGCTGAAATGTATTGCAGAAAGTCAACTTAGTGCACGTCACTTTGTTAAGACTATTCTTATTATTGTGCTTGCAATGACAGCAAAATGCTTCTTAGTTCCAACTCCTGGGATGTATAAAAATATGATTAGAGCGCTATAACAATACAACAATGGATTAATTTGCCCAACCACTGCATTTCGGATCTGACAGAATTTTATGATTTATTTTACCAACTGAAAGGTGGTTATTTTGGGATCCTGGCTCATAACAAAGCAGAACAGTGCAGCGTTCTGAGATCATCTTTCTGCTCCAGCACCGCTGCAAGGTGAGAGCAACACTGAGCACCCGGCCCTCCATGCCAGTGCCATGGCATGCCACAGCCGGGACACGGCCTGGGCTGCCTGCTGCCTGCTCACAGGGCACACACGGCAGCAGTTCGTTGCCTAATGAAGCCACACCCAGAGTAAATGGAGCTGATTTGGGGCATGCCGAACGACATTACCTAGGTGAGGAAAGGAGAGTATAAAGAACTAATCAGTACCACTAACAATGTAGACCAAAAGGTGTTGAGAAATCTGGCATGAAGGGCAAGCGATATAAAGGAAAATAATTAATAACTTATCTGCTGAATGTCAATGGGATCCAGCCTCTACAACTGCAAGATTAGCACAGAATAATCAGAGATTATTAGCAAATTCATGTGCTCACTCTTCAGTTAAATTGATGCAGTTTAAAAGCAGGTAGAAGTTGCCATTTTGGCCTAAAATGGGGACCAGAACGGAGTTTTCTAACACAAAAAAAGCCCCTAGGACCTCAATCACAGCGCTATTGAAAAGGAAGCAAGCGTATGTTGTGGGGAGGAGGGGGAGGAACAGCCCAGCGCACAGAAATCCCGACGAAGCCGGCACCGCCCACAGCAGTGCGTGCTGCGAGCAGGATGGGAGCAGGGCTTGCTCTCCTGCATTTCCTTCGCTACTTCCTTCCAGGTGCCCCTGCCCTGCCCCAGGCTCCTCTCCCATTCATTCCCGAGTGGAAGAGCTCCTTTATTTGCACTCCAGCAGATGTGCCATGCTCCCACCTTTTTGGCAGCCCTTGCCACAGCATGAGCGTTACACTGCAGTCGTGCAAGCATGGTAAGCCTGCATTAAATCTGTGCTGCCACACACAGAGGAACAAATACTTCCTTCACCACATAAGAACAGTTGGCAGGTCCTGGTCTAATGCTGTGCTATAGGAAAAGTGTTCCAGCAGGGCTTCGGAGACCAGCCATGCTTTTTGGGAACACCACCCAGAACCACTTGTCCAAAGCCGACCCTGCACGTGCTGCACGTCCCCATCTGATGGCACTGCTGGGGCTAAGGAGGAGCAACCAGAGCAAAACATCCCTGCTAATCACAGTGACAAGGCACAGAAAGGCAAAAGGATCCTTCCCTGCCCATGCCTGCTGCCTCCAGCCAACGCACCACGCTGCAGCCCGGGGGCACACCACACTGACACTGCAAGGACTGAAAGCAACATACGCCTTCTGCAGACTTATGCCATCACAAGCAAATAAAACTACTACTTCATTTCAGGATCATTGTTTCACTAATATCCTCAGCTTTTAAGCATTGAGACTTATTATGCAGCAAATTGCCCAAATCTTGCAGCAGACATTCTTTCTCCTAAAGGAGATTTTTAAGGAGTAAGAAGATTATTCTCTCCTGATATTCCCACACAATTCTATTTATTTTGCAATTAACTTTTATGCTTATCATTAGGTTTTAGAAAAGTGGACTTGGCCAAATATAAGCACCAGATGCCCTTTTCACTTGAAAGCTGAAATAAACAGTCCAGAATATTCCAGGTAGAGGGGAAAAACAATGGGGTCAGGTTCAGCAGCTGTCAAGACTTGGTTGTTGCAAATCAGTAAAGTTTTCTGAAGTATCTCAAGCTGCAAGTTGTACAAAAATACCTGACAACAAACAAACAAAGAAAAAACTGTAGCATGATCAAGTTCCAGATTTTGTTTCCTGGAGAGTTTGGGGCAGGGTAGCTGTTTCTGGGAAAGGCTTCCAAGCAAGATGTGCAATTTGCATCTCAAAGTGGGCACTAGGCAAGAAGGATGGGCCTAAAATCACCTGATCTTTGGACATACTCTGCATCTCAGATCCATTTCTGATATTTCAGAGGGGTTTTGGCCATCCCCACCCTGCAGATATACAAGCTAGATAGAGGGATGCCATGCATTTCAGAAAGGAAGAGGAGAATAGAGGAGAAGTGCATGCATGCATGTGCATACAATATCTTCTTAAAACTCATCCTACCGCACTTCCCACATGAAATCATATGAGCTTCCATTCATTACTAGCAGAGTTCTTGCTGGATTTGGATGATTGCCCAATTGCTACTGGTGCCAGAAACCCAAAACATCAGAGGGGTGATTCATCTCGTGCCGTGACAGCTCTGGAACTGGGCTAAGGGGAGGGGAAAAACAACATGCAAAACCCCCAAGTACAGTGATTGAGCCCTCTGTGTGCTTCCCAACTGCCTCAGCAGTGAGGAAGCCAAGAGGAAGGCAGCACACAGCCCCCACTGCACCCCTGCACTGCCTGCCTTACCAGAGGGAGCTTCTTGCAGCAGCAGCAAATACAGCTTCACCTGTGTTTTTTTTGTGTGCCCCACAGCAGCTAATCACCGTAACAGAGCAAACCTGGATGTCCGTGCTGTCCCAAGGTCTTCCACATAGCTGCTGTTTAAGTCTTGTTTATACGGTGCTCTCTCATCCAAAGAGTTAGCAACAAGAGAACAAGAGGGGCTTTGTACCTCCATGCTCTGCTATGTTAAAAATTGATTTAGCATAATGGTTTCAAAGAGATTAAAATCCAATTTTGTAAATCAAAGCAAGAACTGTACTGAGTCACTTCTACAGAGGCAGAGAAGAACCTGCTGAATTCTAAAAACGACAGTCACAGCCCTGATCCTCTATTAACGCGGGGAAAGTAATTAACCAATCTAAGCCGCAGTTTAATAAGCTGTATTTTACTGTACGCATCTGCTCTTTATCCTCACACCAATAACAAGATGTGATTTTTATCTGAGGTGTACAAGACAGTCTGGAGAGGGAGAAAAACAGCACCCAGGTCAGCCACGGCTGCACTGGTAGTGTCATTCTGAGGCCAACAGGAGCTGCTTGCTCCTCAGAACATGTGCTAGCATTTGGGATGAAGGTTTGAATTCTTCTGGTTCTATAAATTGCTTTAGCATCAAACTTCATTAAAAAAACAACAACAACAACAAACAAATGGGTAAAACAGGACAAAATGAGATAAAATAAATGGGCTGTGCAGATGTCCTAAGAAGAATTCCAACATAGGAACTACCTCCTTCAAGGAAAACTCATTTCCTTTAATACACTGGATGTGCAGATCTAGCTGTGGAGAAAAAATCCACATATTCAGAATCATTTATAGCATGTATCTTTGATGGTTATGGCATCTTTTGAAGAGAAATGTAGAAATACTTAACAGGGCCTGATGTGCACCACGCAGCACGGAGATGCTGTGTGATGCAGACAGCCCAGGACTCATTAGGTCCTTTAAACAAATTTTGCAGCATTTCTCATGAGCGGTACAGACATCGTATCAGTAATTCGCATATGAAAATGCAATTTGAGCTTTAAAGAACACCTGAAGCTTTACAGAGAAATGTAAGAAATCGCAGACATTCAAGCTCATGTATTTAAAACAGACAAGGTGGAGTTTGTGGTTTTATCATTTTGTTTTCTTTTAGAGGGAGAATAATGGCATTTTTCCTGGGTTGCTTTTAATGCAGAAGTTAGCCTTATTTATTTTGTATTTCTTACCTAAATCAAGAACCCTGTGCTACTATGTGGAAATGTTTTGTGTCTATCAGCATTCATTCTCCAGTTCTACAAAATCCCAGTGGAAAGACAAGAACTTGTCCCAGGGACAAATGTAGGGATGCCTGGGAGGCATAGAAATGGGCAGGAAGGAGAAAGCCATCTCCTCCAGACATTACTCCACTGGATTTTGAGCTGGGAGCTCTGAAGAGCAAGTTTTTGAAGTTTCCCAAGAGAACAGAGAGACAAAGGAAATTCCGATAGCAAGGAAGGCATTGAGCCCCTGGGGCAGCCGGCCAGCATAGCACCAAGGACCCCGGCCAAGGCGATCTGCTAACATGGGGATAACTGGCAGTAACTGGGAAGAATGGCCAACTCCAGCATCTAATGGACATGCACAGTCACATCGTGCAGCCAGCAGAAGGACTCCGCCCTCCTCCTTCTCCTACAAGACTGTGAAAAACACCTTGGGAACACTGCCTCAACGTGAAACAGACCCGCACTCTTGTTCTTGTCTTCCTCATCAAGAGCCTTCAGCACGCAGAAGCAGCTCTGGTATTAGTTTGAGGAGAAAATGCTCTTGCTGTGTGAATGGCTTGCTGGAGGGGTCCCCTTGGGGAGCTGCTGGCTGGCACGCACCAGGGACGTCCCAGGCCATGACCCACCACCACCAGCACAGGAATGTATGGTACTGAGAGGGGACTCAAAAGAGAGTCGGTATGCAAATGAGAAAAAATGAATATTTAAATAAAGCATCCATTAAGAACAGATTAACTCTGTCAATCACTGTTCACTTTTGTTTTCTTGTGTACACGTTGTAAAATTACCAGTTTCGGTTCTCCCAAGTTATATCTAGTTCTGCATTTCCAAGTACAGCTTCCCGAATTGTTGGGTTCTTTTAAATGAAGTGCATTTACCCATGCAAAGGAGAATGAATTGCTACTTAAACTTTCTTCTATTGCCTATCTGCTGCAATTTACAGCCTTTTTGTGCCTGCCCTGTTCAGTTTTCCCTTTGGCATTCCCTTCATTTCCCTGCAGAGATCTGACCATCTCCTAGTGCAGGGCTGGATACCACTGCAGGGCTGTGGGGACCCACACGGCCCGTGGTTTTCAGTGCCTGGCAGGGCAAGGAACCGAGCCTTGGAGGTAATTGGTAGCAGGACACATAAGACCATTAAAAATGACTGAGAACTCAGGGATACCTGCAGAATGTGGATAACCAACAGCAGCACTTACACTGCTCTTTGGGATGCAGTGGTGCAGGAAGCGAGCCGGCTGCCTGCCCACGCCCAGGGCCTGCTGGGCAGACTGTGGGGAGCAAGCCTGTTAATCACAGTGGAGGACATGTGAGCTGGAGGTGCTTCATGCCTCTGCTGGTGTGAATGACCACAGCTAGGAGGAAACACCGTGGCGCTTTGTGACAAGCGCCATGCTACCAATCTGGCCTCTTCTGAATGTCTGCCTTCCATGTCCTGCACCCCTATGGGGGCACAGGGCTGCCTGCCCTCCAGCACCCCAAACCTCCTGGAGCTTCCATGTTTTACTGCGTCTTGCCCTTTCAAGGAGTGCTCCAATACAGCTTCTGCCATAATAATGTTGTGGTCTATCCCAGTGCTTTGCAGAACCAACTACTGCGCCTCGCCACCTTCCCAGCCCACCAGTGCTGGAGCCAGGCTCTGCTCACACACTAGGACAAGGGCAAGCTGCAAAGTGTGATTCCCAAAGGCAAGCCGCCTGTCCCCCACAGGTCAGTTGCTCACTTTCACCACTGCTTCCATTTTGTTGGCAGAGTCAAGTGAAGCTGGTTCTCCCCTAACCTCCCGCTCACTCACTCCAAGCTCCCCCCGCTCTCCCCGCTCCCAGTCCCAAACCGCACCAGCTGTTTGCGCTGCTCCCCAGGCAGGACAATCTGCCCATTTCCCTTTGCCTTTAATGAGAAAAAAATAAAGCGAGGATGCAAGCGGGGGAAAAAAAAACAAAGGCAGTCAGGAATTGGCATCTCCATCAAACGCACTGTCATGAGTAACGTAAAACCAAACCAGCACAAAGACTCGGCTGTGTAAACATGTGTTTCCCAGAGTTTTGGAGGGCTGCTCAGGGGCACAATGCTGGCAGGGGCTGCCCAGCCCAGGGCTGCCTCCTCCAGCAGCAGGCAGCCCCCAGCCCCGCCTCGGAAATTCTGAGAGCCCAGATCTGATTCTCATCTACTTTGTTAAATTTCTGCTAATTGCTTTTAACGCACTTCCTCCGCCAGAGTTTTTATAGCTTAATTCCTCATGGGCATTCTTTCTGGAGTTTTACTAAGTACAGAAGGAAAATGAAATCTAACCAACATGCCGGTGATGTAATTGCTAATGGCCTCTGTAACAAATGCACACAGGGTTGTGTGTTTTTTTTCCTTTGCCACCAACTGCCTTCATCACATTTTGTAAGATCATGAAAATGAAGCCAAGGAAGCTGCAGTCCTATAAATACTATGGAGCAGTGAGGCTCAATATGATGTAATGCAGTCCAGTATCTTATAATTAGCACACTGGAAAGTACAGTGAAAAGACATTGGACTGAAATACTGAAGCTCGAGCTTTAATAAAACACACATCTTCCCATCTAAGACTAAGATATATTGTCACCGCAAGCTACGGAACTTCAGATCATCTCCAGTCTTCAGCAAGCCACGGCTAAGAGGAGTTAATGCATTTATGCATCTCAGACAACGAGGGCGTAAGATCTATAACCCTAAAACAATATTATGCATTGAACACACCTTTCATCATTACACATTAATAGATTTGGGAAGGAAAGTTGGAGGGGTGGTGTTACGTGTCAAAATTAATTATAATACCAATAAGCTGAAATTCAACAGGGAAGATCGGGTTGTCTGAATTATGGTGTCATCAGCACTGAAAAAAACATCAACTGGAAGAGGCTGCAGCCTTTTGCTGCAAATCAAATTAAAAACATCCCAGACCAACCCACTGCAGAGAGTTTCAAGTGACGAAGGATGGTTCCAAGACAGCCTGAACGTGTCTAGGATGCAATTTGGTGCTCCAATTGTTAGAGACTTCACGTAGGTCTTGCTTTCTATCATGGGCTCACTACAATTTGGGACCAGTGGCCGCAAACTATGTCAAGTCAAGAATACTAGGTTGTTTGCTTCCCTTGTAAGTTAAGCCATAAAGGAAATATAAGCTCAATTTCCGTAAGATGTCCTCAGTATCTCTCCAAACCTGGCATCCCCAGACCAACCCATAAAGCTAGAAAAAGGAACTCCACCAATTCCACCTGTGCTGACAGTGTGCCTCGTGGCAAACAGGGAAGAATACCATGATTTATGCAAAGCTATTCCAACAAAA
The DNA here is from genome assembly GCA_016647715.1 of Pavo muticus. Lineage (NCBI taxonomy): Eukaryota > Metazoa > Chordata > Aves > Galliformes > Phasianidae > Pavo > Pavo muticus. The sequence continues at coordinate 1,402,348 of JACDJE010000068.1, read as the reverse complement.
CCAGAAGAAAACAACAACAACCCCCACTGTGAACCTCCCCCAGACCCAAAGCGTTCAGTACATGTATGTGAGAGCTGGGGTACTAGCAACAGTACTGGGAGCAAAGATGAGAACAAACAAGTACTGCCTGGACATTTAATTCTCAGAGTCAATTAAATGCTAAAAATAAAATTCCACATGAGTTAATGCTAGACAAAAGGATTAAGGAATGAAGGACTTATTTATAAACATACAAATGAAAACCTGGTTAAGAAAGAGTAGGCAAATTAATAAAAGAAAAAAATAAAAAGAATAATTCAAATGTGGCTAAGAAAGGGAATTCCTTTATTAAATTTGTCTTCAAAAGTAAATTAAGAAAAGATGCCTGAGCCATCAGAGAGCGATGGCGAGTTTGTAAAAATAGCCACCACTGAAGGGGAGAAAAAGGGAGTATGTGGAAAACGCAGACGTGTGCCAAACCACTCAATCTGTGCAATTAACCAAAGGAATCAAGTGTTGTTAGTTGTGAAGAATTACTTTTTAAAGGGAAATTTAGCAAATTCCTTCAAAACATAAACGTAATACCTAAGTCTGAAAATTACTTCAATGGATGGATGCAATTAACTTTCATTCCTAGTAAAAGAAGGGAAAAATATTAAGAAAAAACCTCTCTTTTGCGGGTAGCAGCTCAGCAAGCTACAAGAAGTGCAAATTTGCTTAGAACACCTCGTTATGCACATTTGGTTTGTTAGAGCAAATAATTTATTTAATGAAAAGAAGAAAGGAAATGCCACATGGATTACGGCAGCTTTTCTGAGACTCGGTCCTGAAATTAAAAGGAAGAATCATGCAAAATGTGAGCATCCTCGATTCTCCCTGCTTTAGGAGGAACTGGGATTTGGTGCCTGTAAGAACTGAAGCCAGCTGACAGCGATTTTTGGACCAAAGGGCAGAGTTCATGGAGAACCACGGCCCAGGGACACTCTTCCACTGGCACAAGAAAGCATTGCTTTGACTGACCGGGACATCTTTGATAAGGAAGGTGGCCACCTTCTCTCAGGACTGCCCTTATCAACATCACTCCTTGTCCTTTCCAGGAGCTTCCAAGCCTGCCAGATTTGAAAGAAGATGGAAAAAAATAATACAATGATATTTCTGTTTGGAAGAGTAAACCTAATATTGAAGATATTGGGTGACCAAAGCTCAGGCATGCCAAGATGGAGATGCTGGGAACGCAGTGATGCAGGCAGGGAGGTGCAGAGGCAGAGGGCAGGAGGCTCGAGATGAAATGGCAGACAGACTTGGCAGCTAAAAAGGCAGCTTGGTTTCAGAGGCAGAAAACACAGAAACAGGGATCACATAGCAGGACGTTTCAGTCTCCTCTCTCTACAGATGTAATTAATCCATAAATGGAATAATGTATTCGCTTCTGGACACCTCATTACCAGAAAGTCATTGACAAATTGAGCAGCGTACAAAGAAAACAAAAAAAAAAGTCTAAGGGTTCGAAGGGAAAAATTTCTGAGGAAAGATGAAAAGATCTGAATATGTCCGGCTGTAAGCAAGAACCCAGCATAGCGGGATAAGATACGTATCTGCGTGCTTCAAGAGTGTAAACATCAAGCAGAAGAAACCAGCATGGGGGGCTGTTAGGAGGAAAAACGGAATGAAATTACTAAGAAGAAAGAAGGCTTCAGATGGAGATCTTCTTGCCCTGTTAGGATGCACAGTTAGCCCTCAGGGGATGCAGCACACGTGCCAGTGCAAGAGAAGCAGGCTGGGCCAGACAACATCTGAACAAAGGTGCAGTGCAGAGAGCTGTGCACTGGCCAGGACTGTGCTGGGAACTTCTATTTCTGGTTTCTGACATCAGCTTCTCTTATTTTATGGAGTGATACAAAATCTATTAATGGATTTTCACTTAAGTACCTTAATGTGAAAGAAGGGTCAGGACTGCCAATTGAAATGAATGGCAAGGCACACACAGGCATGGCTCCCCAGAACTGACCCAAACTAAAGAATTTACTTCTGTCCTCACTCACTCTCCCAAAACTCCAGCTCACTGCTCATGGCAAAGCACACTGCAAAGGCAAGCAAAGGGAAAAACAACATTAGCCACGTTCAGGGTGAGGTAATGAAAGCTGATGCATCACAGCCATTTGTCACCATGTCCAATGGATGCTGCTTTAAATAACCCAAACTGCTCCTGCCCGTGCCACCAACCCTGCCAAAGAAACAAGCCTGCCTATCAATCCCATTTGCCCGTGGAGGTCCTGCTGGCTCACACTGAGCCCTTAAGTCTGGAAGCATTTGATCCCAGCACATGGCTCCTCTTCTGCTTACTGAGCATACCAAGTAACTTCAGCCAGCGTTATATCAAAAGAAGATAATTTAAATTAGATTAAGCCAGATCTAAGCCTACAGCATCTTCTAATGACTGCTGTCAATAAACCAGCCCCGTGCCCACCTTCTGCAGCATGAGCACAGCCCACAATAAGGACAGCAACTTGTTAAGCAACTCCCCTCCAAAAATGCTACTAGGAGGGATGGTAAACTTTCGTGATGTGAAAATACCAATGTTTGTTGCTTGCAAAGACCAAATTTACAGCGAGCCTCAGCCAAGCAGTTTGTTTCACACCTTCAAATTTAAGGGGAACAGTGTTTTCCACTGGAAAAGGCAGCCCAGAAGTTGCAATAAAGCAGACACAGAAACGTCAATCAGCGCCGACATGGAGCTGTGAAAGCTTCCTGAAGGAAAGCACAGCAATCCTGCTAAACCGCCACCCGATGTAAGGACAGCAAGCGAGAAACAAGCGCTGCGCTCAAGAGGAGGAGGCAGGGGGCCTGGGGAGGGCACCTTCCTCCACCTGTCCTTGGGGTAACATTAAATGCAAGGAGAGCAGGACCGTGCTGCCATGCAAGGAAGGTGATGCTGCACGAGCTGACCACAGTGGTTGCTCCTGGCAGCCCCCCACAACAAGGCTCCCCTGGTTGCTAACAAGCCTCCTCCTGCTTTTGTTTCGGTTGTTAAATATTCCGTGCAGCACAACCAAGTTTCTCCATATGAATTGTAGGCTCCAGAAAACAAGATGTTGCAATGACTTGGATGACACAAAGAATATCTTGCTGTGTCCTTAGGGAAAGGAAAGAGGAGAGAAAACACACAGGAAACGTACTAGTTCCTGTATAAACCTACTCGACACTGCAGGCAAATTTATTTTTTCTACAACCCCACGTGCGGTGCAGCAGAAGGAAGGCGGCGGCAGGGAGGGCTGCTCTCCTCCTCCAGGAGGAGCCAACAAGGAAATTGGATAATTTTTCATTATTTCATCTAAATAGGAAAAAAAAGCACACCATAAAATGGCATGGGACCAGGAAGGGAGAAGCAGCCTAAGAAAACAAAGAAAACAAAGCATAAAAAATACGAAAGATGGAGTGGGAATTTTCCTTCGATCCAAAATTTTTTTCAAAGTATCTGAGCGTTTTCCTTCCGAGTTCTTAATTTTTTGTCTAAATTTCTCATGGAGCTTCAGCAGCAGCTTACAGCAGCTCTTGTCACCCCATCAGGAAAAGACAGCAGGCTCGGATTAATTTTTGAGGAAAGCTGCTTTCATGCCAATGCACTTGGCAATGCAGAACGCAAGAAGAGCAATCCCAAAAACACGGTATTTATGAGAGGAGTGGTTTCTAAAATTGTTTTCACTATGGATACCGAGAAGCAGCACCTGACTCCTCTCTCGTGCACAGGTTTTCAGCTGATTACCCTCAAAGGTGACTGGAGCAGCTATTTCCCAGAGCCCTGTGCAGAGCAGTCCCAGCCAGACACTCGCCATAACTGCTTTCCAAAGGCCATGGAGATGCATTGCTCATGGAAAACACACTTTTATACGTCCAGGAAAAAATAAAGCATTGCCCGCAGAAATGGAGAGATCCTCTCTGTGTGATCATGGTTCTAAGATTTAATTATCTCAGCACAGAACTGCAGGTATCAATGCTTCGGAGACAAAGAACAAGCAAGGCAATTATTCCCAGAAGTCCTCCTTTTTCCCTCTAATAACCATGAGGGTTACAAACATGCCAAGGTCAAAGAATGTGTAATAAAGAAATTTATTTCCAATTGGGATGCATGGAAATCTTGCACTAAAATGGTGGAAGGGCAGCGGTGTGAACCTCGGCGGAGCTGAGATTAACGCACGTCTAAGCATCACAGAGACCATCATAGAGCCACGGCTGAAATGACAAGGAACAGAACTAACAAGCATCCTTGCAACCAACACAAACCCTTTGCCTCTCCAGCTTCCCACTGAGGTGTGCGATGCACACCTAGCCCCAGCCTTGCCGGCGAGCAGGGCCCTACTGCAAGCACCAGGATGTCCCTGCTGGGTCTGAACCTCTCTGGGGTCGGCCCTATCTAATGGCAATGGATTGGACTTCTCCTTTGGTGACTTGCATGGTCCTAAGACACCCAGTGAAATACTGACTTGCAGGGCCCCAGCCCTACAGTACCAGTTTGATACACGCACAACACGAGGTGAGGGGAAGCTGCAGGCAGCAGCTGAAACCCTCAGCCCTCACCTATCCAGGCAGCGTGGGGCAGTTTCTGTGCTGCAGACACCAACAGCCACAGCAGCTTCTTTAGCCCTCATCTTGAAGCGATAAGGCTATACATTACTTAAAAAAGGGGGAAAAAAAAGAAAGGCAGCCAAACTACACACAACCACGCAGCGCTGCAGCTTACACTGAGACTAAAAATACTCATGCCCTACCTCCTGTACAGTAAGTCTCCATCAGCTTATTTTTCTGTAATACCAAGCCACAAAGGCAGGAAAAGTGTAATTCTGTCCAACAAGATGGGGAATCACCCCACATATTCCCATGGCCTCAATTCTAGTGGCACGTTCCTGAGACGCAGCATGCTGCTCTCTGCTCCGGAGTCACCAACATCTCATCCAAGCACCAAAGACACTCTTAAGTAACGATATGAACGATGTGAACAGTTGGAAGTTTTATACTTTTGACATTCTGAAAGTTTTGGAAAAATCTTTATGTTTCCCTGCTATTCAATTTACAAGGAGAACATTTCACTCAAGCGTTCAGGACTGCCACCTTCTCAGTGAGGAGCCCACCACACATGCAGAAAGCTACTTGGAAAGCTTACCAATGCAGCAACATACATAGTAAAATGAACACTTTATTCATCCCGCACAATTTTATGCGAAGTGTGCATTTTCACAACGATGGACATCAAATCAGAGAATCATATGAACTCGAAGGGACCATTAAAGGTCATCTGGTCCAACCTCCCTGCAACGAGCAGGGACACTTACAGCACCATAGGTGCTCAGAGCCCTATCCAGCCCAACCTTGAATGTCTTCGGGGATGGGGCACCACCACCTCTCTGGGCAAATCAATCCAGGTTGCCACATGTACCTCGCACACACCATATACCATATTGCGCCACAGCCCTGTTGGGCATGGTCCTGTCCATGCAGCCCCAGCATGTTCACTCGCCTTTACTACAGAGAGTGCTGGGCTGGCTCAGTGTGGCTAGCTGCATGTAAGTGATAGGAAAAAGGGAGGGTGAGATTGCTTGGATTTGGCTGAGTGCATTACAACTCGCTCAGTGACACATGCATATTCTTAAAGCTGTGTTCTCAAGTTGTTTTTTTTTTTTAATTTAAAAGTCTGATTTTTTCTGAATTTCTTGCAAAAAATTCCACCCATTGACTACTCTGTGATTGGCAGAGAATGCAAAAGGAATAAGTAGAGGATGCAGCGTTCTGGTGGGGGAAAAAGAAATATTATGTTGGATCCAAGCCCTGCACGCCATGATTTCACTGGAATAGCACTGCAGAGCAAGGACAGCGGCAGATAAACAACAGCCAGAGCTGACCTGTGTGGCCGCACACAGCAGCACGTGTCCAGCACTTGCACAGCACTCACCGGCTTCTTGGCATGCCACAAGGAAATTTCAGCAAAGAAATACAAGTTCTGAGCCATGAGGAAAAGAGAAAATACTGCAGCGTCCCCTAGAGCATGGGGGAGATGTGCAAAGCTCCTACTACCTGTCTCTGTGCTCCAGTGATTTGCTGGTGCACACTACAACCCCACAACACCAGAAGCAAGCTGGCAGCAGGCAGCAAACCTCAGCCAGGAGGCACAAGGATCTGTTTGGAGTTTAAACCCGTTCCCTGGGAAAATAACGGCTCTGGCAGAGGACAATGTGGGCTGGCACAGGCAGGGCTGCTGGAGGGACCAGCAAGAGCAGCAACATGTGGGCATCTCCCAAGATCGGCCCCTGTGGCCGCATGCTTTCAAAGCACCACAGTCCATGGCTGTGCTCCAACAAGGAGTCGGCGGGTTCTGGTGCCTTCACACGCAGCCAGAAAAGGGACCAACACAGTCTGGGATGCACCACATCCAATGGGCACGAGGTGCCGACAGCAGTGCCCGCCCCACGCAGATCTCACCGCGTCCAGTCCCACGGAGCACAAAGGATAGGTGAGGTGAGGAGAGGACTGCTAGGGATGTGGTGGAGTGAGGAAACGCCTCTGGCAGCACTACGCAGAGCAGGCGGCCACCACGGCCACAGCTCAGCACAGTCACACTGTGCACAGGAGTGTGATGCCGCTGTGAATCCTGCCTGAGCAGCTCCCGGCCATGCAGTGCTGCACACCTCGAGGTGGGAGGCTCCGGCTCTGCCCTTCCTTCAGATCTGCTCCCATAGCACGGAGCTGCCACAGCCATGACTCGAAGTGGGGAGCGCTGCACCAGAGCTTGGCTAAGCGAGAGCCAAACAGCACTGCTTTCTGTTGCTGCCTGCCCCTGCTCCTGAGTTTCCCAGGGAGAGCTACTAACTCCAAACTGAGCCTCTCTTATTACGAGGACAATTCTCTGCTTCTCCCCAGGGACCAGCCTCACAGAGCAAGCTTTCTCTGTTGTTGTTGTTGCAGCTGCTGTTAAACTGTGCTTGCCTATCGATCCACACCGGGAAAAACTCGTGGACACGCACTGTTGGCCCAGCCCTTCCAGAAGGGACCATCAGCCACGGCAGCCAGAGGACAGATCCTCCAGCACCTGTGCATGGCTGCAGAGCAGCACTGCAGGAGGTGAGAACCCACCCAGCTTCCCCCATACCGCTCCTGGGGCAGAGACGACTTTGGGTGTGATGCTCAGGCCATGCACAACACCAGGCACTCCTCATGATCCAAGAGTCATATGTTTTTCATTTCTAATTTTTGTCTTTACAAGTGGAAAAATAGAGATCAACATTGAGGGCAACGATTTAAAGACCCCAGCTTGCTATGGAGGTTTTAAGCAGCACAGTCCCCAGCACAAACCAGCGGGCATGCATCACCATTCCCATGCTCCCAAAGCACAGTCACTGCCAGCAGCAAACAGGCACAAGTCCTGCAGCCTGCTCTGCTGCCTGGCACAGCTCCTCTCAGCCCAGCACTGCCCAGAGCAGGGAGCGAGCGGTTCTTCCTGCACTCAGGGGGTGAGCACTCAGCCTGCACTGTGAGGGGACGGAGGGAAACACCATGGCAAATGGATCCGTCCATCATGAATCATACAGGATGTGAGCTGTGCTCAGCTTCACTGAAAGGGTGCACACCTGATCCGACGTGGAAAAACAGCTGCACATGCATGAGGGAAGAACCATGCCTGGTGCAGATGACCCACGTTCTGTAGGGCGGCCCCAATGGCCAACGAGTTCTGCATCACACTGCAGCAGTTTGCTCGAGAAAGAGCAAATAATGCACGGAAATCAAGTGCGCCAGTTTACAACTCAAAGCAATTTCATCCTAAGATAAAGATTTCATATCGACTAGGAGGCTGCTCCAGATTTCCTGTCAGCAGACAGATTTTCCTACATTAACAAGGACAGACAGGCCCTGATGCAACAAGCAGCACAGCTCTGGCACTGTGGACACACCCCTGGTCCCCAGCCCCTGCAGCACAACAGCAGTGTTCCCAGCAGTTCAGACAGCCCATGAAGTCGACGGGTGCAAATTGGGGTCCAGCTGACAGCGGCTCTCTGCAGTAGAGCCCCACCAGCCTGGGACCACCCCAATGCTTCCGGATTATTCCTTCCTGGGAAGGATCCCCCCATCACATGCCCCGACAGCCCCCAAGCACACAAAGGAAGAGCAGAGCTGCTGGGTACTGGACCAGCGATGGCTGACCAGGGGAGAGCCGCGATGGGTTAAAAAATTTGGAAAATAAATATATTTGCTAATTCATTTTCATTCTGCATGAAAATGCAAATTGGGTGCAAAAATAAAACAAACAGAAGAAGCCTAATTATTTATACAGGCATTTTAATCAAACAATGAATAGCGCACAGCAACCTTCTACATCAATTAATAAAGCTGGCTTCTGCGAAACAAAAGAGTTACACCACACGGCCTAATTGCAAAACCCAGCCTGGAGCAGCCTTCCTCCCCCGCCCCATACACCTGGCCCAGCGCAGCCCCGCTGCATTCCTGCACCGGGGCCACTCACAGCCCCATTTGCAAATTCATTACAGCACCATGTTTGCTAATGCCTCTGACGGAGGAGCGGCCGTTATTCAGCACTGGGAGGCACAACGCAGCTAATTGAGCACGGGGCTGGGGCCGGCTCTCGCTCTGCGCAGGAGGCAGCTGCTTCCACTTAGGCTTAGCACATTTTGGGAGATGAGGATAAAACAGGAGCTATTAGATGTTTGCATTAGATGCCAGGGAGTCACCTCTCTGTTTTGTATTAACAAAGCATGCTTTACAACCTATTTCTTCATGTCTTACCTTGAGCTTCACTTGATCAAACATCGCTCACCGTAACATATGTGACCGAACTGGCTAATGATGAGCTGTCACCTTTCTGACGAAGCGGTGCCTATGCCTGCTGCAAGCAGATCTATCAGAAGCAGCCCGGTGCCTCGCAGCTCCCGGCACAGGGTTTGCCATTGCGAGGCTGCAGACAGGGGACTCGGCAGCATCCCTGTGCAGGCAGGCCGTGCCAAAAGCCTTGGTGTCAGGAGTGCTGCTCCCCGCACTTGGTAGTGTTTGGGGCGCGGGGATGCTGATGGGTTATTTTTAAAACAGCAACAACAAGAAGCAATGCATACATTGTCAACAGCCCCTGAGGCATTAACTGCAAGCTCTGCTGAGGGAAGTGGATGCTTTAGGAATCCGTCGCTCTGCCAGTGCACAAACCCAAACCCACAGCTCCCAGCCCGGCTCCTGGCTTGGCATGGCGAGGCACTGCATGGCATGGGCAGGTCAGGGCACATAGCATCCTGTGCAGTGCCACAGAACAGCTAGAAGAGATGCTATAAGGTGAGCCCTTCTCCCTGAAAAAAAAGGGAAAAAAAAATCTCTCTGCAATAAAACTCAGTGCTACAGACACATTCCCGTTTGTCTCTTTTAGCACTGCCAGGCAAGGGATTGATAAATTAATTTTAAAAATCCCATGCTAGAAAAATCTCATTCATTTAATAAGTTTGCTCTAAATATTAATCTAGAGACAGTTCTCTGTGCTTTAGGTGTTTGGGGAAGGTTCCTTCCAAACCTGAAGCCTATGTTTACCGTCAACGCTACGCTTCTCAACAGGTGGGGCAGGCTGGGAGCAAGCGCACATGGCTGGTGGTTTGCTGAGACCGCCTGCATTTATCTGTGTTTGGAACTCTTTCACCCAGAAGCCAGGCACTGAAGGGCCAATTCTGTACATGGCACATATAAAAATGCTACTGAAATTCAACTCTGTAAGAACAATTGATTTTTGAAGCTTATATCAAATGTAATCAGATGCAATTGAAGCTCAATTATTCTTCGTTATGTTTAAAAATTTTTGTTAATATGTATTTGATTCTCCTAGAGAATATCATTCAATTATAAAGCTCTCCACATTTCAGAACTGATGCTTACGTGTAGTCAGAGAAAATGCTCAAAAATGCACTTGACAGCTCACGTTGCATAACAGACCGTGCTTCAAGGAAACGCGTGTTGCACACTTTGTGCAAACCACAATATGAGCCGTGTCTGGGGGGCTGATTGCACGGAGGTGCTTTCTGCCCTAAATCTGAGTTTAAACAATAGTTGTCAGCAGCATTTCCAATGACAACAAAGACCAAAGTCAAACACCACTGGAACATGTGTGATTCTGTGTGATGAGGGCCAGGAAGCAGAAAATGTCCACTTCTCCCTACTATCCTGACATTGCAATTGTGGGAAATGATGGAAATGCAAAAAACACTTAGGAGTGTTTCCTAGTGCTGGGCATGCAGCGTGAGCCAGTCAGTGCCACCAGCTGCGTCCCCATGCCCTCAGGCCTTCCTCCACATCCCTTCTTCTTCTTCATGAGCACTGGACGACATCCACGCTAGAGACACACATGTCTGTGACCAGCACCCGGTCCTACAGTCAGACCAACGCGACACCAACTGCCTCCCCTCCTATAGATCCTGTAAAGATTTTTCTGCCCGTAACATTTATTAGAGTCCTTTAACAACTCCAGTAATGATTCTCTAAAAAATAAATAAAAGTAGTAAATCATTTTTATTGCAGTTCCCTGCCTCTTTAGAAAGATACAGCATACTGACAAATAAAATCTACCTACCAAGCAACGAGACCTGAGATGAGACCTGGTGAGCAGTGAAATAACAGCTGGAGAATAGACGTCTTCCAGAACCAAATATCCCTGGGGACCTTACATGTTAAAAGCAACAACACTTGCAATTTTGGATATACATGTTTGAAATGTCCTTTCAGCTACACCACAAATTTCACAGGTAAGAAAAACATAACAACTATGCGCTAACCAGCAATGCGATTCAGAGATGCTACAAACAGGGCTGCTTTCTCAGCTACCAGCATGACTTCTCCTCTCTGTGATTTACAGGTACTTAAAAACAAGTAGGTTAATGAAGCAACAATACACTGACTGCAGAGCGCTGATTAATACAAACTTCCCAGCATAGTGAGCCAAGAGCCAACTCTGTATCAAGGCAGTGTCCAAGTGGTTTGCCTGGGTTTGTTAAACCAAAAAAAAAGGAATCCATGGATGTCTGCACCGATGCACTCTGCTTGTGAGCATCCTGAAGCACTGCCCAGAACCGCCTGGTTGGAAAGAGATGGGACTACAAGAAAACGGGCGATTCGAGTTGCACGATGGCTGTTCAGCAGTCAACAATGCACTACCAGGGGTCTCAGCCCTGCTCCTGGTGAGCAAACTGTTGTACAAAAATAGCCATTACCTAAGATAACTGTTTGCATCTCAGGGTAAAAGAACACTGGACTGGAACTTGCAGCATTAATCCCTTGAGGCTGCAGCCCACCACAATGCCTGATTTGCAGTGGGAAAAAAAGTAACAACTTGGTGACCAAAAAGAAAGTACACCGAGTAAGTATTAACTCTAATCTAACTACTCACTGCATACTCTACTGACAGTCAGGCCAAGGGCTACTGGGCATCAGGGCACTGCTGCAAGCTGGCTCCTTGTCACCGCCGAGCCCAGGACTGAAGGGGGAGCAGGGACCAACCGTATGGTTGTTCACATGCAGCACAGGAAACCCTTCCCTGCTCTGTCTGCTCTGCCTTCGTTACCAGCACACAACGCAACCTGCAGGACTGCAAAAGGTCTTCCACCACCAAAGTCATCTGCTCCAGCGATCCACACACTGAGCTTGTCACCACAGACCCCAGCTGGCTGGGGAAGAAAGTCACCAACAACATATCAAGAAACAAAGCAAAATGAAGTTGGTTTTGATTTGACTCCAACCGTCCCCTTTTTAAAATGCATGCCTATCATCACTTAATGAAAAGGCACACGCTAGTGGGAAACAGTGGGCAGCCTCAAATAAGAGACCATGTGTTCCACCTAGCATGCTGCAGCTCCTGGCATTCACACAGCAACTCCTCAAATTTATGACAACGAAAACCTGCGCTTTCCATTCTCACAGTGAGGTGGTTTGGGTGTGCTGGGATGGAAAGAGAGGGCTGCAAGCCCATCCTCAAGAAAGTATAGCAGGATGGAAGGGCACCTGAGACAGGTGAGCATTTATTTGTTGTGACTCTAATATTATTAACAGTAGCAGTAGATTAGCACTGGGCTAGCATCAAACTCAGCAGCTCATTTACAGTGACTAACCAGGGCAAACAGGGACAGGAGTTTTAATGATGCAGGGAAGTCTGCAGCTTAAGCTGAATTCTCAAAAATACCAGAAAGAGTGAAGCTGTAGAAGAAAGAGAGAACTACTGTTCTGTACCTAAGGAAAAATGCTCCCAAGCAATGCTGGCACTGAGTCCTCTGCCCTCAATGCACCAAGCCGCTGTGGCTCCTTGCAGCTCAGAGCATTTCTCTTCCAACATATAAACCAAGCTTTTGCAGATGATGGATGAAGGGAGAGGAACAAAACAGTAAAAAATATAAATAATAATTTTAAAAAATAAATCAGTAAACCAATTTCTTAGGGTTCACAGAGAATCATTCAGGCACAGCCCAGAGGACAGGATCCCCATGCAAGTGTCAATCTGCAGGTGGCAGCTGCACTCTGCTGTCATTGCATCCTACTACATTTTTTTGAGATCCACTCTCCTATGCTCCCTGCATATCACTGAGTATTTAGGGAAGCACTGGCAAAGGTTACCCCTGGAAGTTTACCTCTGAATGAATACTGCTAGGAACGAAGAGCAAGCAGATGTTGGATGACTAACTCAAATCCGCTTGAACAGGATTTTGGAACAGTCAAAAAAGAAAATGTCCCCAGGGGATTCATCTAGATGTTATGTTCAGCACAGTGCATATTCATTAAAAGCACCATCGCCAGTGTAGGTATGCGCTAGCATAATATTGTTTTAACACGTACCAAGAGCAGGGCTGATGCATCTCTTGGTGCTCCAGAACCAGGGCTGTCCTGGTGAAGCTTTCAGAAAGTCTTCAAGGCAGCATCTTATTGCCAACGTTTTAAATTGTATTTTGCTGCTTCTACTCTGTTTTCATAAATAGATACCTGATGTTTCTCTTAAGCAGGTCTCACAGCTACAAGAGGATGAAGGAAATGATTTGATTCTCATCGTCCAGCTGGAAAGAGTAGGCTGGAATGGAGTGCACTTGCGATTTCCAATGCCTGAAGAGTGCTAACTAAAAGCAATGAGGAAATGGAGATGAAGAGTGGCTGATATGCATTTTGTCTCCAAAGTGGTGGTAAATGCTGGGTTTAGCCTCGCTGCAGTTGAAATGCCTGCTGCAGAGAAGCCAGCCCTGCTACGCCGAGCCTGTGCTGTACAGCCTGCAGACAGAAGTGGGGCTGGAGCCATCTCAGCAGGTCACATCCAAGCTGGGCGATGCCACTGGGCGAGAGCTGTGCCCCCAGCTCTCCACCACTGCTGTCCTGCATGGAGATAGCATTGCTGGTTGTTTAGGTGTCAGGACCAGCACGGGTACAGACCTGCCATATGAAGAGCTCAAGAAGTCAATAATGAACAGAAGGAGCTCTGCACGCCCTGACTTACTGCTCCCATTTTCAGGCAGGCGATGTGCCATTCAGGCAGAAAGCTGAGGAGGACTGCTGGTGTTCTCCACGCTGCAGTGCCCATGGTCTTCACTGCACCATTTCCCCCCAGGAGTGACAAACAGCACTTGGTTTCTATCCCTGAGTACATGCTTTCCTTCTCTGCTGCCAATGCTTTCTGACCCCTCAGGAACTTCAGTGGAGAAGCGGACACGTTTAGCCCCACGACAATGCTTCGCAAAAGAGTGCATTTAATCAGCTCTGCCTTGATTTATGTCTGCTTCTTATGAGGCCCAATTTCTGACGCTGAAATTCTGATTTGCTATCACAACCTTTAGACCTACAGCCAAAGAATGTCATTTTTAATGCTGGTCATTTGGCAAACCACAAAGAGAGCTCACAAATCCAATAAAAGAGGTCTAAAAAAAAAACCCACACAACAGTTCTGGCCTGCTGCATAGCAATGGGGAAAAGCACATAGTAAATCACCCATTTGATCATTGGGCAAGGGCCAGCATTCACTGAGAACCTGGCTGCCGACAGCACTTTCTCAGATTCCTCACAATGGGCTGCTTCAATTTGGTTTTTTAACTACGCAGAGGTCTGACATCAGCTTTGCTGGCAAAATCGTCTCTAAAAAGTGACCAAGTACCTGGTGTGCTGCAGCTGTGTAAGTACACACAAAGGTTCGAATTCAGCGGAGTCTCTAGGATCCAGATTTGTGATAATGAATTGCGTTACAAATTAGCTGTAAGCAAAAAAGACCCAGAGCTATTTTGAAACAAGAAAGCAAGGATGAAGCAGTAAAGCCTTTGGTAAGACTTGTGCTATCCCACTCTGCTTTGTGCCTTCCTATCCTGCTTTTTTCCACCCCTTTCACTCACTGAGCCTCCCTTTGGATTGGGGACCGCCATCCAGCACGCATGTCCCAGCCACAGGACCCCGTGCTGAGAAGGCAATCCCATCACCACGTCTGCCCAGCTTGCTGTCACCCAGGAGCAGGTGCTCAGTGCTCATCTGTATGGCCTCAGGTATTGTTCTGGTAGAACAGAAACAGAGCCCTATACAAAACTAGCTCATGGATACCCATAAGGAGCAGAAACGAGATAGAGAAGAGGCAGCTACACTACTTACACACACAGCAATACATCTGATCTACATTTCATATGTATGTAAAATGAATCAAACAGCAAAAGGCCAAACAAGCCCTGTCTTCATGTGACTCTGTATGTTTGTAGCACCTACGTGTGACTTGTCAAACGCTACCTGCACGGCATTCATGGCTACAGAGAAGATCAGCACAAGGCTCATTGTGCTGCTCCCTCCTGGGGAAGCAGAGCATGCAACCCCCCAGCAACTGCCTCCACCTCAGCTGAAAGCACAAGAGGAAACAACTTGCAGATGAGCTGAAAAGCAAACATTGGGAAGCACAAGTAGACTTCATGCTATGGAGCTATTTGTTCCCCAGATCTATCCTGGCAACACTTCTTGCCTATCTGCAGTGCAAAAGGGGCAGGGGACACGCTGGGTTGCAGGTAACGCTTGGACAAAGGGCTACACTAGTTGCTAATGCAGCTCCTGTATTCTTATACAAATACTGACACATGTCTTTAGGAGAAGTAGTCTCATAAGTGATTAAAAAAGGTCAACCCCTGCATGCAGCCAGCTGGGTGCTGTCTATTTCAGCTCTGATTCTGTCCCTTCCGTGCCCAAATCCTGCTGTTTGCTCCTGCCTCCATAACACCAGCACCCGGCGTAATTCTTCACTCTTATCCTCCGTGTCACCCCGAAAGCCTGATCTGGTTTCCTATGCGTCAAGATGAAAATTATATTAAACCGCAGGGAAAAAAAAAACACTACCAGCCATGCTACATGCAGGATTTGCATCTCATCCCAAATCTCCCTTGCACCCAGAGCGTACACTTTACAGATTTCTACCCTGGCATGACTTTCATCCCTTCCTCCACACAGCACCTACTTGTTTTGTGGTGTGAGATTGAAGTAGACAAGTGTGAAAGAATCATATAGGGCTCAACATCATTAGGCTCATCCTGAAAGGACAGGAGTTGACAGGTCTGAGGAAGCAACTCCCTGTTTCCCCCTGGGGCTCAGATTTGGGGGCTTGGATGCTGGGGAGAGAAAGGAAGATCTCTGCAAAACAAAACCAGGCAGGCTGGGTGTGTGTCTTTTTCTTTATAATCTTGGGGCAGTTGTAAGGCTACCAGGCAGCAAAAATTGTACAGAAAGCCTCGAGTTAAACATAAACCCAAACTGCGAAAATACAATGAAAGTTCAGCCTGTTAGAAATAATGTGCCGGGCAAAACATTAACACATCTACACATGGAAGTTGTGAAAGAGTCAGAATCATCTTGTTGAAAATGTATCAGTCAGATGAGATCTGATCTGGGGGCAGAGAGTCCTGCAGATACAGAAAATAAAAGTTCTTGGAAAGGCGTCATCACACAAATTTCCATATATTCTCTGCCAAATAAGATGAATATCCTCTTTCCACAAAACTGTGCTCCATGCAAAGTGCCCAAGTTCAACTTGCTCACAGAGAATGAGGTCAAAAATCAAATGCCCCAAAATGCTTTGCTTATTAAGCAGTTTCGGTTGCATGCTTCAGGGCATCTGGCCTTAATGCAGGCTGCTGCATTTCTACAAAACAGACAAATAAATAAATGAAAATCAATAAAATACCCTCAATCTTAAAGCCTATAGCAGATCTGCTTTGCCTGAAATGCCAACTAGACATTTTCTGATGGGATCCATCCCAAGGTCAGGACTGCACCCCTGGAAAAGAGCAATGTTTAGAGCCTGTGACCATTACGCGTGTAATCACAGCTCAGCCTTGTCTTCCTCAGCAGCTTGTCCAAAGATAACCAGCATTTCTAAAATGGGAGCAGCAGCTTAAGGCATGCGTTGTTGCTGGGTTGGGTTTTTTTTCTTCTGCTTTTTAATTTATATGTGGAAATAAGTGTGAACCACTGAAGATCAAGTCAAATCCACTCCCTGCAGCTATTGCCATCCAACAAGCAGGCAGCTCCATTTTGTACCCGCTGTAACTTCCCCCTGGCCTTTCAGCTTGGCCTTCTCAGACAACTTTGCATTAACTCAATTGAGACAAAACCAAGGCTCAGATCGGAGGAGAAGGGCTCAGACTGGAAAGGTCAGTGATATGTAACCAGATTAAATGAAGCATAGCTTGGACACACCAACACCATCCATCCACCTAAGTCCCGAAGTGCCACCCCTCCAGAATTACACTTTTAAAGTTCCACGGCCTGTTTGGCTGCTGGCTGGGAAAAGCTGCTGCATGGTTGGCTGCACTCATCTGCTGGAAGCGGCCGGAGCAGAGCAACCAGTGCTGCAGTGCTGCCCTGATTCTGAGGCTGCTGCCCAGGCAGCGCTGCGCATGGCAGCCCTCGCGCTCTGCTCTCACAGCTGTCCCGTGAGGCTCCAAGGCTGCATCCAATGGGGACTGGGATTCTCGTGTTAGCTGAGAGCATCCTTGGGGCTCTGGAGTGCACTAGCAAAAGTGAGGCAGGATGCTGCGCGAGGAAAGGACGCGGCTATACTCTGCTCAGCTCAGCAGCAGCAGGGGCTCCTGTGATTTCACAGCAAGTTCTGTAGTATTTGTCCTAACACTTCTGTTCACAAATTCCTTAGGATGCATTAAAAAGCAACTCTTTTTTCCTAAACGATGTTTCTTACTCTCGTAGCTGCAAATAAGATTGGAAACACAACCAATGTGCTTCCCAACAGCTCACAAACCAGGTGAGAAATAAAAAGCAAGTGCAATTTATTGTGCTTTAAAAAAAAGAAAAAGAGAAAAGAAACAACAATAACAGAAAACCCACCTGATTTGGGGGAGGCTACTTCATGATTTTTTAAATATCCACACCTGGCATACTGGTCACAATGGGAGTATATACTGACTAATTTCCTGCCCAGTGTCAGCTTTCTGGATAATCCCAAAACAATGACTGTAACAGAATACAAGCGTTCCAGATCATCGTTGTGCCTCAGGTATTAAACAGCACTGGTGAATAAAAGGCAGAATGAATATTTTAAGGGGCTGCAGGCAGCAAAAGCAATAGGTAGGGGTTAGAATTCAGCAGTCCCTGACCTGGGCTGCACAAGGCACAAAGCAGAATCCCGGCCAGCCAGAGGCCCCAAGAGGAGCTGTGCACACCATGCTCCTGTATCCCACCGGAGCTATCCCAGCTGTGCAGCTCCCACGCAATGCACAGGAAGTCTCCCCCATCATTCCCTGATTTCTGATGCATCCCAGATCTGATTTTTAGAAGCCTTGCTTGTTAAAACTAGACAGAAAGAAACTCCTCTTGCTATTAAGGTGCTCACCGGAAAACTCAACTGCTAATACATCTGCGCAGCACAGAAAGCCTCTCCTGAAACCTTTCATGTGTCTCTCTACACGTCAAGCTCCCTTTCTTCTTCCTTTTATCTTCTTATTTAGATAATTCTCACTAAAAGCAAGGTGGCCGTTCCTATGAAATTACCATAGCATCTCTTGATGGACTTTTAAGATATCTCTTGTTTGTTATACAGCGCTTGGGATGTGTTTTGCCAGGAAGTGAGATGTTGTTTATTCCTGTATTAGGAAGACAAAGTGTTTCCCACTTAAGGGCTCCGTCTCACAACGCTGCAGCACAAAGTGAGTGGCATAACTGAAGGAAAGAGGCTCCTCACGGCAATTGCATTTCAATTTCATTGATTAGCAGTATTGCAAGTGTAAGGAGATTTAATGCCTAGCCCGGTGTAAATTGGATTCCAATTGCTATCTCTGCGTAAAAGGGGGTCTCACATAAGGGATTAAATGCAGGCCAAGGTTTCACAATGAACCCACTGGCTCATTCACAATCAGCTTTGTGTACTCATTAGAAAAGGGAGCTAATCACCCCAGTTTATGCTGGTTTCAAAGCTGTGAGCACAAAAGGCTGTGACCTCCCACTGCGAGTCAAAGACAAAATATCCCGCGCTCTTCATCTATGGAAAACTCTCATTTCGGACCTCCAAAATTCAACCTTCTGATGGCCCCACAATAAAAATTAGCTATGGTCAGCAACGTTCAGCTACCTCTAACATCCCAATCATATCGCTGAGGACAGAGGATGAATGAGGAAAAGCCAACATCTGCCCAGTACAGAGCTACCAGTGACCTAGTTTTGTCCCAGCTTGCGGCTTGTTTGTAAATGTATTACAAGATTGCACAACACAGCAAGCACATAAAAGTCCCAAGCAATCTCACAGGTAATCACAAAGACATTCTGCATTTTGAAAGGCATACAGAAATGTATTCCCACATGGCACAGTACAGCAAACCAGAGTTAAACCAGATGGCAAGACAGAAAGAAGGCAGCTTTGCCAGTGGAGGCAAGGGACAGCTTATGGATCACGCCAGGGATGAGGGCTTGGCTCCCAGCTCACCCAACACCCCATAGGCAATAAACCATCCAGGTCACAGAAGTCCTAGAGAACATGGAGAAACAGCTGCATCTGCACAGATACAAACTTGTGAACAGCCAGGCCTTGCAGGACTGGCTTTCAGTTAGGCCACGATCCTTCCTTCCCAAACTTTCTCCTATTACAGAAAGACCCAAGCCTAAGGAAAACCTCCAGGCTGTGGTATCTACCTGTCTATGGATAAGGAAAATATTTATTAAGTAATAATAATAATCTGTTGATAAAAAGCAGCCAGTGTACCCTACATGCATTTCAGCTGGATCATTTCTGATTATTTTTCTAATACAAGGAGAAAGCCAAAGCCGAACCCAAACATCCAACCCAGCAGTACTTTTTTAATACAAGGATAAACCCAAACCCAACAGAAATAACACACAGTCTTCATAGCATTAGAGTTGCAGTGTATGGACTTATTTCGAGTTACCATGCCATTTAACAATACTGTAGGCACTGATTTATCATCCTGGGAAGTCACTGCTTAGCTTGACATTTCACTAACGCGATGCCCTTATGACATCCTGAAGCACTTTGAAAAAATTTCACCTCACGTTTATGCATCTCAGCCAGCACTCTGCAACAAGCAAATGAATCTCTCTGCTTCTCCATCGGTACATCCACGAGATTCTCCCACCGAGATGATAATTCCCAATCTGCACTTATTTTCCAGATCATCAACTGGACTTCTGCACAGCTTACAACCTGGTCTTTGGCATTCTCAGCAAGAACTGCATTAGGTCCAATGATTGTTATCTCCATGACTTCAATTTTCCTCTCAGCCTCTTGCAATCTTAAACCAATGCTTTCCAACTTCTTATCCACTGCAGCATGAATAGCATCTCACTTTTCTATAATGTCTGCCAACCACTTAGCAAGTCCAGCGCCGCTTGATAAGCCAAATCCATGCTTCCTGACGGTACGAAGCTGCAAGCAGTCAAGCCTGCAGACAAGCCGCAAGCAGTCACTTCCTCGTGACTTCCGTCACCTAAATTCAAGGTGCACACAGCAGGTTTCATACAGGCAAGTATCTCCAGGGTGACAGCGACAGAACTGGAGGGAACTGCATGGAGCTACGATAGGGGAGGGCTGAGTAGGGTATCAGGAAAAGGTTCTTCACAAGAGGGTTGCTGGGCACTGGAACAGGCTGCCCAGGGCAGTGGTTGCAGCACCGAGCTTGTTGGAGTTCAAGAAGCATCTGGGTAACGTTCTCAGACATTGGGTTTGATTTTTGGGTGGTCCTGTATGGATCCAGGAGTTGGACTCAATAATACTTACGGGTCCCTTTCAATGTGGGATATGCTATGGTTCTACCTTCACAGCAACAAACTCATTGAGCGATTTAGAGAGCAATTCCTATCCAGCAGCCAGGGCTGGGGAACAGCCCCTGCCACGCACTGCACTCACTCCCAAGGACAGGGCCAGCCTTCCTCTACCCACGTGAACCCACCCTGCTTCTTGCCAGGGCCCTGCAGGGAACCAGTCAGGAGCTACGAAAAGGAATTCTTTAAAACAGGGGTGCTTGGGTTGGGGGTGGGAGGCAGAGCAGAAGGCAGGGGCTAGAGAAGACACTGTCTCACTTCAGAAATCCAAGTACATTAGACTACAATCTCTTTCTTCCATGACGTGAAGCATGCCAGCAGCAGAGAGCTGCGCACAGTCTAGAAAACTAATATCTGAAGGATTCAAACAGAATATGTGATGCATCACCCCTCAGCCAGCTCTGAATTACAGCCTGCTTCACAGGGAACAAAACAGGGAGGGGTGGGAAGCAGGCGGTGACGGAGGACCAGGCGAGGTCAGCACGCTGTGCCCGCTGCTCTCTGCTCGCTCTCCACACTGCTGCAGCACAGCCCTCGCTTGCTCCTCTCCACGTGCCTCGTGCGCGAGAGGCCTGTGTTCAGCTTTAAAAATAACAACAGAGCTGGGAGAAAGGCACGGGGATGCTGCTGGAGAGCCACTTCTGGAGGCAGCACAATGAATCTGAAATGAGGGGAGGACACCGGGAAGGAGTGGCTCCAGATGTGTATGGCACACAGCTTCACACAGCTGAGCAGCATGGAGCTGTCACCGGCAGGCAGAGAGCTGCAAGTCCTGTTTTTTATTTTTCCTCTTTGAAGAGCCACGTAATTGTTCTGACTAATAACAACGGACCTGCTACCGCTTCCGCTGTCCTCGGAGGGAGCAAAATCAGGTTTGGCGTTTGTAATTATGTAGGCTAAAATAAAAGTTATCAAATGTCACGCTGAGAGAATAGAGGGCACGATCCCGGGCAGCGCCGTGTGCTCTGAGCCTTGCTCAGCCCAACAGCTGAGCACCAGTTCTTGATTTTGGTATTTCATTTATATACTTGAAGTCATTCTGCTCATGTCCGAAGGAGGCACCACGTCACATGGCTGGAGCGCAGCCCGCAGGCAGGGAGGGAAGCATCCCCAGCAGCCTGCCTGGTATTCACCCTGCCTTCAGGTGGGCATGTGACAGAGAAGGGAATCGGGGTCAGACAGAACCAATTAGGCTCTAAGAGTCCAGTCCCGAATTACACCCTGAAGGACTCCGAGGCATTTGTTGCCAGAGCTAGTGGATGTCTCATCCTATTTACATAATATATGACCTAATTTTGTGTTCACTGAGTATTTAATTACAGCCGATTGAATACTAAAATGGCTCAAAACACTCTCAGCACTAATAATTAATATTTTAATTGTGATTTTTTTTTTTACATGCAACACTGGCTTTAAGTGTTTTGAAGAAGGAGACAGAATGGAAATGGATAGCTTTCTCTGGAGCCAGCCCTGAACAGGCAAGTGCTCACTCAATGTGGTGGTCTCCTCTTCCTCCACAGAAAAGAAGCCAGGAGCTCAGTGCTTCACACCACCCCAGATTTAATCACTCCAGCCCATTTTGTGAACTGGAACCCCTGTCAGTTCACTTATCCAGCTCCATCCCTCTGGGATGGGGCCTTGTCAAGCTGCGGAGCATCATCCGCTCGCCTCAGGCAGAACCAAGAAACAACTGTGTTGAAAGAGATTCAAGCACAGCTGCTCAAAAATTACTCTCAAGGCACAAGACAAAGTGTCTGTATGATGAGCATCTAGCTATTCATCAGTATTTGTAAGAGACTTAATGGGAACCTCATTAATAAGTGTGCATTTCCAACCACACAAGGTTGCACCACCAAACCGTTCGCAGGCAAAGCAATCATTAATCCTGCCTGTTCCTTGCAGAAGAGAGGGGATAACTTTATAATATTGTATTTCAGCTAATCAAAAGACTTCGTAAAGGAAAGACCATTTAATCAAGCCAGATTGAAATGTTTCCAAAACTGGTTTACACTTCAGAGATGGTGACAGATAAAAAAAGAGGAACAAAAAATCAGCAGAGGGTCTAATAACTGTAGGACTGCTCATACACCTGAAGCTGAAGGGCTCTAGGTGTTCTTAATGCATCAGGAACATTCATGACATCGCTACCAGACCACAGCAGAGCAGTAGCCTTCCTGCAGCACATCTCACAGAAGCACTCTGCATTTTGTTTCCCAGGTGCAACCTGGAAAGTAATACCAAGTTGCAAATTAAACCATACCAACACTATTTGAAAGCTGCACTCCCTTCTAATTAGGGTTTTTTGTTTGTTTAGGAAAAGAAAATCACATTCATAAAAAGCTTAACTAAAGGATAAGGGGTCCTTTGTTTCTAGACTTTCTTTATTAGTACCAGCTTTAAAAAACAAAAACAAAAACAAAAGAAAACAACTCTAAAAGGTCTTCTACGCAGAGGTTTATCATAAATAAAACAAAGCATTAGCCTGTAAACCACAGCTCCTGTAGAGCCAACAAGTGCTCAATACATATGCCATGTGTTAATCCCACCCAGAGCTATCCACCTTAAACCAAACAACTGGAAGACATTAACTATTATTTCACAAATTACACTTTGTTTTACTACAATGATAATCTCCTCCTCCTAACTCTTCTGCTGAAAACATAACTGCACCATTATTGGGACATAATTGACTAATCGCATACAAAAAAGAAACAAACCTAGAAATTTGCAGAAAGATCTTGTAGATTTTGAGATCAATAAAATTATTATGCTCAGCATTTCTCTCAAGATACTTAGACCATGCTTATCACCTTGGTATTCAAGTCCAATACAAGAAAAGCAAAAACTTGTTCACATGCAGCATATTTAATCTTCAAATGCTTGACAAGCATCAGCCAGTACTAAGAACTCCCTTGTGACATCTCTGAAGGAGCAACCTAAGCGCTCAGGTTAAAATGCCATTCACAGAACAGGACTTCTGCACCACTGATGAGCTTTGGCAGATGTCAGGCATACAAGTCAAAAAAGGATGAACCAAGAGTCCCACGTGCTTGGTAGCCCCCTAAATCTGCTGGTACGCCTGCTCACAGCTTGAAGCTGCCCTCTGCATCCCCCCAGTTCTGAGCCGTCCCCTACAATGGAGAAGAAGAGAACTGTCCCCGCTCTCCCCTCCCACCTTCTTGGATTTTTAAAAACAACCGCCTTGTTCAGTGTTAAACCCTTCACACGCACTCTGTATGGCAGCTAAAGTGTTTACCTCAGATTTTGGGATTCCACTGAGGAATCCAAGCACTTACAAAATATGATGTTGCAGCAGCCAAGTCTTTTATTGAATTTAATCCCAAGTGACCTCCGACACCAGAGCCACAATGACTAACTGAGCAATTACCGGTGAACATCGCCGGGCACCACTCAATACAGTTTTGGGAAAACAGGTCGGAAACAATCCTAGGATTTCAGTCTTGTGGAAATCTGGTCCAGCCTAAGTTCTCTGCTCTGATGCTCGGGAGAGATGACATAGTGATCACCACATAATCATTAAGTGCCTTTTCTTTGAACATAAGAAAATCAGCCTTAAAGGTGAGGTAGCTGCAGACAGAGAGGCAGAACTGTCAGCAGTGAAATACAGATCTGCTTCTGCAATCATTTGACAAGATATGAGACAGCCTCCCCGATCTGCAGGCCAGGGAGACTTCAATGCAGAAGATCAGCACTGCCTATAAACACTCTTTAACACATTGCCTTTATTGTTTCCAATTCCTCAGATTAGATTTGGTTTCATTTTTCAGTGGAAATTAGATCTTCATCAACCTTGAATGCTCATTCTCCCCCTACCAGTTACACATACTTATCTATTCGTCGTTGCTGGGCCGTAGCGAGGGTTGCTTGAATTCCTCTTGGAAATGAACAGCATTTTATAATTACTTGTCTTGATTAATAAACACAACCTCAACAAACATCTAATTTGACTTCAAACTGTGAAGCCTTTAAATAATCTTGTGTTTTGCAAAAGTCCAGAACATTGGAAAAAATAAAATAAAATCAAGAAAACTGACTCTAAGGACTTGCTTTATTTTATTTATTTATCCAGTATTATTCAAATCCTTAATCAGACATTTTCTGCAAAGGCTTTATTCATTTTAACAGCAAATACACAATGCAACTCCACATCGTAATGTTAGCCACTAATTAACTTCTCTTGAACTCATAACTTCTGACTAGAGTGGGAACACATTTCTCCTCAGTAGACCAGCTATGAAACTTCCCAGCCTCTCGAGTTTACAAAGGTCTGTAAACATTTCTGGGGAAGGAACACACGTGCTATTATCTGAATCATTAGACTCACAAGATAATCTGGGAAGGAAGATTCAGAGGAGACCAGTTAACAAGCAGGGAGGAATTTCTAATCCCTGACAGTGCTGTGCTGACCGCACATCGCCTTGCTCCCTTTGGCATAGAGCAAAGTTCTCCAGCTTTGGGGGATAAAGAGGGGTAGGGGGGAAATAGCAGGAAAAACCAAAAATACAAAGATTTCTTTGTCTTCAACAGATTTTGTTGTTTCTGTTTAGTATTTTAATGAAATATTTACTGTTCTTGTATTTATGCTTTAATTATTCATTACTGAAATCAGTTAAAGAGCTGTGACACTCTGAAACGCAGTTCTAAAAGCGATACCTTAGAGCTCCACATTTACTGTAGTTCCGTGACTTTCATCTCAAGTCTGCTCTGTTAGGAAGTCACGAGGACCTTTCCCTCTGAGCCAGGCCTTGATGAACTCAGCCTAGACACCAGCAGGCGAGGTGAGCTCCTCGTGTCCTGCCACCACAACTCCACGTAGCAGCACAGGCAGGCTGCAGGCCGTTGTGGGCCCCCCTCAGCCTCCTCTCATTGAGCTCCATGCAGTTGGCAATTGCGCAGTCCTCCCCCTTGTCAAGATCTCAGTGCAAGGCCTCTCCAGCCTCCAGGGGGTCAACAGCTCTTTCCAATTTAATACCATCTGCAAACTTACATAGAATGCATTCAGATCCAGAGTCCAGATCATTTTTAAAAGCAATCAAGGGAACTGGCCCCAAAACGGAGCGCTGGGGAACCCCACTAGGACTGGTCACCAGCCTGACCTGATGTAACCTCGCTGTCAGCCAGGATCCAGCACCCAAGCAAAAGACGATCACCATTCAGAAAACTTTAAATTGAAAACAGACACCGCTGGGCACAGGCACTAGGGTGTCCCCTTCCCGGCCTGGGAACGAGCTCCTTGCAGCAGCCTTTGTCTTTCAAGGCTACCACCTCCCTGCAGTCCCTGTGCTTCAGTTCTGCAGCACATCAAGTGCCAGGAATGGGACTGCTGGCTGGCATGTAGATGAAGCATCATTTCCCTCTACACACAGAGATAACAGTAAAATAAGCTGTGCTAAATGCAAATGCGAAGCTTCATCCTGAATGTTTTTAGAACAAGAAGTGAAGCACGGACGACACAAAAACCTGTTGTGTTGACAGCACTTCACAAAATTCACAACAAAGTTTTTGACTAACATTTCTTAGTTCTGCACAAGGGAAACCAGGGCTCTCACCATCTCACGTCCGCTCACACGGGGCAACGTGCAAAAGCAAAGTCCGAATGAAGGTCGTAGTTTCTGACAAATTACAATAGGCAGAAAAGCCCTATCATCTGCCACAAGTCTGAAAGCATGTTCCTCTGTCTGCCCTTGAAACATGGCTCGTGGCAGTGACAATGGCAGTGCCACAGCCTGAGTCGCGGCTACTGGTGCTGCGCAGGCACAGAATATAATCATGATTTCAGTCAGCTCAAAGACCAGTCTGGTGTCACTTCTAAAAAGAGAGCAGAACAGAGACAAGCAGACCACAGTGGTCAATATGACAGTCATTTGCCACCTAGCTTAACTGTTGTCAGGTCTGGGGCATTTCATTTGTCTTCCTTCTCAGCAGCACAGGGAGGTGATGGAGAAAAATACTACAGTACTGTGTAGGTACTGCAAGAGAGCTCTCCCTGGGAGAGAAATCAAGATATTTATTTGAATATTTAGCAAAG
Source organism: Pavo muticus (assembly GCA_016647715.1). Lineage (NCBI taxonomy): Eukaryota > Metazoa > Chordata > Aves > Galliformes > Phasianidae > Pavo > Pavo muticus. Next base: position 1,376,022 of record JACDJE010000068.1, on the reverse strand, counting down.
GAGCAATGGAATTTGGCAGCACAAGCCCAAAAAAGGCTGGCAGAAAGATGATAGGCATGATCAAAACAGAGACAAGTGAGTTGTGCCTAATGTAAGGGCACAGAGGGGCCGAGATGGTCAGTGCTGTAAGCTCATGTGCTGCACATCAGCTAGGCCAAGGACAGGATGTGTTTCTGTTCACCTGCAGAAGCACACCTGATATCTTCTGGCAAGGAGCAGGTGGACAGGGTGTCAGCAGGCTGAGTCACCTCCCCCACTGCCTGCTGGCTCCTTTCTGTTGTGCTTTGTTAAGTAAAGCAGGATTTATTAGCAGCTGGAAAGAGGGGAAGCAGAACGGTGGGAGGCCGGATCAGGCATCCGGAGATAGGGAGACAGGAGAGTGAAAGGCTCTGAAAGGTTCCTTATGCAGGGCATGGAGGATGGCTGGGACTGGGATTCCACATGTAAATTCAGGTATTTGTTTTTGTGAACTCCTCTCTCCCAGAAGGAATGGGGGAGTGAGACAGTCAGAAGGGACCGTGTGGCTACAAAAGAAAAAGCACACAGATAAAACAAAAACAAAATACAAAGAAACAAGAAAAAGATTGCTCGCCTCTCAAAAGGCATTGTTTGGTTTAACTAATATTTTCTCCTGCTGTACATGTATCTATCTAAATACCTAAATAAGCATTTGCTGAAAAATGTGCTGCTATTATTTCTTGAGCATTAGACATAATGTAAAATTGGACCCTGAGAGTAATTACGAGGTTCAGGATAATGCTACTATCATTTCTGGTGCTCAGTTTCTGTAAATAGTGTCTAATGTACCTCAGAAACTCGCTATTAATCACAAAAAATAATGTCTCTCTCTCTAATTCATAAACTGTGATTACTAAATACTTTCAGACAGGTCTTTGTTTGTTTGTTGTTTTTTTTTTTTAAGAACTCAAATTTTCCATAATACCTAGAGGGCTCCTAAGGAACAGAACAAAACAAATACTTTGCATTTTCAAAATTGAAATTCTGGAAGAGGCTGTAAACCTAATACCAAACATGAATGCATTTTGAATTTCAACCATCTTAACATCCTTAATCTTCACCAAGTTTAGTACATTACATTTCTTTGACAACTAATCAATCAAAGGCATCATACCTTCTGCAAAGCTGCCAATTTAGTGTCATTTTGCCCTCTCAATAATGATTTATTTTCTACAGAAGCTTCCTTGTTTACTTTATGTAAGTATATATATATATATAGTATAGTAAGTAAGTAAGTGTGTATATACATATATATAAATATATATATATATTTAGCAGAACAGATAGGGAAATAAGAAAAGAAAAAAGCAGCCAATGTAATACTACATTACTCAGGAGTGCCAACAAGAAAATCCAGGGCTTCCATGGATTCATCACTTCCAGTCAACAAATCAGCGAGGACATCCCAATGACTCAGCGTCCAACAAAGGAAAGCAAAGAACTGGCTCCAAAAAGGGCTAAGACACTTTGGAAAGAGGCCATCAAAGACCCACCAGCAGTGATAAGCTGTCCTGGATGAGCAGAGAGGAGCAGTCAGCATTTTTGGCAGAGGAAAAGCAGGAGACAATTCGGAAATACAGTCTGCTAGTTGTGCTCCATGAGGGTAGCACTACCGAAAATAAAACCATGGAGTACTGTGTGTCTACGACACGACACAAATGTCAGAAAAAAATAAAGGAAGAGTGTAAAGACAAAATTATATTAAAAACTAAGAAGAACAATAGCACAAAACTACTCAAGGAAACGCGGTTCCCAAACCACAGCAAATCTTCCCCACAGGGGAGGGCGAACATCAGGGGATGCCCACCAAGAGCAATGTCTGCAGGGGGACCCTGGCCAGCAAAGGTAGATCCTTCTGTCAAGTTCTTCTCTTCTCAAAAGCACAAGGGTTTTCAAAACAAGATTGATTTCCTTAATGGGAACAACAGCACAGACTAATTCCATTATTTTCAATGGAGCTGAATTTGAAAGGTCTATTCACGTGTAATGGTACCTTCTGGGGAAAAGGCAGCAAGGAATCAATTTTACAAACCACAGTGATTGAGTCCATTTAAAAAACAACAAAAACAATCAAACCTTTCACAACAATTCAAAGAACAGGCCTCTGAAACATCTGATGGCCAAGAGCAGATGATCCTTGAGGCAGCACAGTGGTACCTTTCTGCTGCCTCTCAGCCCTGCGTGCCCACAGCCTCCCCCAGGCGGCAGCTGCTGCCCACTGAGCATTACACTCCTATCAGCACTTCTCTCCAGTCCTCACTGCGTGGAATGCTGTCCCAGGATAAGCCCCAGCTAAGTGACCGGAATTAATGGTGGGAGCCATCCCTGCGGGGCTCCGGATACTGCTGGCCAAGGAGGGAGGGAGAAAAGAAAGGGCTGAAAACAGAACCAAGCCTCCAAGCCTCCCCATCCACATAAAAGCAAAACCATCCCACGCCATCGCAGTATGTCTCTTAACCGTCTTCAAGAAGAATCCATGTATTTCAAATCTGAGACGTGGAAACAGCTATTAGAGATGTGAGCGAAAGAAATAGGGAAGGAAAACTTCTACCTGTGGCTATAAAAGCTTACAGCCACTCTTCAGCTTGTTGGCAGAAATCTGCAGCAATGGATAATAAAATTCTAAATTCAAGTGCCCGGCTAGCAAAGCGCACACCAGCCTCCCAGTTGTTATTTTTCAGGGGCTACTCATTCACTCGACCAAAACTTGCCGGCTCCCTCGGTGCACTGCTAAGAGCTGCTGGTAGGTTTGGGTGGGTTGCAGTGACCTTTTCATACCATATTAGGGGTCATAATTTGCTGAACTAACATTCCCTGCTGTTGCTGTTGAATCTATCAAATCACTTTTGAGCTACCGCACAATCTTAAAAGCTTGTTACAACCCACCCTGAACCAGGCTTCAATTTAGTGCGGCGGGCACTGAAATTCCACACCACCCTGTGAGCCCCGCAAACAGGCAGTGCTACCCGAGGTGCACGCTTCACTGCACCTGCGTCAAGGAGAGAATTCAGCAGTCCTGGCCCCAGCACGTCCTACAGGACCACAGGTACCTCCAGTTTCATTAATGGAACTTAGATCCAAATGCCTCTTCTTCAGCAACCCTGATGCCCATCCAACCAGCACATGAGCCACGAGCAGAAGGGTCTGTAACCAGCAAAATGTGCAGCAGTCACACCCAGAGCTGCACCCCAGCGTGTGGAAGGACAAAGAACTGATCAGGTATTACCTTCCAAAAAGCCAAAGCATTTACAAACTCGTACTTACCCCTCACACAAAATCTGTATTCTATGTAGCTCAGGAAGCAACTCACAGAAGCAGAGCTTTTCTTCCATTAATAGGGGCAACACAACTCCACTCGTGCAGTCCGGGAGCACAGCGCGGGTAGGCAGCCTGTCCTCACAGCTATTCCTCCTTCCTCTCATTCTAATGAGCCTTGTTTACTCCAGTTGCACACACCTCCAGACACAAATGGCCCTTCAGCTACTGTACATCTTATTTGTCCTTGCTTCTGCAATAAGCACTCACATCAATGAGTGTTTAAAACAGTGCAAAATTCAAAAGAAACTCCCCTAGGTGGTCTATGCATACAAATAAGTATATATTTTGCTTTTTTCATAAAAAGACACCCTGCAGGTTTCAAGCTTCTTTCACTGCAAGAAATAGTCTCAGGCAACAATGCTGATTTGGTGTAAGCTGATCCGTATCACCGAATCCCGCCTTTGTTTTTGGCAGTCCCCTTTCAAGGTGACGAAATTAAAGTGAAAGTCTAATTCCTAACAGCCCAACACGGGGGCAAGGCTGCTTCACAGAAATCTAAAAGGCTAAATAACATGAAGCAAACGAAAAAAAGAAATCTGTGCTGCTCAGAGAATGTCTCTGGTAATATCAGGGCTGGGAGGATTATACTAGCCAGGAAAAAACAATCCCAAAGCTGCATCAGATTCCTTCAAAACAAACGCATTCAATGGACAAGGTTATTGTAGAGCTGAAGAGGCTGCTTCCCAGGCTCAGTGCCTGCAAGGAAAGCACTTAGTGATGAACCTACTGACATGAACACAAAAGGGTCAGATCTTGTCACGCAATACAGTGGGTGGGCCCAAAGCACCTGGCTTGTCACCAACCCCAGGACTTCCAAAAACGGTACGCAAAGAAATATGAAGAGGCAAATGAAAAATATACCTACATTCATTTTTAGTCTATAAGCTTGAAATTGTTAAGAAAAAATATTTGCTGTCTGCACCTGTGTGAAATTCTGATTGCGGATGTAAGTGCTCTCAGCACCACGCGCACTATGGCACTACCACTGCATTAATCACTGAAGGATGTTCAATAGTCCTTAAAATGCAACAGAAAAAAAGGAAATTTCCTAATGCAATGCAACTCCAAAGATTATCTGATGGATCCTTCCCTCTAGGCAAAATGAGGCCTCACCAAAATGGGAACTTGGGCATATCCTAAGGTAAGACTTCACCAACTTAGCTCATGCCCCACACAATCATTGAATCATTAAGGTTGGAAGAGACCTCTAGGAACATCTAGTCCAACCGTTGACACATCACCACCATGCCCAATAACCACGTCCCTCAGTACCATAGCTACCCTTTCCTTGAACACCTCCAGGGACAATATGTCAATGCATGCTATTCTAGAGGTGTTAAAGCACACTTCCATTTTTTCCATAGGTAGATCACCTCAGATAGAAGAGCTCCTCACACATATAGGCTGTCCTTGACACCTTAACCTCCTCCCATAAGCCTGTTTGCCTAGAAGCCTCAACAACAAGCAGAAGTGCCAGGGCAGCCCTGGAAGGCACAGCCGGACTTTCACACCGCACCAGTCCCAGCAGCAGGTCTGGGAAGCGAGATGTGCAGGTGCAGCACCCGCTCCCCTGCCCACACAGGCTCCTGCTCCAGCCCCGCCTGCCCACTGCCTTACCTGCGAGCCCTCCTCCTGCCTTGGAGAAGCCAGAGAGCAAAGCCACGCACACTGCCACAGCCCAGCAGCAGATGAATGGAGCTGTGCAGACAGCACATCTGCTCAGGCTCCGGCAGGCACAGAGGGGCCGACGTGGGTCACGGTGCAGTGACAGAGCCCAGCAAAGCCCCTGAGCCAGCGACAGGAGCGAGGAGAGGCCCGCAGAGGTGCGCTGCCGGATCTGCAGCGAGCTCGCGTTGCAGACTCAAGGCCAGACTGCTGCAAACTAAAATAGCTGCTGCATAAAAGGCACAGCCAGCTCTGCATATTCAAGATCAGAACGGAGATAAATGATGAGATTCTTCTGTGCTATGCACAAAAGCCAAAAATCACCAGTGCATTTACAGTTCAATATTCTCCTAATCCCATCTTTATTTCTAGCGCATAAATAAAGCTCATTACAAATGATTTTCTTCAGAAACCTACTAGCAACCCAAAATAATTCATGAATGTGCTGTTTGCATTTATACATCCTTGACACCCACAGTAAACATCAAAACAAGGAATTCAGTCAGTCACATTGGTTGTAATACATAATTTCTCTTTTCTCCGTGGAGTTAGCTGGGTGTAGCTGTGACAGAATCCTGCAGCAGCACCTCTCATGTCGTAGGTACATATACACACACACACACGTGCATATTTCACAGGGACTCCTCTCAGTCCACCTTGCTTTCCTTCCCAAGCACAGGCATTTTGTGACAACACACATACATGTATTGAGCAATGCCTTTGTATCAAAAATAAAAAATATAAAAATAAAAACAAGGAGGCTTTCTTTCTTAGTCTTGACCAAACCCAGAGCTGCATGCTTGCTTTGCTCCAGAAGAGCATGGGGCCTGCTCTCCTTGCTCACAGCATACTTTGCTGTTTGCCCACTGGCTGAAGCAAATTGTGCATCTCTGGTGGGCGTGCAGGCAAAAAGCAAGGCTGCAGAGGTGATGCCGATGGGATGGAGGAGTCCAATGGGACCACAGCAGCCTCTCCCGCATCCCAAGATCCGGAACACAAACCCACTCAGGCAGGGCTGCTATGGGGTCTGCATCCCAGTGACCTGCTTACCTCCCTGCAGGCACAATGGAACAGAGCTGTTATAGGTCTGGGTGACTTTGCTGCTTTTCCTTCCTCGAGAGCTTAAACTGGATAAAGACATCAACAAATTAGAGACATAACTTCTACTACTGTTATTCTTTGAGCGTGCATGCCCTCAGGAACACACACCAGCATGCAGACCGAGCACAGTCGGAGCAGCACAGCCAGACCTGTGCCATCACTGCACCAGAGATGCCCAGGGCAGGAGCCACTGCAGCAAAGTATGCTCACCACCCTTACCACACACCGAGAACAATGGATGTGTACTACCTCCAACATGCTCTTAGCAGCAGTGTCCCTTCAACACAAGGCACAGCAGAGCCTCAGTTGGTGACAGCCAATTATAGAATGGCTTGGGTTGAAGGGGACCTAAAAGACCATCTAGTTCCAGTCCCTCACTGCAGGCAGGGCTGCCAATCAGGCACTAGATCAGATTGAGATGAGATGCCGGAGGTGCTGGCAAGGAGGAAGAGATGCACAGGGGATCCATGGGGCTGTAGTGCAGGTGAGAGCCTGGATGCGGAGCAGGAGCCACCTCGAGGCACAGGGCATCCACAATGGGGCCAACAGCTCTTCCACATACACAGCTCCTAAAAGCCACCCAAAGGTGTAGGAGCCAGGTGTCCTCCTGGCCCTGCCCCACGGTGCCTGAAGTGGTTGTCTCAGCAGCCCGCGCTGCATCAAAAGTGCCTTTCTGAGCTCTTTATGTGTTTCAAGAATCAGACACAAAGAGGAATTCTTATTACCTGCTCTGCACTGAATTATACATACACAGCCCTCCTAATTGCACGCACAAGGTAAAATTAAGCATCATCAATTTTCTTCAAAAGAAAATGTGCGTGTCAGCCGTACGCCACCAACCAGTAGGACCTTCCTGTTTAGTTCATGAATGCAGTTATTTTATGCAAAATTCAGAGTTTGGGCTGAGTAGCATGGCAATTCATGGGGAAAAAGAGAATGCCACGGCTTCACAAACAAGCAGTCTCTCTGCCCCTAAATTAAAAAAAAAAAAAAAAAAAAAAAAAAAAAAAAAAAAAAAAAAAAAAAAAAAAAAAAAAAAAAACAAAAAAAAAACAAAGCCTACAAAATAAAAAAAAAAAAAAGAAACCAAAACAACAGCTATAGGGCAAATTTAGGCAACCAAGAATAAGAGTGAAGGTTGGAAATTTGCCACTAATGGAAAAGAACGGATACAGCTTATGAAATAACCCCACTGCTTCTGTGTATATGCGTTATTTCCAGTTTGGCCTCCCTAAATTAATCAGTTTTAATCTTCCCTGCTAAACTGGCACAACGTTGACTTCAGCTTTTCGGTGTCCATTTGTTCTACCACATGACATCACACGATGCCTGCCAATAACACAGAGATGCCTAAAAGCCTTGAAATTCTTGGCTTGGGGACTCCAGGTTTTCTGAGAACTGTTAATTTACTTTGGCTTAAATCCTAGATTTTGGCTCCACTTGAAAAAAGTATTTCTCACACAGTAATTAAACTTGTAGTGGACAACATCAAGGCAATAGGAGACAAGCGCGGAGCGCCTAGTCACATCTTTCTGAGGTTTCCCTTCTCACAGCCATGACAAGAAAGCAATGGAGGAGCTGTGCACTAGGAGTGCAGTTTGAGTTCTAATGAGACAATTATGGAACAAACCGTGTTTGTGAGACAAAACTTTATATATTATTACACAATTAGAGAAAGCTTGGCTGTCAATTAAAAAAAACAGCTGAAATTCAGTCCACGTACAACTCTGAACAAGTCATTAGACATTACAGCAGCAGTGAAATTGCCTTTTCCTAAGCAGCACATCACTGCATCCTCCTTGTGGTGCAGAGCAGGGGCAGCCCCACCTCTGCCACCACCAAGAGACCGGGGCTGGGACAGCACATGGACTGTTCTTGGGATGGCAGGGACACGGCCTGGGCCCTCAGCCTGCTCTTTGCCAGTGCTTAATGGGAATTTGGCAGCATTTCACTGCACTTCTCAGGGAGGAGAAGAGAAATGGCACAAGACTGCAAGTTCAAATACATTGCAAAATAGTCTGCAAAAATAGCTGGGCCTTGTAAGAAATATACCTCTCCATGGAAACCACCAGACGCTCTGAATTCTGGCAGACTAGAGAAAACGGGTCTGTATTATTAAAGGAAATGTCTGTGTATTTGGGCTTTTATAATTCTAACCTTCAGGAAGAGAGTGGCAATTGTTGATCTCAGGAACAGGCCATACGAATTCCTTAAATCCTTCCCTCTCCACACTGAGCGGCACTGCGGCTCCCAGGGGACAGGATGGGCAGGGGAGCGCACGGTGCAGTTCTCGGCAGTGCTCTTAATTACAGACACGGAATGGAAAGAAGAGCAAGAAAAATACACCCTGGGGTTTTAAAACACCTGTCCGTACAAATAACACACCCCCATATATTTAGATGTGGAATGAGATATAGCAATACTCTGGTAATACATTAAAGAAGATGATGTATATATTACAACATCTGTGTATTCCGAATCTCCAACACTCTAACAAGTGTAAGATAAGCCATTACAATTCTCTTCCTCACCCTAAACAGTTTCCACTTTGGATGCCAGGTGGGGAACTATAGATTAATTAACTCCCAACTGGCATTGATGGGATAATTATACTCGCCTGTCTGTGAATCTCACAATTTCCAGCCAAACTGCCACACCAGAAAGTAAATCCTAACACAGAAGCCCCACTTCGCTGTATCCCAACAACACACTGACCTGTTACCTATGGAGGCTGGGATACTCAATTCAGAAGAAGTTAATAGAATATTTTTAAAGAAATAAAAGTGCTGCAGCCTCAAAACATGAAAGGGATGGGCTACAAAGGAACACTCATATAGAGAGCAATTATATTTTTGATATCTAATGGTTCTGCCTCAGGAAGCAAGAGCTGGCTAGCATCAAACTATATAAAAGAAAGGATTATGGGCTCACGAAAGAAGAATGCCATTTTGATTTAAAACCCAGCAAAGCATAGTGCAGATTTGTTATTTTAACTCACAGTGCTTAATTCCTATAACAAGCCAGAATGCCATTAAGGATGAAAAATACATGAAATACTTATGGTACGAGAAATTAAAAGTAACCTCACTTTTCATCAATGACTGTTTGCTGAATAGGCCGTTCTTTGCTTCTTGAAACCATCTTGTGCTTTCACAGTACATCTCTGCTGCACAATATTTCAACAGGGAAAAAAAAGCTGTGAATTCATTTCTGAGTACCTGCTACTCCACTGCATCTCCCGTCACTGGTTTGGGAGAACTCCCAATCAAAGGAGTGCAAACTCTCCTCATGACTTCCCTACCAGCATCAAAAGCAGCTTCTGTATGCATTTGTAAGACTTCTTCCCCATAACACAAAAGGCTCTCCTAACCTCACCAAGCCATTTCTGGTTTCTATCCCTCCTGACTCCGCTGTGAGCAGATTTCTGTTGTAAAGTGCCACTGCTTCTCTGGACGCTTCAGTCAATCTCACAGCAGCAGCAGTAGACTGCAGCTAGCTGCCAGCTCTGCCCCTGGTGACCAAGATGAAGGCCCTGGATCCCACCTGAGCTCCCAGTTCAGCAGGAGCTACTATCTCCTGCCTCCAACCAAGGCCTGGGGTAGGACCGGTGCACAGCTATGCGTGGCACAGCCAGCTGTACCCACCTACATCACCACACAGCGTTCAGAAGGTCTGCAGAAAGACCCCCATTTGATGCAAGAAAAGACACCAAGCTGCTGTATGCTGCTGCAATGCCACACGTGTTACCGAGCTACAGTCACACAGCCAAATTTCTGCTGCTTGCAGTTTAGTCAGTGTGCCCACGGACAGCATCAGAGCATTACCAGAGCTGAAGTCCCCTAAATACAGACTCTCATCACACATGAGAGTGATGCAGCAGGGATGCTGCACTCCCTGAGACACTGTGACACTTGAGCAACACCTGACAGCCTGTGCACTTTCCTTCTCATTGCCAGGGGAAGAACCGTGAGCAATCCCTGCAAGAAGATGGCCTCCAATGTAACGCAACAATTTCACCTCAAAATTCTAAAATAATTATAATATTTAGAACAAATTTGTAAACATTGCAAACTTGTTTGTGAAGGGAAGTGGTAAGCTAACTTCCATTCTCTCCCTTCAGGGCAGTGCTATGTATGCCGACGCTGCTATGCATGCCATAATCAAGTTTCTAAATAAATTCCCAACATTTAATCCACATCTAGCAATCATCAACATGGGTGACATACAGAGTTTACACAAAAAGATTTAGTTTGCTCTCAATCCAAGAAATTAAAGGATACTCCCCAATTATTCAGAATATTTTTGTAGTATAACATCTCAATCTGCTGTTCTATAGTAGGGGTTCTGGTCATCGTTTTGGTTTGAAATGCCCTGTGACCAAGAGAATTCAGACATTGTGCAAAACCCACTGGTGCTTCCTGTTCTAAAGAAAGGGTATCTTTAGCACGCCTAGTTTAAAAGAAGAGACACGCAATACAATCAGCTATGGAAATTCATTCTTTGTGCACTAATCCATTAAAAAGAAAGAACCATAACACTTCAGTTTTAACAAGCAGATACAACTGGGCTACACCGTGCCCACACCATGGTCAGAGCAACACATGGCCTCCACAGCAAAATCACTTTGCCAAAGTTACCAAAAACAGGGACTTCCTTCAAGATCTCTCCTAGAACAGGGTTTTTGCTCACTCAGTTACAGAACTGCTTATGAAAAGGTTTGGGGGTGGATCTGACCCTCCGTGAGGGTGGTGGAGGGCTACAAAGATGAAGAGGGACCTGGAGCATCTCCTGCACAAGAAAAGGCTGAGAGACCTGGGGCTGTTCAGTCTGGAGAAGAGAAGGCTGAGAGGGGTTTGACTGTTTATAAAGATCTCAACTGTGGGAGTCAAGTCGATGGGAGCAGACTCCTGTGTGACCTGCTGTAGGGAACCTGCTCAAGCAGGGGTTTGGACTCAGTGAACTGCAGAGGTCCCTTCAATTCTGTGATTCTGTTTGCTCAAAATATCACATTTTGTTAGGTAAACTCTAGATAAATAAATACACTGGCAGTGGCTAGCATTTGACACGATTGATAATGCATTTATACAAGCTCCTGTGTCAGTCAAAAAAATCAATCGTGTAAGGTACACGTGTTGTTCCTCAGGAAGAAGGATCGCCTCCTGTCACACCCCATCCATCCCAGCCCACCCAATTCCTCCCCAAATGCCATTTTCATCTGTCCACTCGCTCGCTTTCCTCTAAAATCCCATCTCCTCCAAGCTTAATAGAGAGCAGCACAGCAAAAGCCAGGAAAAAGGATTTCTGTGAAAAACTCAGAAGTTGTGTCAGTGGCAGAACAAAAAAAAGCGCTGGTGAGAGATGTGACACAAAAACACCACTTACTTTCTGTTACAAAATAACAGCTGTATTTCCTTAGGTGATACCTCTTGCCAATGATCTCTGTGGCCATTGCTTTCTTATAAACCCTCCTGAAAAACCAAACCAAAGGGATGAAACAAATAAATCAACAAAAAATGAACCAATCTGGAAATCAAGCCATCCAAGAGCCTGGACATCAAGCCATCCAAGAGCTGTTTAAGTAACACCACTCCCTTTTTCCTTCTCTACATACAGGGCACCAAGTTCCCAAGGACCTCCCCAGCCCAACCTCACCCCTCTGCAGTGTGATGGGTTTTGATGCACTGTGTGTTCTGAAGAAGCAGGCCGCCCTGCTCTGACTAACTCAGACTGGCACCTGCAGAACACAGAGGGCACTGCACAAAGGTCTGAGGTCCTGATCTGGCTCCTTTAAGCACACACTCATAAAACAGGAAAACTACTTCCCATGACTACCCCTTGGAGTAAAAACCCTGATTTTGTATTTCCTGAAAACATAAAAAGTGTATAAAGGATTTTATGACTCTCTTTTAGTGTTTATAGGCATTTTCAGAACGGAGAAAGTAAGTGGCTATCCAGGAAAACAAGTTTTATAGAAAAAAAAAAAAGCTGTCAAAGCCCCTGAGTAGTTAAAAACCTTGCTAATTCCTTTAAATCACAGTAACTTTCCATGCTGTGTGAAACCACAGCAAGTACTGCACTTTCAGGGAAAAATATAGTTCTCATCTGGATGTTTCTTGTCACAAAAAGGAGATGGTAGAAGAGGAAAGAAAATGTAACGGTTTAAACTGATGAAGTACATTACTGAATGGCCATACATTAATATAAAGCAAATATTTCATGACAGAATTTGAAGGGTAAAAAGCGTTCTGACCTTCTCTAGTTCTTTACTGGGAATGAAGTTAACTTCGTACTTTTGTGCAAAGCAAACCCCATCCCCACTGAGCTAATCTGGGTTCTCCTCTGCCCCTGAGCCCTGACAAGTCAGCAGCAAGCAGAAAGCTGACCTTCAGCAAAACCTTCTCAATGAGCCAGTCCTCTCCTGCTCAGAAACTTCATAAAGAAAGCCCCTGTGCTCCTCACAGGCAGAACGTTATCGTGCACGAATGGGGAGACAGAGGGGCTGTGCTTTCTCAAGTTCACCAGTAAAGAGACCCTCACAGCACTGAGGCAGGCTGAGAACAAGGGAGTCCAAGGGAAATCCAGCCTTCATCCAGCATAACAGGCAGCCTGGGAGCCCCAGGAAAAACTCTTAGAAGGCTGGAAGAGGAATGGGAACATCATCTTGCGCCATTTTGTATTTAAAGGCACCTCTAAGTATTTACTTGTCCCATGGCTATTTCCCTAAACCCTTCACCTTTGTTGTAACACTGAGCAAAAACAGAAGCAGCAGCAAAACATCTCTGTAGTTCCAGCTCCGATTCACAGAATTCCAATTCATCCTAGCCAGGGGAATGAAACTCCTCTGCAGCTAACAAGGTGCAAAACAAGTGGCTTCTCCGCTGACTGCGTTCTCCTAATACACAGTTCAAACTGTAGTCTGCATTTCTAGAAGGCCCTGTCCAAGAAGGCAGGAGATAACTGAAACACAGCCTGCTTATCCACACCATTCTCAGGCAATATTAAGATTTTAGCAATAAAACATTTCACACAAACTTACTCACCCCTCTTAACTAACCCTACGGTTTCAAATAGTGAAAAAATACCAGGGAAGAAATGCATCCACAAAAAGACAGCATTGTAGCTGCATTTTTAAGGTTCGTTTTTATAGGCTCACTGTGTATGATGGTATCACAGCTCAGAGCCTGATGTGCCACGCATTTGAAAGGCTTATTGGAATAGGCATGCAGCCTCATAACCTACTGATGCAAACAAACCAAACACCATTTGCTGCCTCATGCTTAGGGGAAGCTCGTCAGAAACAACTGGAGTCAGCAACACTCAGCCACCTCTCTCTAGGCTACAATCCACTGTTTTCTAACACTAATCCAACGTCAAATTCCAAAGCCGTGTGCAGGTTGCTCCGTTACGAAGTCTGCTTCCAGCAATCAGATCTCCGTGCCCGCTGAGCTCAGTGCAAGCCACGTTCACAGCATGGACAGATGTAACGCCCAGCTCCCCTGCCCCAGGGGCACAACAACGCTGGGGAGGATGCTTTTGGTAGCTTCATTTTACAAACTGCAAAGCAAAGACAGTGAGCTGACGTGACCTGACCAAAATTCATCCTCACAGCAGCAAGGACAGAAAACCCAGCAGGCCAGAGCTTCAGTTCACCATTTTATGCTTTGAACTACATCCTTCAATGTCCAAAACAAGGCAAACTGTCAGCAGCTCGGACCATTTTGCAGCCAATTTTAATGGGTCTAAAAGCCTCTAACGTCAAAGCAAGCATTTACCTTAAACTATATGCTTTTTTCATCTTTTTCCTCTTTTTTTTTTTCCTCCCCAAAAAGTATTTAAGTCAAGAACATTCATCAGCATTCTGTCCACTGCCTGGGAGGGGAGGGCGGTGCTCAGCACCAAAGGTATAATCAAGTGCTCAGATAGGCTTAGCTGTTTTAACCCGAGACATCTGTAATAAAAGCAATCACAGCCACCAAACTACTAAGAAGAGCAGTAATGAGATTATCTGTCAACACAAACAAAAGGATAAATACAAGCAACGCCATCAGTCCCTGGAACCTAATTCTTGCGTGCTTAATCTGAGACTATGGCGGGGGGATTAACGAACCTGAGGATCTAATAAAAAGTTATTGATTGTAAAGTTCTTGTTTTAAACGAAGTATTTGTTTATGGCTTAAGCTAACCAGTGTACACAGTAGATGGTGGCAGCAGGGGATTGATGCTGAGGATGCCACACCTTGGGCAGTGCAGGGCAGCAGAACTGCCACCATCCCACAACACAGCTGAAGCCAAAAACATGGCTGCATTCAACCCCCCCGTTAATTTTGCCAGCTTTCCTTGTGTGAGCAAGGCCAAAGCCAAAACCCTTTTCTAAAGAGCACCAGGAAGCCAGGGAAGCCCTGAAACGCTGCGATCTGCGCAGTTGCAGCCGAAGAAAAGCGACCCAAGATGTCTGTGTGTGCTGGCAGATGCACGCACACCCCTCTCGCTGCTGCAGGCAGCCCGGGGCTGGCAGCATGGCTTTATTCTTCCCACTCCTGCAGCAAACCTTGCCAGCTGCCCTCTTACCTCTCATGCGCTGGGTACAGCTGCCACAGCTCAATCCAGATGAAAGGTTTGAAGCATGACACAGAAGCATCTCCTGCACTCCACTTCCAGTCTAATTAGTGGATTCACCTGAGTGCACATGGGAGGAGAGAGGGGCCCGGGTGCGTGGCAGCTCCCAAGATAATTTGATGGGACTCAACTTCTGATCCCATTAAAATTTCAGCATTTGGGGACTGGCAGAGCATGCCGACCCCATGTCCCCAACTGATTGCTCCTGAGAGCTTATTTCTTAGGTGTGGCTCCCACATATGCTGTGATCAGGAAAATATACATACGTATTTTCTTATCAGGATGAGATCAGGCTCTGGTTGCACAAAAGGCCCCAGCGCTGCCTACAGAACTGATGGCACAGCCATTGGGAAGGCTGGTAACAGCCTATGTCTCATACAATGGAATTATTTCCATACCCTAGTTCTGCCCCAGCATAGCAGAAACCCCACTGCTACCCAACACAGAAGGATCTGGATTCCCCTCCACCTTTTTAGGAAGCTGTTCCCTCCCCACTGTTTTACCAAAGCCTGGAGCCCACCCCAGCCTCTTCCCACAGGACAGAGGATGCCCAGAGAGGCAGCTCTGCAGCCCTATGCAGTGGAACCTGTGCACACGGACGAGGTGTTCTGCAAACAGTCTTGCTACCCACCTAATGCTCACTTAATGGAAGTGTTCACAGAAAAAACACCACAAGAATTTTCAAATAGAAACAATTAGCATTCACCATAATTTGCTTCTGCTTCCCCCTATTTCTAAAGCCGTGTGCTCTGCTTTAATATTAACCCATGCTTGTTCATGAAAGCCCAGTGCAAGGGGGTTAGCCACACAACTCCCATTAAACACCACAGGAGCAATTAAATTCAATGGTGAAAAGATTACATTGTGAGCCATGAAACTTGGGGATAGCATCCTTTGTTTTGTAAGTGTCCAGCATATCAGCAAAATGAGCAGCTTTCATCACACCAAAGCTATTTTCCCCAGCTCTCTATTTTCCAATCCATTCTCCCATGCATCCACAAACCTCAGAAAGGGACTAGCACTCAGATCTGTAAGGAAAGCATTCACCAAATCACCCCCCTCTCCTAAGGGGCTCCAAGCATGCTGCAGGCTGAGCCTGAAGAAGCTGAGCTGCTCAGGAGGCTGGAAGGAGCCCAGCCCAGGCTGGGGAGCTTTCACCAGCCCCAAAATGTTGAGGCACACTCATTCCAAAGCACAGCTATCTCGTGAATGACTGCATCTTAGTAATACCTTTATGCTGGGAAGTCTGGGTTTTCCGAAAATGAGACAGCATGTCCTGCCTTTGAGATTGTGTGAAACAGCAGAGCATGAATCTCTCACTGTGCAGAGTGCATCTCTGAAGACACGCCATGCCTTGCAGTCACACGGCTGCTTGTGGCCCGGGGCAGGCACTGCTCGCCATGCCTCCATCGTGCAGAGCAAGGCGAGTGGCTGAGGACAGGAAGCACAGAGCAATTCCCACGGAACAAGGCTGTGTTTGCAAAGGTGCCCAGGAGACTTACGGCTCAATCAACACGAGATGAGCATGCTCTATGAGGCAAAGAAGAAAGGGAACAGCTTCTTATTAAAACACAGCATCTTTTTGCTGTCTAGCACTGAGCTCCACAAGACAGGTTTTTTTTCCTTCCTTTACTAAAACCCTAAAGAATTCCGTGAAAAAAAGTCCAAGTTTAAAGACTCCACATCTGACTGTGTCTAAGCAGAGACCACTTGTGTAAAGAAGTGCTGTCCCCTGTGTAAATGCTCTGCTGTTCAGTCTTTAGGAGATCACAGGACCCCTGCCTCTTCCAGCGCAGTTTTGATGGAAGCAGGCAGCGATGCAAAACAAGAGGGAGAAGCCTTGTCAGCCCCAGTACCGGGCTCTGCTGGCAGCGCTGGCAGGGCAGACTGGAATCGATCCGCGTATTGCTGCAACATCTGAGTTCTGTAAACAAGATGGCTGATGTGCAGCAATAGGTTGAAAACTGAGGAGGACCGCTCAGAACCTCCTCTGGATCGCTCCTGACAAGCTCAGTGCCCGGGTACGTGCATCCAGCCACCTACCAAATGCTATCCCAACAGAAGGGACACACACACGCTACAAAGCAGTGGGTTGTTTACACCATTAAGATACAAACTTTACAGCTAAGGGATTCCTGGAGATGCTCTTCACAAAGCATATTATTTCAGTGTGGCTGTTGAAGGGCTTTTTGGGAAAGGCTTCTGTTTGTTTGTTGTGTTTTTTTTTTTTTTAAGGATAAAGAAGGCCAGACAGCATTACATTACTAAATTACTGACATGTGTCTGGGTTTGGTAAGATGCCCAACTGACCCAAGGTGTTTGTCCAGCAGATGTTGCCTTGGGACCAGGGAAATGCAGCAGGTTCAAGCTGGTGATGAGGGAACTCCAGGGCAAAGAGCTGTTGAGTGAAAGATCCCCTTTTTGCTTTCTGCTCCCTGAGATCATCTCAAAGCCTGCAGGCAAGCAGTAATTCCAGCCATCTCCAGTGATGCAACTGTGCGTAAGGGAAGGGCTGTTACCATCACCCGTGCAGCAAACCACAGGCACCTGGTAGCACAGCCACACGTGCACTCTGCTGCAAGGAGCCTGCAGAGCACGAGTACGTCTTGCATATTTTGACTCAACTCCTTCCTCCATACAAAAATAAATACATTTAAAGATGAATCTCGGAAAGAGGTGAAACTGCATATTGCAGCCAGCTCTGCAAACTGCTCGGTGTAGGTGAAGAAAGGTGTAGTCGGATCCTGCACAGCTACTGCGGCACCAGAAAGAGGAGGATGCTCACTGTGTCTCTGCTTTCCACAGACACAAAGCTCAGCATAAAGTTTCCCTCTCACAGCTGTACCACACACTCCTTTTTTTTTCCTGTGAGCTCAATTAAAGATCTGCTCAACCTGCCTACATACAAAATTCAGTAGCCTGTAGGACTTTGAAATGCTCCACAACCTGGTGTGGAACAGCCGCTGGATCATTAATGCTCTGCTTCAATGTAAATGTTTAAAAACTATGCGAGAATTTAAACGTGATCTGCCTCCGCCAGCCCTGCTGCCGCGCCGCAGAGCACCGCACCCTCGGCACAAGGCATGGCCACCAGCCTGCCTGCCCTGCTAACAGCACCGAGCCCTGCCAGGCCCAGCACAGCAATCAGGAAGATCCCATGCAGCTAAGCACTTCAAAAACCTTTTTTTCAAATAACAATTCATCCTCGTGACACTCCTTTAGCTTATGCTTGAATTGTTACCCCTTTTCTGCAGGTGAGAAGCTACAAGGGAATGCAGAGGAAGGCTGAGCTGTGGGCTGCAGGCTGCCAGCGAGGGACTCAGAACTCACATCTTCCTTTGCCTCTTTCTCCAAGAGCTCTGCAAGGTGATGAGAAGCCTAAAATATCTGGGGCTTGTTGGGATGGCTCTGTTCCTGGATCCCAACCAAGAGGGCCAAAGCAGCCAAGATCTGCGCTAATTTTGTAAGTACTGATTGGAAGAGAACAACATCGCCTTCTATAAAGGTCACAGCCTGCACAATCGTACATTTTGCATGGCAGAAAGTGATTTCTGTGACACAGCGAACAAAAGAAAGGAGTGACAACCACGTACTCAAATTTTGCTCCTTCTGTGTATCTCAGGTAAAAAGGAAAACCGCCGCTCTCTGATCCGCGTGTTTTTGGGAAGGTGCTTTCTAAAGCAACCTTTGTATTTTCACAGGGAGCTTTGTTTTTTCTTTTTAAATACATTTTGATTAAAAAATAAAATATAAATCACCTGAAAGCGTATTCCAGTTTTCAAATACTGTATCAGCAACAACGGAAAATAAAGGTTTTGGCAAAAATATACACTCCAAGCATTACCTTTTGATTGGTTGAAGTCATTTACTCCAGTAACACTGTCATGCTGAGAAAACGATCTTTTGTCTATAAGCGGTACACAGCTATTAAGCATTTTAGCACATAAGTACAACATTTTTCTTTGGTCTGTAGCTCAGCAGAGGCAGAAATATGGTGTGAGAAAAAAATCAGCACTGGAGTCTGGATAGGGAATTCAACAAACATACAGCCAGCACCGAGAATGGAATGAAAAAAGCTTTTAAGTAGGAGCACAAGTGGACACACCAATGGTGATACCACCTGTACAGCACGCACCTTGGGTCACCCAATAATAAGTGCTAGCTCCTAAATACCAGACAAGAATTTGTCCCAGTGATTCCCATATCCGGGAACGCTGCTTAAGTAATAAGTAGCAATTTGGTTTGTAAGTTGTCATTACCAAGCAAAACAACTCTGTGCCTGTTTTTTCTTTATAAAACAATTTTCTGAAGTCAAAAGTTGAAGAACTTGAGCAAAAAAGACAGTCCAAGCAGATGCCCGTCCATGGCAATGCTGAGCAGCAGAATGGGGGAAGGAAGACGAAAGGAAGGAGGAGCCAGAGACATCCCTCCCTTTACTCTTCTAAGGTGTAAAGCCTTCTCCATCATGACAGGTTTTTTTAAGAAGCTATCACACATTCATAACACTAATTGATTTTCATAGAGAAGAGAGCAGATGAGGTCTCTTTGGGAACTGCCTGCTACATTTCTGCTTGAAAGGAGATCACTGCTGGTGTGCCTTAGCTCCTTCATAAAAAATTTAATTAACAATATCTCCAAGAAGGAAACCACAGTTAGGTCCCCAGCTATCGTGTGACGACCGGCACTCCGACGCACCGCGGCAGACGGTACCTGCGCACACCGAGCAGCCAGCGCTGAGCAGGCTCGGGGGGAGCAGCAGGACACGGTGGGATGCTGGGGAGCATGAGCTGCCTGCCCGTACCTGGCACCGACATGCTGTGCTCCTGCTTGTGGTGGTGATGTATTTCTGCCTGTGATCCAGTGGCTGTGCCAGAAAGCAAATGCTCAATAAACCATGATTCCAGGTGATGAGCTTCACAAAAATTCCATTCTGGGACAAGCAGAAGCTGTGCCATGAGCCCTCTGCTCTCAAATACACATAGCAAAAGTCACTTCTAGACTGTACATACGTACTCTGGACTCATGCACAGTGCACGGAAGCACACATTTCCCCAGATTTTCCCAACTGCACAATAATTAACACCAATCTACAAGATGACGTGCTGCAGATACCCTCCATGCTGTATTTTCAGCATCTGTTTTGTTATCCTTTAAGAACTTAAACCATTGCAGACACGCTACCAACTTGCTTGACTTACTGTCTATAACGTCAACACTGAGAATGTACATCATCACTGTCAGCCAGAGAAAATGAGGCAAGACTGAGGGATTATGGCTGGAGCTGGCACTGAGAGCAGAGGCTCCAGGGCTCCAGAATACTTCATTACTTCACATAACAATATATACATATATATATATTTTTTTGCTTGGCAGTGTTGAAACTGCAACCCAAGATGACACTCTCCAGTCTTGGTACTGAATCAAACTGTAACAACCGCTTTGATTCACCTCAGAGAAAGCTGTATTTCAGCCTTGGGTAAATTTATCCTTAAGAATGAGCTGCAGACTCCAGCTATGTTCAAGTATTTCTGAAAGGAAGACCGGGGGAGGGAAAAGAACATTACAAATACAATATCTATCTACCTATCTCATCTCCAAGACAGCTGGCAGCATTATCTTCCTCTTTGGTAGTTAAAAAAAAAAAAAAAAAAAATTAAAAAAAAAAGTAAAAAAAAAAAAGAAAAAAGAAAAAACACTAATGGGATGCAAGAAGAACTATCTTCATATGTTGAGTTAGCATAACCACCATAGCTCTCTTCAGAAGGCTTTGTCAAAGTGGCAGCTTGGAAAAGCCAAGCACCCAAGCGCCCTCTGGCTCCACTGCCTGGACCACAGTCACCAGGAAAGGGACACAAGGAAAGGGACACCAGGAAAGGCCATCCCACCTCCAGCAGGACACGGGGCCACTGTACGCCAGCCGTATACACCTGCCACACGCTGAGGTGGGAAAAATCCCACAGGTCCCAACATTTGTGGGATATGGAAATACCTCTGGCTAATGAGCAGTAAACCACAGTCAGAAATGAACAAAATTAAGAAAAGACAACAAAAAGTCACTCAATATTTGAAAATTAGATCAAGATGTCTTTGGCAGGAAGGTCAAAAATAAAGTTAAACCATAGCTTTTAATTGCTGTGGCAGACTTATCATCAACGTGTTATACTCCATTATGCTCACTGCTGTACTTCCATATGAATATAAACTCACCCTAGTGCTGGAGGTCTGTTCAAGTCTGAAATATGGCATCGAGAAATCAAAGCCTCAGGACTATTTTAAGATCTACTTCATGCTACGTTTCAAAGCAGACACCACTGCTAGTAATGCACATATTTTATTGCTTATGAAAAAACTAAATGATATTATGCCTTGCTGATCGCTGATCCCATACATGTTTGTAGGCTGGAGACACCAAGAAGCAACTTGAAACGATCAAGAAAACCAAACCCAAAACATGCCTATTGACTATTTTCAGGAACATTTTGAAAAAGCTTACTTATTGTGCAGATTATATGCCAGTTTATACTCATAACAACAGGCTTTAATTTCATCATTCTTATTTAATCAATGTTGTGAGATTTATTTTTTTTAACAGACGTAGACTAGAAAATACCTGTATTTAGACTAGCCATTAAAATGTGAGTTCTGCTGTGACTGCAGCACCTATTTTTCTATCTTCTTATTTATTAAGCAGAGCTGTCCAATGGCAAGGAAGACATGTAAATCTAACATGAAGTATTTATGTTTGGCGTGATATCTCCAAGAACAAAAAATCAGAAATGGGCTGGGAAATCTCACTTTGAGAGTAAGAATAAAGGTAGAGGTTAGTCAGAAAATACTCTCAGGCAGGTACTGCTGGCCATGAAGGGCTAAAGCAATTTCCCAGTGCACACAGAATGGTCGGAGCCCGGCATGCACATAACCCAACATTTGAGGGGTCTGTCATTTAAAATGTGTGCAAAAGCTTAGCAAAGAGAAAATAACGTCATCCCCAAAAGGCCAGCTGACCAATGATCAGCAGTGGAATTAAGTATTTTCCCTCTGCCTCGCTCTGGGAAAAGGAAAAAGAAAAACCAAGAAACCAATGAAATTAAAAAGAAAAAAAAAAAAAAAAAAAGAAAAAACAACCACACACACAAAACAAACCAGAAAAAAGCAAAAAAAACCAACCACAACACTGCTGGGGGGGAAAGAACCATATGCTTTCCTGTAATGCTAAGGGATGGAAATCCAGCGATTGAAGAGTTAAGAGACGCTCTAAAAGTAACTCACCCTGATATGCTGAGAATTTGCTGGGATCTCACCGAGAAAGGGTGCTTCTTGCACACCATATGTTCTGCAAACGCTTGTAACAACACAGAGGGGAGCCGGCGATGGAAATCCACCTTGGCTGCTGAGCTTCCCTGCTTCCTCTGAAACAACAGCGGCCGGAGACCAAAGCCATGCCTGGAGCCTTCCCAAATCCTCTTGTCCTCCCAGAGCTGCTGGGTCCCCCTGAAGCTCCTGCTGGGCTCTCCTGCCTGCCTTGGGCTGTTTATTCCTCCTTGCAGCCAAGCTCAGAGCAGATGCCCAACCTCTGCTGCCCTCCTGCACTTCCCTTTCTAAGTCACCGCGCCCAGAGCTCATTATTGATGAAAAACACATTGTGAATATAATCATTTAATGTTATTGGCTATAGCGCATAACAGTATCTGGATGAGATTATAAAATAAAAGGCAAATTGCCTTTTTAAAGTCTATTATAATTTAAGGGACTTAAAAGTTAATTTACATACGTTAATATAAGTTAATTTATGTCTGTCCCACTTTTGCCCTAAGAATTTAGGAATAATATTTTTCCTATATGAAACCTTTGTTCTCTACTGCAGCTGTGCGTGAAAATCTATAGGAAGTAGGAAAAACTCCCTGAATGTACTTATACAGATATCTTCACCAAAACAGTCGGGAAAAATACAAGGGCTGTGATGGTCTTCTCTCAGTATTGCTTATTTTAAATGCTACTCACAATGCTTGGAGGTAAAAAAGCGTTCTTACAAACAATGAGCTTGGAAGGTGACAATGTTCCTTTGCAAACACAAGCAGCTGCCAACAACTAGCCACATATATTTTTCTTCCTCTGTGCCATAACTATGTTTATAAGGAATACGCCTTTTAATTAAAGCAAGAATTGGAGGCTGCGGGTCTGCATCAACCAGAAAACCATCCCAAAACCACCTGTACAGATAAAAGCTGCCTTTCTGCTGACCAGAAAGCTGATTCTTATACTGCCTAAAACTGAAGAACCCAGCCAAGCCCCTGCAAAGCCCGCACCATACCCTGCTGCCTGGTCTGTCCCAGCATCCTGGTGAGCTCCATTCCCCAGCTGCACGGCTCAGCCACAGCACCGGGTGCCCATGCTGAAATCATTCCTTGCGATTGCTTATCGGAAACTGTCTTAAATGCCAGTAATTAGCTTCAGATGCAAAAATTCCGTAACGTGCTTCTTGCAGAGGTATACAGAAATATGGAAATGTGAAAGCCAGCATCCACTTGAATGTAAAAGTGTTCATTGCAGGATGTTCTAAGTGCTTTTCAAGCTAAATTGTCACCTGCTAACATAGGCAATACAACACTGTTGAGGTGAAGCGGCCCAGGGGCAGGAAGAGGCTGGCCGCTTACAAATGGGCTTGTCTTTTCTTCTCAAATGCGATACATTAGCTATTTAGAGTTAGCGTATCCTTCGAGATGAGCCTCTACAGCTAACATCTCGCCCCGCCATACACTGGGCGCAAAATGAATTAAGAGATTACCATGCATACTGAAGGTCACACAAATATCTACAAAGACTAGAAAAAACATCGTGCTGGAAAAGAGAAAGATTAAACACAACAGAAAACAGAACATGCCAGCTGAATACTGCTGCTGGAGAGCAAAGCAGCACCATGTAAGAACCACATTAACTGAGGATGCCATGCCCTGCCAAATACCCATCACAACCCATCACACACACGGAGAACACTCAGTGCAAAAAGATGGGAAGTGAGGAAATCAGAGCGCTGCAGAGCAAACCGCTGGCTTTGGCCAACGTGCAGCGATCCCCAGGGAGACGAGGGAGGGCAGCCCTGGCGATGCACAGACACAAAGCTGGTGGCCGCCGAGCACCAGCACCGAGCGTTACAGGAGATAATGCATGCACACAGCATGCACGCCTCACTCGAACTGTTTATCAGATTGTAACAGCACTGCGGCATCCAGGAGCGTAGATGTGCTGTTTTGTTCACATTTTAATGTGCCATCTTGCAGTAGATGCTTGCACAGCAGAGTAAATACAGTCTCTATATATACCCTGTGTGGGCGTCAGGGGTTATTTCTGACTGTCTTCATTACACTTCAACGCCAATTTAAATGCAAAAAAATAAAAAATAAAAACCTCCACAATTCTCAGAGTGATTTCAGTCTGATTTTTATAATCATTTCCAGAACATTTTCATTCTGCAATTTCAAACCCTTATTGAAAGCTCTTGCCCTTACAAAGTTATCTTTGATGCGAGTCAAGCATACCAGACGAGCTAACCTTTCTCCCCCTTCCCACTTTGCTAATAAACGCAGACACAAATAGCATTCGCAATATTTAGCCTCAAGAAGAGTTTAATAATAATGCTGCATCTTGCTTTATACGGGGGGAGTTAAAAGAGAAACTCAAAGGCTTAATAGGTACAAATGTTGTGCTGCAATTGCAATAAGTAAATAGAGTTGAACTGCAGAAACGTAGTGATAGCAGAATTTGGAAGATGTGGGTTCTGGTAACCCTCAAGCTAAAGCCCATTAGGTTTTGTTACATAGGTCCTTTGTGTATTTTTGTGCTGCTCTACCAGTTAAATTGACCTCTGCAGGTGCGTGTGCTGCTTTTACTGCTTAATAGCTACACATTTTAAGCTAACTTGGGATAGCAAGATGTAAAAGATCTGAGAAATCCCCTATGACCTCGCATGAGTGCTGCACCTTACTCATGCCAAGGGAGAGCTTGGCAGAGCCACACTACAGCCCCATGCCCTAAGCAGCACCTGTGCAGCAGGGCTGGTGCCTGCAGTGCTGTGCGGGGCTCCACCTGCACCAAACAAGCCCCCAGCCCAGCATGCAGGCAGCCTGAAGGCTGCAGAGGTGGACGGGAGCTCTTGGTGTGAGATCTGCCTGCCAGGAGCCACCTGGATTTGCTCAGCTCAGCCTGGCCACAGGGCAACGCCGCGGAGGAGCTGAAGGGAAGTTTTTGCCAAGTTCTAAGTATGTAGATTTTTCTGGAGCTTATAGGAAGAAGAATTAGTCAGTCTGGCTACAGGCCATAAAGCATAATTACTTATGTGAAATATGTTTAAATATGTAACTACAATTGCTAATAGGAGAGCCTCGCACCATCCATACAAAGGGATTCCATGGACCAGCAACTCAGACACGGCAAAAAGCTGAAGATCGTCCCCAAAGGAATAACCTTCCTTCTGAAAGAGGCTTCAGAAACGAACATTGCATTATAATAGGGATACAGCACTGAAAGACACCAAGAAGGAAGGAGGGCAGAATGGTGCAGTTTCAGGACACTTGGTGGATCAGAGCGGACAGCTTGGGTGCCCAGCAGGAAAGGCAGAGAGGAACCTGCACATACAGCCACAGCCCGTCACCATCCTCCAGGAGATCCAGTGGCCGGCAGAAAGCAAGCTGCCACTGGCGGAGGGAGAAACCAGAGCTGGAACCCTGCAAAGCTTGGGAGACACTGTGGAGCGGTAACACACCTTCAAGACATTAAAATAAAAGAGTGGTGTATTAAGTGATGTGGTAAATGCAATTTGTCATTTAGCACTGTGAATCTATGGATTTTAATGACAGGGTCTCATTTACATTTAACAATCAGTGTACTAGAACATTTCTTGGAAACTGGGGATATTTTCTTGTCTCAGTAGGAATACGTATAAAATTCTTCTTGATTAACAATGGAGTGAAGGAATTCTGCCCTGAAAGCTTAGGCCCTTGGCTTCTCCCAGGCGGGGTGACTATCGGCATACCAAACTCCAACCCTGACTAGGAAAGCTCTCCAAAATTCATTTGTTTGTAATAATTACGTATTTAAAACCTCTTCTGCAAAAATAATATTATAAATCACCTTACATTCTCCTGTTCACTTTTACCACGCATCTGCTTTAGGAAAAAAACATTAACAACACATCTTGTTCTAAATGGTCCATTTTGGATGTGACTTTCAAATGCACTTACAGCAACTTAGGAGCATAAATCCCATTGATACTCTGTGGTATTTGTGCCCTTAATGCCTGTAGCCATTACTGAAAATCTCATTCTTTTCCAGAGCTTTGGAATTATTCCAGAGGTCATACGCAGAGAAAGAAATGGCAAGTGTCAGACGGTATTTTATATTTTACAGCAATGCTATGCAGCTTTAGGACAGGAATCAAGAATACAGAATACATGCATTTAAAACCATAATGGGGAGCTTGGGAAGAAGGGAAAGACTCAAGTCAAATTTAACCAGTAAATGTGGGGATAAGGTCCATCTCTGTTGCATCCAAGCTGGTAGGAATGGGATTCTCCTTCACCATTCTCCTGGCTCACAGGGCTGGCTGCAACGTGACTGCATTTCCCAGAAACACCGCCACGAGAGGCCCTGCACCGGCACCTACGTGCCAGAAACATCTCTCACTTTGGCAACGATAACCAACCAGCCCCTTGCTTCAGCTCAACTACGCAGTTTAACAAGTGAAGTGCCAATTTATTGGCAAGCCGCAGTTAGCCTTCCTTGGGTGGGGGAGGAGGAACCCCCAGTGCGAGAGGAGCAGGTGAAAGGCCTGGCACCTATGGGAAGCCATGGGATGGCACTATGGGAGTGTGTGAGCATTTCTGCCAGAGCACAGAGCTCTGCGCCATGCACTGCCCATACTGCACCATCCCTGTGAGCCTACAGCTCTGGGCCATGGGCTTCCTTCGCCTGTTCTACTTTCTGCAGAAAGGGATCCAAAGAATCATTAAAGGACATTATACTCAACGGAGCCACAGCCCCCATTCAACAAACACCTTGGCTAAAATGGATGAGCATTTAGCACTGCTATGGAGTCACGCATACATGTGATGTTTCATGGTTAAATTTTTACAGGTCACAAAAAGAATTTTTATGAAGCAAAGTGCACGGGAGATCATTGATAGCAGACTTGGAAGTAGTGTTGTTATTCCGTCACTAACAGAGAAAAGCAGACTAGAAGGTTTCCAGAGAACGCCAAGTAAAACTCACACTCCCAACATCTGCTTAGAAACTGCTTACAATCAAGCTTTTTACAAAGCTTTATCGCTTTTATTCCCTCCTCCCCCCTTTCACACCACCACTTTTGGCCAATTTAATTCCTTGAACAGTTGTGCATGCTTACTGTTCTGACTGCTTATTTGCTGAAACTAACAACGAGCACCAGGTAGCTGCATAACAAGAGCAGGGCCGTAATGCACATTACGGTGTGCATACATGGCTACATTCTGCAGCTTGCACAGCATGCGGGGACGTGGCCCTGCAGGTCTGGGAACAACTTCCCCAGCTCCCAGCCTGTAAGACCACGTCCAGCACCTCGCCCAGCTCCTGCTCTGCAAGGATGCAGTTTCATCAGTCTGGCAATTGTGCAAGTACAGCCTGTTTCTGTGTCACAGCAAGCAGTGTGACCCATAGCTACACTGCACTGCTTGCTACAGCTGGAGGGGAGTGCTGGAGCAGCCACTCCTCACCAAAATACCTACCCATGTATACAGCCAGCTGCCTGAAGGGAAGACAACTGACCCTGCTTTGAGCTAGAAAAACAATCATCACGGCTCCATGATGTCTCATACCCTGCAAACCCAGTATCTTTCCATGAGAGACCTGAAAGCAACCCAGCACTTGGAGCACTGCCGAGGGAGGTGACAGGGCTCAGGCAGGGTCCCAGGGCTTTGCAGTCCCCCCAGGTTTGTACTGGCTTCCCAACATGTCATTCACATGCACAGGTTAATAAAACTCAGCAGTAAGAGCTCGTCTCCACAATCATTAACTGAAGCAGGTGGAAACCAGACTAAGGACTAAAGCGGAGGCTCCCAGGTAGCCACCACGACTTCCAGGCACAGACAAGGACAGCAGCAGCAAGGCAGCTGCCATGGGGAAGAATGTGCTTTGTATGCTGGCACTTCCCACTCTCATGGAGTCTGCCAGCAATCCAAGAGCAGCTTCCACCCCAGCCAGTCACTGAATTCATGACCTCTTTCCACCCGTTCGGATACCAGCATGGGGGTATTGTGTGCTAACAGCCCAATATGGGGCTGAATGTCCTCAGCTGAGCTGAACCATGGATTTTGTGAAATAACACAGGTAAGGACCGAGTACTGTTTCAAAAGAAGGTTTTGGTGTGCAGCACAGCTTTCCCTACCATCATTCAAGCCAGCTCTGTCAGAGCTCACCATACCCAAAGACACAAGAGATGAGCATTTCCAAGGTGCACTCATCCTGGGCTTTCTTTTGACAACTGTATCTTTGCTTTGCACTCACAGGAATGATTTGAAATTGAACATCAAAACATAACATTACAAAGCACCAATTTTGCTAACTTACAATGGATTAGCAACGTAGACATTCACTTTATTCCTTTCAAATTACAGAATGTAAGAGTTCAAATGGGTGTTAAAACATAAAATGGACTTATTCTCTGCCTTCTTCCCCAGAACAACCAGATGTTGCACCATGTTCTTATAACATGGAGGCAATCTACACAGCTTTAACACTGCTGAAGACCACTTCCAACCCAGTTATTCTGGTTCCATCATCCTCATACTTCACTTGTAGCACCAATCCAGACCCACGAGGCTTCCCATCAAGTTCTGTGGGAATCAGGCTCCCACAGACACTCAGATTCACACCTCCTGAGGGCACCTTCTGCAAAGTGCTGGTCTAAAGGGTATTTACTGCTAACTACGCCATAACCTGCAACAATATCAACTCAGTGTTTCTTTGCCTTGATTCTGCAGTAACATTTACCAGGCAATAATTTTGAGGACTGCATGTTTCTGGAGAAGGGAAATGCATTTAACAATTCACACTGAGCTTCCATCTTACAAGAGGCAGCGGTACTGCTGCTGATCCGTCTGCATTCCTTCAGCCCACCCACCCGACTATTCAAGGGTCTTCCCACCATTTACCCTTACATCTTACTTTGCAATGTTATTCTAACTATAAGCACCCTGTACGTTTTTATCTGAACCTCCCTTGCATGAAGTTGTCCCTATACCCCTATTGCTGCCATAATAAAGAATTGTTGTTTAAATTTCTACCACTTACCCTCACCTTGTGAAGGGAAACAGGAAGATTTAAATGGAACAACCTCATTTTCCATTCAATTCCAATAAGATGCCTATTTTCTGTTCTTGCAAAATGCAAGCTAATACTGGATAGTCCTGGATACCTAAGGCTATCATGTTCTCCAGGTAAACATGGAAAAAAAATAGTATCTCCAGGATTTTGAAAAGACAGCAAGAATTGGACATGAGATTCTGTTAGCCTCCAATGAAGGTCCTGGATATGTTTGTTAGCAACACACAAAAACAGCAGAAGACGAGAAACAACAGTTTCTTTTATCCTACTACCTGTGCCCACACAACAAATCGCCCAGCTAACCAACTCCAAGCTTCTCTTTCCTGCTCACCTGCAGGTAAAACAATGTGTGGCACTGAGCCCCTGCACCCCAAGGCCTCAGACCATGTAGCATCCTATCTGGAGTCCTCCCTTTGATGCATCTACTTGCATGTTAGCAGTTTGATGCACACTTCCCAGAAGGTAGCTCATTGTGTATTTTTAGAATGAAAGGAATTACACTTTTTTTCATATTTAAAAGTTTCTGACTCACTTGGCTGGATGGATAGCCTATTCTGGAATTTTAAGTTGCCCGCAGTCCTTGACAGTATGGTTGCCTTTCACACATCATTGTCTTGTAATGCAACAAATCTCACTTGAAACATCTTCCTCTATGCACTGAGATATGAACAGTGCAATAGAGAAAATCTGATACAATAAATACATAAATACTATGCCCAGAGAACAACTGTTTTATGACTTGGAAACCATACTTCCTACGATAGACTCAAGGAGACAACCTGATCTTAGTTTCTGGTAGAGGAAGTTGCAAGGAATGACACATGATTAGATAGGCAGGATGTAGATACATGACCACAGGCAGAGGGGTGAGAGCTGACAGCCACAGTCTCCACACTTCAGAGTCAAAATGCAGTTAATAAAACACTGAGACTCTAACTGGGAGTTAATAATCCACCTCAAATGGCTGCGGAGGAAGTCCTAAATGCACACCCTGATCACCCAACAGTCAGAAAACAAGCAGAAGAACCTAACATTTCTTACTGAAAAATGCAGCCCTTGAGTTTTTTTAACGCTTGTGTTTGTGTGCTTGCTGTTTTGAATTCACATGGAAATTTGCTCCAAGCAGAGAGCTGCCTCTCTCCTTCTGAGCTAGTGTTTGCCAACGTCCCTTTCTGCCGTTCCGCATCGTAATTCCCCCTCCCATTTACACACTGTGCTCACGAGCGCTCCCATTCTCCTCCTCCCTCCCATGCGGACACTTCTCCTTGCACAGTGGGACACGTGAGTCAGCCCAGCCATTTGCCCACTTCCCATCAGGGAACATCACCAGCGCCCAGAGGACACACGAGGATTTATTTTTAATTCCCGACTATCACTCCGCCGGCAGTGCTTTCCTCGGCAGATGGACAGGTGCCCACACCTTGGAGCTCAATCTGACATACATAAGGCTGCCAATGCCAATTCCACGTACCGTCTGCAGATGCTCACAGCCTACCAGCGTACGCTCTGCTCCTGGGAGAGAAAACCGATGTTTTCGATACAACACAGCCTCTCCTCTGCAGGATACAGCTCTTTGCATATATCTGCTAACAGCATCTTGGTATTTCTCCACCCCCTCCCAACGTTCCTCTTTTTTGTCGAACTCACCAGCATTTGTTCTGGGATCTAATTAAGGTCCCTTATCACCATGGCAAGAGGGGGGCAAGGGCTAACAAAACAGCATTAATGAACTGATTGTTTTCACTGGGCACATACACTGTTATAATCCCTAAGAACGGTACATATCTACATTTGGAAAAAAATAATCAGATGAAGTCTGTGTTGTTTACATTTTTACAAGAGCTTAACTAGAAGCCCATGTAAAACTGGCATAATCCAACAGCAACCAAGAGCTTATTTTAAAGGGAGATTTATGCTGGTTAGGACAGACAACTTCATCTTGTTTTCTCCTCCGCACACATGCAGAAGTCTTGTGTCTACCATCTGACCCTCCTTCGAAGAGATGAGCTTCCCATAAACTTCATTAATTAGGTGCAGTTTTTATAGATAATTCAGAACCTCTTCCCACCTTTCTGGGTTATTAAATCTATTAGCATCCCAGGATAACATTATGTAAGTACTGCTCATCTCCATTATGCAGCAGAATTAGAAGAGAGCTGTTAGAACCAAGTTTGCCTTGTTTCCATCTCATCCTCTGTACGAACTCAGACACCAGAAGCAAAATCACCTGCATGGGACACTGCCTTTGATACTGAAGACAGAGACGAGAAGGAGGAGAGACCAGGAGAAGAACAAGTCCACAAGGGAGGACAATACACTTCTTTCAAGTGAGCTTAAGGGAGAAGGTACGGTGTTTTCTTGCCCTGCAAGCATTAATTCTACATTCCCCTCTGCTGTTTTTGTCTCCTTGTTCTTTCCCCTCGTTTTCAATCCAACTTCCAGTTGCATCTGAAGATTTGGATACCACCTACAGTCAACCCAGACCAACCCTTGGAAGGATCCCCTCCAAGAAATGTCTAGTTCAAGTGCTACAGAAACTGTTCCTCATATCTCTGCTCCCTCTGAGTTTAGGTTCAACTGGTTCCCCAGATGCCT
Organism: Pavo muticus; assembly: GCA_016647715.1. NCBI lineage: Eukaryota > Metazoa > Chordata > Aves > Galliformes > Phasianidae > Pavo > Pavo muticus. The sequence continues at coordinate 1,344,357 of JACDJE010000068.1, read as the reverse complement.
TTTGAAGAAACTGCTAAAATGGGTCACATTTTTATTTATTTTTTTACAGGAAATAAGTCCTGGCCAACAGTAATGCTCAGAAAGATCTCTCTACCTTTTACTGGAACAGAATGCTTCAGAAGAATAGTATGAACCTTTTAATTAAGCGTGATACACAGTTCCTCTATGTCATATAAAAGGAAAGAAAGTTCTGCTCACAAAACTTCAAAAACCGCCTTATTTTTCAGCACTTAAGAAGATGCAAAGCAAAACATGCAGGGTCTGCTTTATTCGAGAGCCGAACAGTTGGCTGGTCCAAAAGGCTTTAGCTGAAGCTGCGCTGGAGCCACACACCCTTACAGAAGGGGCCTGTTGCCAGCACGGTCGCAGTAACACTTTGCATATGAAATGCAAACTTGCTTATGCTCACTGCTTCAAAGCACGGGTTCAGACCCATCTTCTGTCCTGTCTGCTTGTCAAACACTGCCCTGCACAGCTCAGCCTGCCCTCTAGCCAACCGATCACCTCCTGGTGGAAATGGGCTCTTCTGTTGCACACTCAGCTGAGCATTGAACACTGCAAATAACGCTCGTCACGGGTTGTTTATTCGCTCGTCCTCTCTGCAGGAGCAAAGCATCTGCAACGGCTGTGATGGCTTTTAATAAATGCACGTTTGCTCTCAGTGTGGCACAAGACCACAATGTATGACCGATACAAACAAATGCAATCCTACATGTCAATGCGTGTTCACGTGAGATGGCAGAGAAGCAGCCCTCGCACCACACCAGAGTTAGTTGGGTAGTTGTCTGCACAACCCAGGACTTTGCAACCCAGCGTGTGGCACTGCTGCTATGCAGCCAACAGGACCAAAAGACCAACATGAGGTGACTGCTGAGCACGTGAGACGGGTGCACGGCAACACACAAAGGGACCGCGACACCAGGGATGGCCATGAGATTCAGAAGAAGGCTATTCCTCTCCAAACACTGACTTCAGAATCAAGTTCTCTGCAAACTGAAACCTACTTGACGTTGACAAACACCACGCAATTATAACTTGGGCCTCCTGGCTTTATCTAGCCAATGAAATTCAAAATCCAGGAGTCCTGTGCTCACTGCAGATACATTCAGAAAACAATGTGCTGTAATATGAATGTAATAAACAGACCAGTGATGAGCATCGCTCGCCCCTGACAGCTGACTGCACTGATGAATAACACTTCAGACGGATTAGATCGCCCACTAACTACAACCACCATCTTCCTATGTCCAGAAGCCATGTGCTTCTCCAATTAATTGCTCAAAACTAATTGCCAGATGTAATTTTGAGCTGGCAGTGTCTTCGTGCCTTCCTCCTCCCTGATCCATTCCCTTCACAGGCAGCCCCGTGACCAGCAGCCTTCCCCATTCCTCGCTCTCAGGCATGACGTCCCAGACCTGACCTCCCCGTGCAGCTTTGGAGCAGATCTCTTCCAGGCAGCTGACATTTAAATAACTTCTGTATTGACTTTCCTCTGCCGCATCTCAAGCCTTTCTTGTTTTCCTTATGTCCATATTCCAATTCAGCGCTGTGCAGCTATGGCAGAGGATATCGGAACAGAGCCTGACTGGTAATCAATGAACACCTCCACGGTGCAGCTCCTCAGACGCACAGCACAGGAGATTCCACTCTCTTCATGCACACATTCACTGTTTTGGATAAACTTAGAGAAGCAGGAGAAGGTTCTTCCCAAACCTGCAGCACGTTTCAGACACGGCTAAGCCTGTGAACTTTCCTTTAACTCGCATTAAACCGATACAACTTTTAATTAAAAAAGTAATTTTGAAAAATTGCTTGTGCGGTGCATAAGGTGATGTTCAGACAGCATCACTGATCCCCAGAGTTCTGCAGCCTTGAGTTTAATAAACTGAATTTTCAAAAGTAAACACAGCTTGCATCAGCACGAGCCTTCTGCTTTGGGCCCAGATTCCTCATCCGTGCTGCGTTGGCCCTCAGAGCCAGACCCAGCCCCACGTTCCCGCTGCACCTCTGGCCAATGGGATAACACCACCCAAAAAAAAACCCAACTGGAACACGGTCCTCCAGGCAGAAGCCAATCCAAAATACACTCAGGTTTCCCTCTTTACAGCTTTTGAAACTGTTCACCTCTTCTGCTTGCAAGGGTTGTTAAATAACTCATTTCACTCCTCTGCCATGCCAGCAGGGCTCCGTTTCTCCCTGGGCCGACTGGCTCCTTGACACGGCCCCAAGAGGTGGGCCATGGAGCAGCAGCACTGCGCTGACCCCAAACACCGGGAGCTTGCTTATTAATTCAACGCCATTAAATATAAATACAGTGTTTACCACTTTCACCCATGCTTATTTGCATTTCTGTTTTTTTTTTTTTTTTTTTTTTTTTTTTAACTTTAATGTCATTAGAAAGGGCAATAGGAGTCCCCTTGACGTTCCCTTGCCTATTCCACCAGGACACTGTAGGGCTGCACCTAATTTCTTGCTGCCAGTGAAACCTAGTGCAGGTCAAGGTCAGGCAGGGTGGGGCCCTGGGCAGCCTGATCTGCTGCTTTATCCAGCGGTCGGCAGCCCTGCCCACAGCAGGGCTTGGAACTAGATGATCTTTGAGGTCCCTTCCAACCCAAGCCATTCTATGGTTCTATGATTCTAAACAACAAGTGTGCAAATACTTCAATGAGGTCTGATTTTAGGCTATCTGACAACACGTACAACAACTCCAGAAGACACAACACTCCTTCTCTATCTGAAGAGCTCTACTCGGCAGATCAGCCTTTCAGAGATGTGCTAGTTTCAGCTGTAACAAGCTCTTCACACTTTTTGTAACTAATGGGCTCCACATATTCATCTCCAAAGAGCATAAATTCCCTTCCTCCCTTTCCCTTTTAAATAATCCAGGCAACATTACAAAAAATAACATCTGTGCCGCAGTTATGCAAGAAGCAGCATGATCACCATTAAATTGAACACTATAAAAATAGCTGAATTTTTCAAAATACATATAAACAAAGGTCTGCCTTTACACCCTGAGACCAGGGTCATTATCAGTGCCACCTCTGCTCCTTGCTCATTCTGAGCTCCTTGTTCCCCACCGGTGCTTCGCGGCTGCGGATGGGAAGTTCCAACACAGGTGGTATGGACAGCACGAGCGGACTGATTCTGGATGGGAAGGGCTCGAATGTGTCATAAGGAGATGAAGAATCCCAAAAGCAATTTTAGTACGAGTATTCATTTTATTGGAGTATGCAAACAGTGCTACGTATTTTCTCGTAATAGTTAGCAAGCATTCTCTTCTCATAAATATAGGTCAACAGAGCTAAACTCTGTTTTTGCCTCAACTCCCACTTTAAATGCATAAAGAATTAGATTTTTAAGGAGCGGAATGAAAGAAATGGTCTATTTCATGCTATTATGTGCCCAGCCAAGGATCCCAATGGGTTTGTTTGGGCTTTAAAAACAAAACAAAAAACCCTTGGCATTTGTCAGACTAAAACCATTTTTCCTTGGTCTTTGCACAACCACCCTTTCCAGATCTGAATAAATAACATCAAACAAATTCTTTCGACTCCCATTACCGTGAAGCACACAGAAGTTGCTCGAGGAGAGACAGAGTGATGCAGGAACATGTCAGACATCAAGGAAAGAAGAGGAGCACCCCGCACCATGGCCACACCACACACAGTAGAACACCCCCGGCACTGAGCGGCCACCGGCATCCCCTCCCCATCCCACAGTACTGAGGGCTGGGTTCAGCCCAAGGGAACAACCGTGTGTCGTTCCTCTGCTCATTCCCAGCACCACGGCCAGCTGCCAAGGTTGGAAGTGAGCCTACGGCCCCTTCAAATTCACCCCAAGCCAACTTTTAGAGGATGGCACTCACCCCAGCATTTGGCCAGAGGAAATCTGAGCATGCAAGTTGCACACGCAGAGGTGAGTGTTGTAAATGAGGGAGGAAGGACAGATGTTGTTAATGAGAAAAAACCTGATAGAGGGACTGGGATACCATGCTTGCTTAAGGTGTTAATGAGAAATCAATAATTCCATCCATCCCTCGTGCAGTGGTAACCACATCACAGCCAACAGCTACCCCACTCACACAATGCCTAAGAACATACCCCGCACACAGAGGCCACAAAGCACCGCATCCCAAAGCCACACGGCTGCTGCACATGGACACCAACACCGAGCCCACGAGGAACCTACATCCAATGCAGAGCTGCCCAATGCAGCAATACATTCTCAGTCATTCTGTTCAAGCCAACCCCAAAATATATACCTTCAAACCACCGACTTCCTGAAAGCAGAGTACAAAAACACTGTGTGTTAACGGCTAACACAGGGACAGGGCAGCTCAAATGGAGACAGAATCTGGCAAGGAATTAGTTCACACTAAAGAAAGGAGCAGGCAAAATAAACAAAAGCATTTTTGCTGCAGCACATACTCCCCATCAAGCGATAAGCTAACCAGACAAATACGACAATTAAGCGAGCGAAGGTTACTGGGTTAGGACAAATTATTTTCCTGCAGGAGGTTCCAGCTGACAGCGTCTCCACGGGTCACTCCACGGCTCCAGCTCCGCTTCCAGCCCCAGCAGCCAGCGAGGGTCCCATGCCCCAGCACCGCCCACATCAGCCCGTGTACTCCTGCGCGAGCTGGCAGCGCCTACCTGATGTGTTTCAGAACCAATACATCACACGCACAGGGAATCTAGGACAAGCTGCGACATGGACAGGTGGTTTTGATATAGTGGGCATCCTCGGATAGACATAAACAAACCATGGGAAATCACCGCCAGCACTCCCCGCAGAGGCAGCGGGAAGATGAGATTTGTGTTTGCTTTAACACGAACTGAACAACGGCGGTTAGCGGCAGGCTTCCCCTTCTGCCCTTCCCAAATTTCTACCCACCTCTCCACATTAAGGCACAGCAATCCACCAAGCCAACCTGCTCGCACGACGTGAGAATCCTGACGCAATGGATGGGAAAGCGCTCTTATTTTATATATATAAACGTATAGCTTTAGCCAAAATACTAAAAATTAAAAAAGAGCTTCAGTGGCACTTCTGAAGAATAAAAAAAAAAAAAAAAAGGCTTTGGAAGCTTTAGATTTGAAGCTTCACAAGCTTCTTATGAAAAATGCAAGCTTTGAAAAACTTCTGAAGATTTAATGTTCTTACTCTGGGCTCTTCTACTGCCAATGGACTACGGATGCTGTAACTAATAAAAAATAATTAATGCCAATAAACAGGCTTTTCCATAAAGCCTCAGCTTCTCTTCTCCATCAAAGGCCCGAGCCATTCACTGGCACATTGTGCAGAGAACAAAATCCATGGGGCCCCTCCTGCCTACATACAGTTCTCCAGCACTACAGCTCAGCACCAAAGCCCCTTGTCCAGACAGAGGGCTGAACGCCAACGAACCCCAAAGCTACGTGCCACGTGTGCCAGGTACATAGCCACTGCTCTGCTGGGAATCAGTGGTCGGTCCGTGCGGTCCAGGGAAGCAGAAGCATGCACTGGGTCATGCACAGAGGGATGACAGCCACCTGCTGAGACAGTGACCTGAGTAATGGCAATGACCGTTCAGAAAGGTGTTGGAAAGGGCCTGACGAATGGAGCAGGTGAGCAGTGCTAGGCCTTTTGGACCAACACACCATGGTCACACTGAGGGACAACGGTGGAATAACTGGAAAGGATCCACCAGGAACCTCACATCCACCCATGTTCTTAAGGCACTGCACAAAAATTATTAAAAAAAAAAAAAGACAAACGAGACAAACGTGATCGATGAACGGAAATTGCCAGCAGAATTTTCTATCATGGGAGACTATCCAGACAAGAGCTTGGATAAATCACACAAATTGGGCATTTCACAGTAAGAAGAGTTGCCAGAGCTTTGTTAAACTGAGCAGGACTGCGGGCTGAGCTTGTGCCGCAGCACCAACCCCTCCTGCACAGCTGAGGGTCAGGGCTCTGCCCGGGCTCAGGGCTGAGCCATGCTGTGCAGGGCTGCCACGGTCCCACAGACACAGCTCCATCTCAGGGCCGCAGCATCGCCCGCCTGGGAGGGACGCAGGAACACCTGCAAATGAGGAATTGTCGAGATTTAAAGTTTTAACACGAGCTAGCAAACGCCAGGGATGAAAGAAAGCCTGGGATGAAAGATCTCCGTGACACCTGCTTTGAATAAAAAGGCTCTGCTACAAAAATATCGGAGACCCGCTGGTCTAGAGCCTTTGCTTCATGCCATTCCCCAGACGTCAATTTGCAAGAGATGCACACAAAAGCAGCATTACACAGATTACATGCTATTCCCCTGAACTGCAAACAAAATCTACTTTGGCCGCACCAAAGCCACCCTCCATCCGCCCGCACGGAGCCTTCATTACGGAGCAGGGATCAGTGCTGCTCTGCACACAGCAGCTCCCGGCACCACCTCTCCTGCGGCTCAGCTCCACCGGATCCCAAATCTCTGCACGTCCACAGCTGCAGAACCGTACAGCCAACACTGGGCACCAACAGCAGGGCAGCTTGTCCTGAGCTCATGCACCCTGCAGATAGAAGCCATGCCCAAGTCCAGACGCTCAAACCAGCTCACGGCCTCCAGCGCTCTCAGTGTGTCAACAGCCCCAATACACAACAACGAGCAGTGCCAGCACTGTGAAGGCACTTGGAGCCTGAACCTTGTGGCAGGGCCGGCCCTTTGCTGGGGCAGGTGATGCTCAGGGGAGTGCATTGGCTCACTGCTGGCTCTGCCACAAAGCCAGGTGTGCCAGCACCTGGCGGAACACATGGAGATGGGTACAGAGCTTGCTCCAGTGGGGCTGGACGCGCAGAGATGCAGCAGCAACAGAAAGTACAACCTGCTGACAGGTAAGAGTGCAGCACCTTGCATGTAACAGGTGGATTTCGTTGATGTTATTTTGCTCCTAATTCTCCAAATATATATATATTTTTAATTCCTTCACAGATCAACAATGGTTATTTCTGAGAAGCAATCACAATTCTGTGGCGTTTGACGTCCGCTCTGCTGCTCTCAGGGCCGAGCACAGAAGCAACAGCCGCAGCACTGCACGGGACAAGGGCGAGCTCTGGTATGCGCACAGCTCTTCCCTCTGAGATGGATTATTTCCCAAAACCATTTTCCATTTACTTGCAGCAGGGCATAAAGTTTACAGGGACCATTCGTTGCTGTGCTCAGGGCAATGAGCGCAGAGGGCCCATGGCTGCTGTCACCCCAATGAAATGGAGGAGAGCCGCCGCTTTCCTGCCCTGCCCCTGGGTGCCAGCCTTCACAGGCTTTGTGTGGGGACGCTTTCTCCCTCTTGGTTCTGCATCCCATACATCTTTTTCCAAAAGCAGAAAGGAAAAAGCCACACCAAGCCATCCACAAAGCATCAGCAAAAACGAGGGCCCACCATATGCCCCACGCACCGCGCTGCTGACCCTGCTCAGCTACTCGCACTACGACAGAACAACCGCAGCCTTCTCCTTCCTTTATACCCCAGAGAGACCTTCAGTGCTCGGAACCGACCGTCCAACGGGCAGTGGGAGCCTCTGCTCCAAAAGGCGACAGCAAACAAAAAGAAAAGGAGAGCAGGTGAAGGCCCTGGGCCCCGCAGCGCAGCGCGGCACTGGGACAGGCAGGCCGAGCCCCGCTCTGCTCCATTCGTTTTGGCGGCCGGAGCTGGCCGCCTTTCCCCGCGGCCGGATACGCACTCACAAAGGTACCGCACGCTGCGCGGGCCGGCAGGGGCTCGCTTTCTTCCCCCGCTCGGAGCTTTTGGGAAATTATTCACCGGCCCCGCCGCCACGAGCGGAGCCCAATCGGGCAGCTTTGTACGGGCCGCCGCCACAGCTCCATCGCCGCCCGGCCCAGCGGCGGTTCCCCGCGCTGCCCCTGCCCGGCCGCAGCATCCCGGGCACGGCCGCCTCCTTCCCTTCAAAATAAAACGAAATAAAATAATAGAGCGTTGGCGCGTGGCAGATTTATTCACCGAGCGGGTTGATTTATTGAGCAGACTTGACACACATCAAACCCTACTACGGGCTTACATAATTGTTATCCGCTCGCAGCTCCGCTCCTTTTGTCAGACGCGTTCGGGAGAAGCGATGCGACAACGGCCGCTGCCGCAGCCCGGCCCGGCTGCTCCCCACCTGCGGCAGAGGCTTTGTGCTCCCCGGCCGTACCCGACCGCCCCGCAGCCCAACGCGCGGGGCCGAGGCCGCTCCCGGCGCAGGGCAGGGCCGGGCCGCTCCGGGGCCGCTGGGCCGGGTGCCAGCGCAGAGGGCCGCTGCTGGGGATGCCCACGAGGGTCTAGGGGCGCGGACTCACCGCGGACGTCCTCGGCCAGGGCCCGCCACGTGGGGGCGAAGTGGATGCAGTGCCCGCACCAGGAGGCGAAGAACTCGACGGCCCACGCGCTGGGGGAGCCCAGCAGCCGCCGCTCCGCCGTGTCGGCCCCCAGCAGCTCCAGCGGGTCGCTGGGCGAGTACAGCGAGCGGGACCGCGCCGGGGGCAGCGCCGCCGCCAGCAGCGCCAGCACCGCGGGCCACCAG